>OX123207.2:16812321-17215835 GCA_944739405.2 Euclidia mi
GACACCGATTAATAAAGTCACAAATCATAAAAATCATAGACTAATGATTGGTATCGCTCTGCTCTACTAGACGGAGCCCTCATACTTGTAAAATGAGGCAGAAAAAACCATGCCAGGTGGCATGGTTGAGCCTGTCACACTGACAGCCTTATACCTATCCACCAAATTAATTACGGAAATAATTCGCTGTACAATACCAAGTTGCGCTTTTATCCTGAGTAAAAATAACTCAGCAAGAAATAACAAGAACTCTGGTATAACATACTATCTGTAAAATAAGAATAATTATGAAATATCAACATAAAATTACAAAAAACCGAAAACGCCATTCAGTGTTGCTGCTAGTACAATTATCAACTTCCCCACAGTTGAGATTTTTATTATGTGAATCTATAGTTATTGTATTTCCTTATATTTTAATTTTTTCTTTTATCTAACCTATTTATTATATATTTTACCTTTTTCTATATTATTTTATGTTTATACCTTTACAAATAAGGTGAAAATGTTAGTTGATAGAAACTGAACATCTTTCCCAAGAAACATGGTTTACCTAATCATATGTGTAATTAAGTGTGTAAGGTTATTGTTTTATTCAAAGTAGTTTTCACGCCTATTCATGTTAAATTAATAATGTCTAACTAAATTTATATGGACTAATAGCATGGAAATAGCACTGTTTTGGAAACACCTTATTTCCTCTTTGGTTATTTCTAATAATAATTTGCAAAATACTATAAGTACCTACATAAAACAAACCACCATAATAAAATGAGGCCTAATCATTGGATAATATACCAACCATTTTGCTCATAAAGGAACTTACGCAGTACGCCTAACCTATACACAAATATATTAATGCTCTTAATGAATTGTTATTTTAAGAATTTTCTTAACTGATTTTGAGACCAATAACTTATCCACTAGACCACAGGATAAAATATTTTCCCATTTACTCGGGTAACTGTTGAGAAGCGGACAACACAATTCTTCACGCATGCGTCTTGATGCTTTTGTTTGACACACACTGTCAAAATGAGTTGCCTCATTTACGGACCTATTTTTCTTAGGCAGGAGGAGTCTAGTATAGCGAAGCGATACCAATCATTTGTCTAAGATAAAAATGTTATCTAATACTTACGACCAGTCGTGACAATAAACGTCATTTTCGTTTATTTTCTTATTTTTTCGAATTTCGAATTCGAATTTTACTACACGGTATGGACCAAAGAGTATACAAATACTACGTAAGAAGAGGCGGATGTGCCATAGATCATGCGAAACTTTCAGCTTTGTATGAAACGTGCAGGGAGAACTCGTACCAACATAAAGATACTAATTGACATCGTTTTTATGTTGTCAGCATTGTCATATTCGTCAATATAGTGATGTACCCTCTAGTGATTAACGAAATATCGATATCGATAATATTCGGTAAGGGAAATAATTATAATTATGTTTCGACTAGAATTATACTTTTCCAACACAAATAAAAGATGTATTTAATATTTATGTGTTTATTCAAACAAATTAGCCTATTCTGTAAATCTATTCTAGATTAGTGAAGAAAAATGCGCAGAACTAAAAGATATATGTATGTACATGTAATGGAAAGGTTTTCAACATTTCTTCTGTAATAGGATTTAAAGAAATGTCTATAGATACAAGGCACAGCTGTTTTTCTGACTTGAGTTCCCTTTTTTTAAGTCTTTCGGCTTAAAATGCTTGCCACACACATAGTTCAACTGATGTAATTTTTCAATGGGCACATAAATCAAGTCTTGGTTTCCAGTTGCAGCTACTCATTTTTACATCTAAAAAGAAAAAAAAAGAATAGAATTTTTAGTCCTTGTGCCAATTTCGAATAACCGATTATCGATAACTGACAGGCAGCACTATTGTTTACCTACAAAGTACTAGGTCATGAAACTTTAGAATATTTCCTTATTTTTTTATGTTTCATTGAAATATATCACATTATATAACGTTATAAATATTCATTGATCTTTATCTAGGGACATTTTGCCATAAATACCCTTTTTTCATTGCTTGACGGCATGTTGTTGTATGCCATATTTCGCACGTTATTTTGCATGTTTTCATTGCGCTCCTTTCAATGCTAATCAAACAAATATAGTAACACTAACACTAGAAGTGTAAAATCACATTTATTTAGTATACACAAAGCACTTTTACTAGGCATGAGACCGATATATCAAAACGAAACTGAAATCCGATTGCAGTCAGAAATCGTATCGTATCGATATTCCAATATGAGAAAACCGATTTTAGAAAACGCAAAACAATACCACGATAACGCAAACAATCGAATACGAACCAAACGAAAACGGTGCAAGCCGTGCAAGCGCAACCAAACTACAAAGTAAATCTAAAGCTTAAGTTTTCAATAGTTTTCATATTCATTCGTTCTCTTTCACACTACCAAACGACTAGTTAGTAAGACTGAGAGAGAGCGAATTTCATTTCCCTTTCTTTCTAACTTACTGATCCATTGAAAGAGCGAAAGAGATGAAGCGAATTTTATTGTCGCAAGCAAGCGAATCGTTTTGGATTTAGGCGGTTTTATGAATTCCAGAAGGATTGAATAGATAAAATAAAACTAAACATCGAGGCGATAAGATCTAATTCAGATTGCAACTATTTAATGTTTGTTTTGAAAATTGCAAATAGTTTTAATAGTTATTATGGATTTATGTTTGGAGAGTTTTGACTTGATCGATGTTTATTTGTTCACTTGACCTAGGTGACACGTGCAGTGCGGTGCGCGCGTAATAATAATTAAGTACCTATATTTAGTTTTCGTGAAAGTTATAATATTAGGATTTAAAAAGTTTTATTGTTACGTTGCTAGTGCGTTGTTAGGATTGTAATGTGTAAATAAATAGAAACAATTCGTGTTGTGTAATTTTAGTTTGTTTGGCGACCGAGTTTTTTAACAATTAGTAGGTAGTTAGCAGGTCAGGTTAGGATTGTGAAGTGTAAATAAATAGAAAAAAATCGTACTGTGTATTTTAGTTTGTTTGGCGACTTAGTTTTTTAACAATTAGATTTAGGTAGTAGTAGTTTAGGATTGAAAAGTGTAAATAAATAGAAACAATTCGTGTTGTGTAATTTTAGTTTGTTTGGTGACTGAGTTTTTTAACTCTTAGTTTTAGGTAGTTAGGAGATTTTCTTTTTCAATATGTCACGCAAACCAAGCGAAATATGGACGCATGACATTACAATACAATAAGAATTCGATTGTTTGCGTTTGTCTACGCAACTAGTAACTACGCTCGTCGCTCTGACATCCGCTACAGAAATCGATTTCTAAAATCGGTTTTTGAAATCGATTTCAGTATCTGAAATCGAATTTGTATCGGTTTGTGGAAAAATCCGAAAACGCCCATGCCTAACTTTTACAGTATGTTTTTTACGTTTTATAAACAAACTACATAACGCGGCAAAGTTCAATCTGGATAATAATGTGACGTTTGACACTATTGACAGCCATTGCGGTGATGTACGTATAACCCGTCTAACTTTGAAAGAATACTGTTCCAAGGGTACATAGTGAAGGATGCTATCTTCACGTTTTATACATATAATAGTAGCCATTAAATAGATAGCACGTTTCATAGTTTGTTCTGAATGCACACCTTTAATAGGTAAACAGCCACTGCTATACCGCAGGTCGCGGGTTCGATTCTCGCTCAAGTCAATTTGTGTGCTTGAACATGAATGTTTGTCTTGGTTTGGGTGTCTCTATGCATAATATGCAGGTATTTAGAAAAAGAAGTAGCTATATATTATGTCTATCCAATGTTTAGTATTCACAGTACCAGCTTATGCTTAGCTTGGGAGTAGATGGTGTCGTAAGCGGTAAAAAAAAAAACAATTCAAATAGCCTTAACCAATTTTAAACATAGTTGATTGAATCAGGCGTTACTTGGCGGAACTCCATTGTAACCTAATGGAAGGAAAGAGGAACCCACCACGCACCCTCGAATTGACCACCCCAACTATTGCAATAGAAAAAGGTTGACAATATCGAACTCCTCTTAAAGGATAAGGGATATAGGAATGGTATGGGTTCCAGGAAGATACCTGACTTGCCTCAGGAACGATGGGCAACGAGTCGTTGCCCATCGTTCCTGAGGATGCCTCGTGCAGAGGCGAAACACGTGTCGAAGAATAGTCGGCGCATACAGCGGGATACTGCAAGTCAGGTTGCTGCTATTATGATGCTATTATGTTTACAAAATAATTAAGGTATTTAAGGTGAATGTGCGCACGCTTCCCGTGGCTGATCAGTTGTGTGTTTCGCCGTGGCTGGGCGCTAGTGGAGCCTTGTCGCCCCCTCCCCGCGCCGCGGCGCCGCGCTGGCTGCTTTACGCCGGTCTGCCGTGTGCATGTGTGGTATGCGTAGTGGGAGCACATGCGAGGCGTCAACAACTTCGATAGTCGTATTTTTTATTAGACGAAGTCAACTGACGTTTACTGTGTTGTCAGTTTATGATGAAATAAAAATAGTGTTGTGACAAAGTGAATGATTGAAAAAACTTTCGAATGAATGAAATTGCATCGATTGTCTAGTGAATAGTTAGTGTGCCGAACGGCCGATATCGGGTACGGTGTTCGAGTTTTCGAAGACTATGTTCCTATAGTATTTACCTATACTGAATACCGAGTGTTTTAAACCTTAAGGAAAACATTACGAGGAAACTTGTAAGACTGTTCTATTTTCAATACATCTTGTAGTTGAAACTATACCTACAGGTTGTCACAAGACCCATCACCAAGCCGAAGTATACTCGTTGTGGACATAATGCCAAGTGATACTAACCAAAAATAATACCTGGGAAACGATTTTTTTTTAAGTTTTCACATTTTTTAAACCGCAATTTAAAGCGCGCGCGTGCAATGCTCGAAATATCTACCTATCCATGGGGTCATAGGGCATCTAGCGAACATCTTGGCGGGGTAAATGCATCGATTTTGTACTTAATTAGAAAAATTCCATACTAACTTTGAGCCTCAATATCTCCTGAACCAGTAATTTCCCAGGTATGGTGCCGAAGTAAAAAATGTTCGTAGTGATTGGTACAACATGGGATTTCAGTTTTCGTTAAGGGTCTTTTTACACCCTGTAGATGTCTAAAATATAACAATTTATACTACTTACATAACTACTAGTAACTTATATCAGAGCACTTTTATTGTAATATAGAAATAATATTCTTTTATAGTTTGAAATGATTAACTATTCACACTCAATGTTCGTTCATCTGATTGAACGAGAACTAAACGCATCACTATTACTTTAAATATGACAACAGTATTTTACAAAGTGACATTAGCTACTGTCAGTTGGCTTCGTCCACAGAAGAATAACTGAAGCATGGAAGGAACGATATTTTTAAGAACAAATTGAATATAGCTACACTCTTCACTCATATGATAAATTAGAGTTGCCAGAAGAAGATGGCACTATGTTTGTCAGTTAGGGCTAAAGACAATTTGAACACAAATATCGTAACTTTTTAATTTAATAGTGACTGAGCAAATCCGCTATCGATATCGATAAAAGTTTCAATATAGGTTCAAAATCAAACAGACTTCTAAAGTATATTATTTATATGTTATACATTTTAAATTCCGTAACTTTGTGTCCACAACAGTCAGACGCTAGTTGATGGACAGTCTTTAAATAATTATTACATAAACTTGCATTTTTAAACTGAACTTATATATTTTTGTTTCAAATGGGTACTCAGTAGCACATAATCTTTCGAGGCATTATTTTCTAATTTTCAAGGTATTTTTCTTTACGCATCAACAGCCTTTTCCAGTCCACAGCTGGTCTTAAACCTTCCGTAGGGGAGGTTTGGCCTACCATTATACCACACTAGCCAGACGTATTCGTATAGGGTTTTATTTCGAGATTTCCTTCTCTTGTGTTTCTCTTAGTCGCCTCATACGACACCCTCGGCATAAATATTTATTTATACTTATTTATAGTTAGTTTTTCAGCTGTAATGATAGCTGTAAGTGGGATTAATAAATATTAAATAAATAAATCATCACCCCCAAATAACATATTTTTATAAGAGAAAGCAAATAATTAAGAAAAAAGCAAAACTCATAGCTTAAGCATTATGATAACTGAGAATGGCATATCCAAATTAATTCTTTACAAGGATAGGACATAGTCGACATGGATTTTATCAAGCAAAAAACATAAAAATTAACTTAAAATAGATAAAGCCGGGTACTCATTAGCGAGCTGTAACCGTAACCGTTGCATGCACTGTAACCAAAAAGTATAGTGTGTACGTGGTTCGCTAACCTGCTGCGAGCCGTACGCGTGCGGTTTGGAACGAGCCGACGTTTACAACGTACTCATTTCTGAACCCGTAACGTTGCACGTAACTGTAACCGTTACTGTTACCAAAAACATAGTGTTTACGTGGTTCACGAGCCTGCAAAGAACGCTACACAAGCGACTCGCAGCGAGCCGACGATTGTCGGTTATTGCCGCGAATCAAAGGGCGCTCGCAGTGCGCTCTTGGACGTCAAGAGGACAGCTCCTCGAAATGTACTGTTTCTTCGTTCTATTTTAGAGCCGATTAAATTCATTAAATATTAAAAATCTGTTGCACTCATTCTGGTGAAATTTTTGTAATGACCACTAATTTCTTGATTGTTCAACATGATAAGTAAGTAGATCATTTCTTTCCCGATACATTCCATGAATCCACCACATCCGTTTATGATCATCGAGTAAGACATCTGTACGTATGTATGCTGCACAAGCGAGAGACACTTCGTCCTTACAAACCATCACTGCGCAGATCCGGCTTGTCAGTGGCCTTCTCGTACACACTAGAACCTCGTTACTGTATCTGTTTGGTTACAGTTACAGCTCTTAAAATTAGTACGCTCGGTGAAAGCCGACGTCGTGAGCCTAAACGGTAACAAGCGTAAACACTAGAACCTCGTACTGTATCACGCATGTTACGGTTACAGCTCGCTAATGAGTACCCGGCTTTAATCAGACAAAACCTTGAATAGTGCCCAAAGGTTTTTTATTAACAATAATCACTTTATTGAAATTTTCTCATTACATAGTGTAGGTAATACAAATCTATGTGTAAAAAATGTATGTGCGGGATCGGACACTTTTCGACCACACATGTGACACACAGAATATTTAGAAAATGTTTAAATTGGGCAAATTACACATTTTCGCTAGAGAAAGTAAAAATTAAGAATAAGGCAAAACGCATGCTCAGGCATTATGATAACTTTAAATGTCATATATTATCCTACTCGACACATTATAAGAAAAGGCATGGTCGACATGGATTATTGTATCAAAACACATAAAATTAAAGTTAAAATAAATAATTTAGTGAAAATCTTCAATAGTCCCCAAAAGTTTGTTATTAACAATAATCACTTTTTATTGACATTTTCTCATTACATAGTGTAGATAATACAAATCTATGTGTAAAACCTGTATGTGCGGGATCGGACACTTTTCGATCATACATGTGACACACAGAATATTTAGAGAGTAAAAAATTGTGGCTAGATTAGCACTTCGATTTTATCGTGGGATCGGCACATTATTAGTCCACTAGTCGAACAAGAACAACCAAGTTTTGGTCTGTGGGTAGATGATATTTAACAAAATTTCTTTCAAATGAAGATTCCCTTATTTTGATGCATAACCACTCAGTAATCGTGACTATGAAAGCAGACAGTTCTTATCAAACCTTCAAATTACTGTCCTTTAAATATTACTGTCTTTGTAAAGAAAGATCAGATTTTTCCTATAGGTGCATTAATTCTTTTTGTTATATGATGGATTCTAACAAGCTTCGGAATTCACTACTGTTGCTGATAGTTTAATTATTAGCAAGTAATTATTTAAACACTCACACTGATATGTTTAGAAGGGAGGAGCCATCTGTCATTACTATAAAAACATTCCGCAGTAAAATGCTTGGAACAAATTCTATGGTGCTTTCTAGGCACCCAATTTTCTCCACGACATACTGCAGCAATCCACTTATTTTATAAATCTTTATCACGTGCACATAGAATCTAAAAAATAACGAGGTAAAAATATACGGTGGATAGACATATCGATAAGATTTTTTACAACACTTGAAAAGTCGATATAAATATTATACGGCTAAATTCAAAATCATGATAGAACTGTTATAAAAGAAAAATCACTAGGGTTATATAATTTGATGGCATAAATTGTCTAAATTGTATCTTACACGTCAGTTGACTGTGTTCAATTTGGGAGTACTAGGACCTCTATGTATATTATCCAATCTCTTTGGCTTCGTCTAATTAAAAATACGACTATATATTCAAGATAGAGACAAATGCCATCTCAGTCTTTCTCGACCCCGGCTCTTGTAAGGTAGCCGAAACGTCAGATTTTAATAAAAAATGTAGTTTCTAGATAATTCGGTTTGTTAGTGTCAGTAAAACCAATATATCGCAATAGAATCCGAAACTGTAGATTGATTTCAACGAGTTAATATTTTGCGTGTCATCTAAGTACATATGTATGCATGTGTATGTTCCAGTGCCGATGGAGTACACCCAGTACGTGAACAGCACGCAGCAGTACGGCCGCGTGCCCGCAGAGATGGCGCTCGGCGCCTACGAGATCGTCGCCACCAAGGAGTACTGCAGGGTGAATATTTTTATACTTCGTTTTAAGAGGCGCTTCACTAGTGGCTAAAGGGGTTTGTTTGGAGGGAGAGAGGAGGGAGAGGAATTTATTTTAGGTTGGAGAGGGAGCTTATTTTGATTAGAGAAGAGGGGGGGGGGTGCATTTTAATTTGGAGCCTTGGTATTTAAATTTCTGAAGATTTGGGATATGGTGTTTGCTGAACCTAGTGTAGGAAAGGTTTTTGACGGAAAACCCTAGACAAGTCATTTGTCTTTGTAAGAAAACAAATCATTTTGAAGAGAAGGAGGACGGAAAGGGGAGTGCTGAAACCTATCTCTTTGCAAATATGCTGCAATCCCGAACTTAAAGTGCAATAACAGCAAAAACATAATATAGGAATTTAAACTTTCGTGTTTCGTGTTAAAGTTTAAATTCCTATATCATGTTTTTGCAGTTACTGCACTTAAGGTTGGGGAGGGCAGTATGCTATTGGGTTGATGTAAAGAACGAACACAGCTTCCCTAGGCCCAATCTCGAGCCGCTTTCAATACTTATCTTATTTTTACAGAATAACACGCTGCCCAATCCACCGGCGATCGTATTTTTAATCGACGTGTCGTACAACGCGATCAAGAACGGCCTCGTGCAGACCGTGTGTGACAACATACTCGATATTATTGAGGTAAGTTAAAATAAAAATAATATTAAAAATATAACCGACTTCCAATACTTACCTGTCGACTGAAAAGGATTTTTATTCGGGTTGTTGCCAACCAGAGGATTTTCTTTCTCATCGTGCATAGATATCGTGACCACATATTGCTGAAATCTTGAAGTCTGTTGCTATTGGTATTAATTTCACTTCATAAGTAACAAATATATGTATACCCTTATGTTTCTTTTTATATGAGCTCTATAAATTATGTTAAAAGTGCCTTATTATTATTTAAAGCGCAGGCCACACCGCCAACTGACGGATGTAGCGAGCGAAGCGGACGACATCGTTTCACCTCTTTTCATACTTGGGTTCACACCGCCAACTAACACCCAAGTATGAAAAGAGGTGAAACGATGTCGTCCGCTTCGCCCGCTCCGTCCGTCAGTTGGCGGTGTGGCCAGCGCTTAATTCTATAAGAAGTTCTCGCAGACTAACGCTGTTGTTGACGCGTATTATTTTACAAACACACAATGTACATTACTATTTTTTATGCTTTTTAGTAACTGACCCGGCTTATAGAATTGTCTGCTCACTTACCTACGAAACACCTACGGCACGATAGCAGTAACATACTGACGGGTCGTTCACCTTCAATAATATGATGATGAAGTTAAGGTCAATGAGGGCTAATCCGTCTTATTTTTTAGTTAAATGACTTCAGTCGAGTATAATGAGCTTGCTAAGTACTATTATACATATTTGATCATTGCAAAAAATTAAGCATTTTGTCGTCTTTACAACTCTTTTATATAAAATGGTGAAAGTGCAATGGGTATTTAATAAAAATGTTTTTTTAAACATTGTCCGTAGACGGGTTTGCCCTACAAATTCGGGTTAATCCGTCTGACAAAAAGATTTCCTTCATTCAGACGGTTATATAGAATGTACGTCATCCGTAAATAAAAGGACGTAGTTGCCAATCAAATATGTTCGGTAAATATTCCAATATGAGGTCCAAATTCCATTTTATTGCCAAAAATGTGTTAGAGGGGCTATTCCGGCATATTTGTACAGGCAGAAGTTTTGAACCTTTTGACGGGGTTTAAACAAATCTATTGATTTTATTTCATGTTAACGGAAGACTATAGCAAAATATAAAACTTGTACCTAGAGTGCAATTAAAAAGCGTTTTAGAAAATCAATAGTTTAATGTTTTTATGGTTCACTTATTCTAAACCAAACATGAAAATAAAATGTAATGTAATATAATATAAGTTTTCATTTTTATACGATCCTTTTGTAGTTTTCTTTTATAGTTTCTCACCATGGTATGGATTTGAAAATAACCACGAGGAACCTGCAATGAAGAATAACTGTATTTATATAACAAGGTTTCTTCTAAACATTGTTGAGTAGAAATGTATAAAAATTAAATTAAATTATGAATTTAATTTCTTTCGTCACGTAATGACGCATTGGTATTTAACAATATGTAACGTAATGTATTAGAACATTTAAACAACAACTAAGAAAGAAATTGGGCGAGAAAATGTAAATATTCAGTGACATATTACAAATAGACGCATCATACACGAAATGGTGGCAAGTTTACTATAGCCAAATACATGAAATGTAACAATTTCTTGATAGTTTAATCTTTACATCATCTAAAAACACAGGAAGGCATGATTTTCGGCAAGTTTAATAAAATTTGCATGATGTACGGCGGCTACCTGTGACATTGGTTAGAGCGGGACTAAGTGACTTGGACAATTATGCACCATTTATCTCACCAAAATAGAGCGCGAGCAATATATCTATGCTATAAAAACATCTTAGTAAATATCTAAGTATTTTTCTATAAAAATGTAAGAAGAAAAAGGTTGACTACTTATGCAATGGGGCTATATGACGATTTTGACCCATAAAAAATAGACGGAATATCCCAATTGACAATTCTATGATCATACATTTTAAAAGTTCAATAATTTTTTATTGTCTCTGTTTTATTTAATGAAAACTAGACAAAACAGTAACCCACATCTTAAACTTCGTATATACAAACTAACAAAGATGAGAATTAAATAGTTTCATATTTACCTTGAAAATTACGGCGGCACACTACACTTCACTTTCGAGTTCAAAGTAAAACTAAATTTCAAACGCAGTTATTTTCTCTCGTATACAACTAACTCCATCTTTTGTAACAGAGTTCCAACTAAAAATGTGTGCTGTTTTATCGACCGAGTTTGCAACAGCGTCCTATGGGTAGAAAGGCTCTACGCGTATATGTACGGTTTTCCCCGCCAGAATCAAAATCATTTATTCATTTAGGCCACAAAGTGACGCTTATGAACGTCAAAATTTAAGTTAATTACTTAATGATTCTACATTTACATTTACTGCCACGTTCGCAATGCAATAGGTAGAACCACGAGAAAGAACGGGCAATAAAACTCATGGCCACTCTTTTCAAACAAATATAATGATGGTACATTTTATTTTTGTAAGGAGTTGCAACTGTTTCACGTTGTAGACATCTACTAGTAAATTTTTTTGTAGCTATTGATATCATACTCAAGCAGTAAATGATGTTCATATGGTAAGCCTCCCAAAGTAAATATGGTGAAACAGGAGCATCCACTTATACACTTAGCCCAGTGTCTTATACAGTAAATTTAAACCATTATTAATCTTAATATACTCTGTTGCAGTCCCTACCGCGTGACGAGCAGACCGGCAAGAGCTGGACCCGTGTCGGATTCATCACTTACAGTTCTACAGTGCATTTCTACAATCTGAAGGTTAGTTGTTTTAGATTTTACATCAATTTGTAAACCGAACTATAATTAGTTCATATTTTAAAATAAGGTACCGCTTCTACTCATCCAAACAAGTTATAATAATCCAAAAAATAAACAGTATTAGACTTTTTTATATTATTCAATAAACCCTCTCATATTCTTCCAGTTATCACCGACGTTCTTAGACTGTAATTTGATAAATGAAAATTTTGACATTTGCCGCCATTTGCAGAAGTTATAGCACTTTATAGGGTGATTATTTTTATATCTCCATCATTTTCTTCTTATGAATAAACTTCCAGAACATGTGATCACAGCTGACAACATAAACCAATTTAAGAACTGACTGGACAAATACTTAGCTGCAAATGAAAACCAGTAGAAAAAGCGAGATACAGGCATCATCAGTTGTCTGAACTGCCTGCCTGATTAAATATAATAATAATAATAATAATTTTCCTCAGGGCACCCTAGCACAACCGCAGATGATGTCAGTAGGCGACGTAGGCGACATGTTCGTGCCCCTGCTGGAAGGGTTCCTGGTCCTGCCTGAAGAGTCAGGTCCGGTGCTGCAGGCGTTATTGCAGCAGCTGCCCGCCATGTTCCAGGACAACAAGGAGACTGAGACCATACTGCTGCCCGCTTGTCAGGTAATATATCATCAGCCATAGTCGACTGTTGGATGTAGGCTCTCCAATCGCACGCCACTGAGCCCGATTTTCGGCTTTTGGTGTCCAACCGCTGATACATCGCCGCAGTGGTTGGACACGAAAAGGTAATATTATAAGACTTCAGATTTAAGGCTTTCAGTTGCTTGTTCGAAACGGAAGAAAAGTTGTCAACTTTTGTGGTGTTTTAGTCATGAACAAATCGTATAATTGCCCATTTCATGAAACAATAGAGTATATCATGCAATGCTTCCCTCTTTTTTTTCAAATGGGCAATTATACGAAATTACCATGACATCTACACCAAAGTTGTCAACTTTTCTTTAGTGGAGACGCAGGTTTATGACAGCTTGTACACTTGCTGTTGCGCGTGCTCCATTAGTACATTTATAAAATTTTATAGGCCTGTGCCTATAAATATGTTATTAATATATTTCTTGGACAATTTATTATTTTGGACAATTTATTATTATTCAACGTACATCTAACGTGGTTCACAGGCGGGTCTCGAAGCGTTAAAAGCTGCAGACACATCAGGACAACTGCTCGTGTTCCACACAACATTACCGTCGTACAACGCGCCCGGCAAACTTATCAACCGCGAGGACAGGAAGCTACTCGGCACCGACAAAGAGAAACAGATCTTGTGTGAGTAGCGTAAGGTTTATTTTGTGTTGACTGTTGGCTACTTACACAACCCTGCCTTAAGAGGCGTTCCTGCAGAACGCATGTTGAAGCCTTCCTAACATTGTGCATGTACAATCCTCGAACGTGCTCGCGGCGTGCGGTCGGCGTTCACTTTATACGATAAGATATACAGAGTGAACGCCGAACTCACGCGGGGCACGAAACATTTCGAGGAACGCGCACGCTCAAAGTCGGCCTTAATATTTTCACCCATGTTTTGATTTTAATTATGACTAGTGAATAAACTAACGTACTTAAATTCTAATACAATTTAGGTAAATCATACAAGTTTCTCAATTATTAAATGTTGATGTCTTCTACATTGACATATTATTGTAAGTCAAATTTTTCATGAAAAGAAAATTGTTGGACTAATGGGTTTTCGCCGTAAATATAATCTAATATGCACGAATCGCAAATTTTAAGCTGTGCCTTTTATAATAATAATAATAAAATTCTTTATTTAGGCAACGAAGGCCCATTCAAAAGTGTTAGTTACAAAGCTACTTACAAACTAATGTTAGTATTCTTAAAAACTAAAAGACACAAAAGATAGGCAGGTATGTCAGTCTCTCCCCACATTAATCCGGGAGCAATGATTCATGTAGATCAAGCCATCATAGCCAAGATGCGGTTGGGGCTGGCCCGCACTCTGCAGAGCAAGGATGCGCATCTTGTACGGATGGTCGTGTAAAAGCAATCTACTCTATTTTCAAAGAACATGCCTGATGAGCTACAGAAACGAGGCAGCCCCGACAATGCCCGGAACGCATTATTAAATTGTACTCGTAGAGCATTGTATGATCTTTGCGTGTATCTGGCCCATAGGCTGCTTGTGTAAAGTGACGTGCAGTAAGCTCTGAATA
This sequence comes from Euclidia mi, assembly GCA_944739405.2. NCBI lineage: Eukaryota > Metazoa > Arthropoda > Insecta > Lepidoptera > Erebidae > Euclidia > Euclidia mi. The sequence goes on from OX123207.2 coordinate 16,826,706, forward strand.
GAGTAATTTTCACTTGACGTGAACATCTAGCAAACCTGCGGGCCAGCATATTCGCTCTCACACACAACGCCCTACGTTCATGCTCAATATCTGCATCGTCTTTGAGGTCAGCAGTTAGCAGATGACCCAGGTACTTAAACTGCTGCACCCTTGTTAGAGGCTGTCCATTTAGTCTTATGTGTGGAATAACCACTGGACTTTTGCGCCACCCACCTCAAAGATCATGAGTTCACTTTTCTTAGCGTTGTATTTTTTATGACTGTTATCCTGACTGGTTTTCTTCTATGTGCTCCAGCTCCCCAAACCACAGCGTACAACGAGCTAGGCCAGTCGTGTTCCGCCGCGGGTGTTAGCGTGGAGATGTTCGTGTGTAACAACTCATACGTAGACTGCGCGACCATCGGCCAGCTGCCGAGACTAACTGGAGGGCAGCTGCACAAGTATACTTACTTTACGGTAAGTGAAGCAACACATGTTTTCATGTAATTACCCTTTAGACAAGCGTCGCGTTATTGCGGTCTTCTCCGCAGTTATTTGTCACACAATGCGCATCGTATTCATGTGTCCCAGAGTTCCAGTATACGTTTATTGAACGCCTGCGCTCCACAAACGTTAGAGGGAAGGGGAAAAAAGAAGGATAAAGGGGTGTATTGATTTAATTTAAAAAAGAGCATTGAATTTACGAGCTAGCTAAACTTTTTTGTTAACCTAGTTCTTCATTATTTTTAATGTTATGCCTCTTGGACATGCGGGGTTGTTTGTGACTCTCCGCAGTTTGTGGCCTACCCACTAGTTTTAATGGGTGTCTATCGACATCCTATAACCAACCCTGATTGGCGTGTCCCTACGTCTATGTGAATCGTGGTTGGCATTCCTTGCCGTAATCCCGCACTTACCTCTGAATTTCACCTTTTATCTGTGATTTATTTTACATATCGTAAGATTGCCATGTCTGTGTATTGCATAAATTAACTGTAACTGGTCAAGGTTCTGCTGTCGATTGCCAGTTGTGAAGGCGAATTATGGCTGCGGCTACGGCATAATTTTTATAAAGTTTAAAATGATGAATTTATGTCTACCTTTCGTTCCAGGCGGAGTTAGACGGCTCCCGTCTGATGTCGGACGTGGAGCGCGTAGTATCACGTCCCACGGCGCACGACGCCGTCATGCGAGTTAGAACCTCCACCGGCGTGCGACCCACGGACTTCTTCGGACACATGTTCATGTCTAACACTACCGATGTTGAGCTGGCTGCTATAGGTAACTCACTATCATCATTATAGACTTTCACATGCTACTACTGGATGTAAGCTTTTCCTGATAGTGTCACAATGGCTTTGTGAGTTAATAAGAGGAATTGACCACGCTGGTCGGCTGGGTTGGTTTAGAGAGTGATGTCGAGTTTTCCGTCTCTTTGCAAAGGCATTATTGGTGTCGGTCATTTTTCTTAGTTACGAATCCACGGAAGACACATAACACATATCTTCACGCCTTTTATCCCCGAAGGGGTAGGCAGAGGTGTATTACACACCCACACTTCGCCAGATATGTTTCGGTCCCAATGTAATAGGGGGCGAGCCTATTGCCATCTACCGGGCACATTATTAAGCGAGCGATAATTAACATTTTTAATACACACATAACTTCGAAAAGTCAGAGGTGTGTGCCCGAGGTACCTGGGGATCGAACCCTAGACCATCGTCTCGGCAGTCCGTTACGTACACCACTGGGCTACCGCCGCTTTTTTTTTTTTTTTTTCCACGGAAGAAAATTAATAAATTGGATATTGACACTTTGTATTCTTAATTAGTCACCGCAATCAGATCCCTAATAAATTAAAAATACTGATACAGGCGCTGTGCGTTTGTGAATTCTTGTTCGCGAGTATCATACAGTCGCACGGCCGATTAGTGCCATGACCTTTATGTGCTAGTTAAATGTATGAAGCAATCGATCAATTACGCTACACTAAAAAAGTAACACATTATGTGAGTGACGGAAAATCGACATGCTGCGTTACGATGCAAACAAACTACAGTAATATATTAATCTCTTCACAGATGCGGACAAAGCCATAGGCATAGAAATCAAGCACGACGATAAACTGACAGCGGAGGACGGTGTCTACATCCAGGCAGCCCTGCTGTACACACACAAGAGTGGCCAGCGACGACTGCGGGTGCTGAACTTAGCGCTGCTGGTCGCGCACCAACTCGCCGACGTGTATAGGAGTATGGAATTGGATACGTGCATCAATTTCCTAACGAAACAAGGTAGGAGAGTCGATTATTTGAGTGGATTTTCGGTTCAGGATTCAGTTTGGCAATGGTAACTGGAACAAGAATATCAGGTACCTTTGCTTCGAGTAACCGATATTTCGGCCTTGTTGCAAGCGCCATGTTCACGGATAAAATGCAGTATATCCGTAAACGTGGCACTTGCAACAGGACAATCAAACAGGATATCCCGAAGGAGAATTTAGAAATACTGATGATCACGAAAGTTTCAACTCTTATAAGGTTATCAGGGGTTGATAATCTCGTGAGAAGTATATCGAACCTCCTTATTACACTCACAGAAGTAGCCTGTGTGACAATAACCTAAGTAACTAAGAGGTTGAACTATGGGTACTAGACTAGTACTAGATGTATTTTCAAAAACAAGCACATACCTTTATTTTTCAACGTTCAAATGTATACTCAAGCGGGAATCGAACCCGTGACCTTCGGCGTGAAAGTCGATTACAATCCCGCTACACCGGGAAGTCGTCGTTGGCGTTAGGAGTCGAATACTTGAAATTTATCGCTTATTGCTCTAAACTTCACTTGGTTAAGACTATATTACCTTTTTGGATAGCAGATAGAACCAAGAAGTTATATTCGTACTATTGAGCCATATGCAATTCTCAAATTGAGGCCACATAATTATTTTATGAGTTTTCATATAATTTACTTTTGTTTTTGTCACTTTAATCCCGTTTTTAATTCTACGTAGAGTTTGAAGTTGTATTGTATTTTTAAGGGCGGTTTCAGATTAGCGTATTTTTCTGCGCGTATACGGTCGTTTCAGCATACGCGCTTACACGCGCGCTATATTACGAGCTTCAAAAAAACCGAACGGGCATATTTCGGCGTGTTCGCCCGAAACTGTAGTGACATCTTGTCAGTGTCAACATGGATTCTGACGGCTCGTGCATATACGAGCTTAGAAGCGCGTCAACGCTCGTACGAGTTGCGCGTGTGCCAAAGGCGCGCCTGTACGCGCCTACATGCGCTTCCAAAAACGAGCTTATACGCGCGTATAAAACGCTAATCTGAAACCGCTCTTAGACGCGCATCAACGCTCGTACGAGTTGCGCGTGTGCCAAAACTGCCAAAAAGGCACGCCTACATGCGCTTCCCCAAAAACGAGCTTATACGTGCGTATAAAACGCTAATCTGAAACCGCCCTAAAGTGCGTCCCAACCATACATCGGAAGCAATAACAATAAAAAGTATACGGTCACAGCGCCCTCTATAAAACACTTAAACTATAAGTTGTGCGCCTCTAAGTGGTACCAAATAACTAACAAGAACAAAAAGTCAAATCACTTATCAAGATATTTCTTACATTATGAAAATCTTTATCAAAATATAAATTAAACACAAAACATACCTGAACCAAAGTTTCATTTTATTACCGCATAGCTCGATAGATGGCGTTGTGCCGTACGGCTGAATCGCGCTATGGTTTCGTTACCGCGGCGAGTATAAATAGTCAGCCAAACTTTTCTTATATTAACTCTGGTTTCCCTTCAAAACGCATAAATCTTTCGCCTTTTACTAAAGATTTCCGTGGAGGGGAACACTCAAATGAGTCTTTAATATTTTTGATGCCCTGCTTTATAGCAGGGTCAGAATACCATATAATTAGTAGTTAGACAGTATAATTAACATAAATCAGTAACTAAGTTTAATAAAATATGTGTGGATATAATAGGATACTATATAATTTTTTAACTATTGTCAATTAAAGATGGCTAATTTGTAACGATTTCCCTAAATTTAGGGTTCCGTACCTCACAATGTATAAAAAGGAACCCTTATAAGATCACTTTCTTGTCCATCTGTCTGTCTGTCTGTCTGTCTGTCCGTGTGTCACCACCGATTTTCTCAGGAACGGGTGGACCTAGCAAATTGAACCCGATAAAAAGATATGGTCAAAATTAGATCTTTGCGAAAACTTGTGAGTATCAAAATTAACCTTAATTTTCAATTTTTTTAATATTCGGAATTTTTCCTTTACTTGTGCTGTATGGGGTATATACATACTAGTATATACCTTGGGTTCAACCTTGAACTAGAATCACGAAATTTGGTCAAAAGCAGCGTCTTACAGCACAAATAAAAGAAAAATTATATAAAAAAATTATATATTTAAGGGTGTCCCCATACATACATAGTAGACTCCATTTACATACATATTTAGAGGACTAGCGTAATAGGGTATTACACCATTTTTTTAAAAGTGTCTCAAGATGATCCTATGACTTCAAGAAAGTAGTAGAAAAATTACAAAAAATATATTCAGTTGATAAGCAGTTTTTAAACAACTTTTAAATTTACATTTTAAATGTTCGCGGTTTATCAGACAAAAACGTTGGAAGCCATCTTGCTTACGCAACATATTAGTAAACAACGTATAATGCTTCCATTTTTGACAGTCACGTGGTTTAGTTGTTTAAAATTCTACTAAGTTTATGACGTCATTTGACGTTAATGACATTCGTCATGGCGGCTGCCGTTTTGCGTGATTAAATCACAGATACTAAAACGGAATTCTTTAAAATGGTTTTAAAATTCTATTTATTCATTTTATGAGCTGTAACTAATATATTCCGTATGTTTTCCGGTAATACTATCTTAAATATACGTTATTATATTTTTTTTAACATGGGGTAAAATACCCTATTAGCACCAACCTTAAATAAGGTAAAATGCGTACGGAACCCTCGGTGCGCGGGCCAGACTCGCACTTGCCCGAATTTTTTATACAAGCTTTCTCCTGACAATAAAAATCTGCTTTTGTTAGGAAATCGGCTCGTATTTTTTTCACTGTTGTAAAAGTGGACTATAATTATTGTACCATTATCGAAAGATAATGAACCCTTGATGTTTATTAATTAATTTGTTCGTCAAGTGTAGTACATATGATTTTTAATAGATTCATTCTAATTTTCAGAAAAACATCCAAAAATATAAAATTACGTCACTTAGATGTTTATTAATTAATTTGTTCGTCAAGTGTAGTACATATGATTTTTAATAGATTCATTCTAATTTTCAGAAAACCCTTTATTTCTAGATAAATTTTGATAATTTTTGTTGTTTAGATCAATTGCTAGCTAAAAAGCTTTCCAAAAAGTAACAACTTAGAGCCAATAAGTGTACAGTTTTTTTTAAATTTCGATTTCTTTTTATGACAAGATGAAAATAAAAAAAATAATATCTTTAATGCTCGATGTCTCAGAAACCGTTAATTTTGGAGCCCTAGTTGACGGGGTCAATTTGTTGCAAATGACATCATATATAACCTCCTTTAAGAAATAGATTGAATTACCAAACATCAGTTATAGAGAATAGCTTTTATACCACTTTCATTTTGGATTTGGCATCTGAATCTCATCAAATACGTATATAAAATCATTGTTACAGACATATGTATAAATAGCAGTGATGTGTTAGGGTGTGTTTAATAATTACAATTGGCCAGAGCAAGATTTTGTTGTAATGACCCGTAAGCATGATGTACGTTTTGGAAAACTCGATTTACAGTTTCTTTGTGTTTGTATATCTAGACGATTGTGTGGGATATGCTTGATATTTACATCAACACCATTCAAATAACTGCTGCGTATTCTCTTTCTATAGTGCCTCACTATTACGGAGAATCAGCTCCGAAGGAATTCACTTCTCCTGAACAGCTGATTCCAGTCTTGATACCCATCCACTGCCTGATGTAATGGAGCTATGTCATCTGCCGTCCGCCGACCCTTTCGTTTTTTTTATATTTGGATAGTCGATACCATTATTTTCAATTTTGGAACGTGTTAGATTAAGGAACTAAGGGAGTGAGACTAAAGAATGTGTTTATATTTTATTCTTATATTGTTTGTTGTGTATTAAGGCCTTGCCACACGGCACAATTTTACGTCCAACTTGACTAAATCACTTGATAAAATCGTGACGTGTAGACGCCAATCGTCCAACTCAAGTTCATCGGGTGGGCGGTACCACCAGATTTTAACCAATCGGGTGGACGGAATGAAAATCAGTGATTTGATTGTGTCGTGTAGACGGGCAAAGCCAATTCGATTGAAAATTTGATCAGTGGTAAAATTGTGCCGTGTGGCAAGGCCTTTATCTTGTGTTGATTGGTATATTCTGCTGTCCCCAGCGGTGTGGGCACTGCGCGAGGCAGCGCCGCGCGGAGTGCGCGAGGCACTGTCGTCTCGCTGCGCGCGGTCACTAGCCGCGTATCGCCGTCATTGCGCCTCGCCCTCGTCCGCGGGGCAGCTGGTCCTCCCCGAGCCCATGAAGCTGTTGCCGCTCTACACCAACTGTGTGCTGCGCTCCGACGCCATTGCGGGCGGTGAGTCACAACACGACACAACATACACGTCACATCACATATGCTGCCACTGCGCTTGGCCCTCTTCTGCGGGGCAGCTGGTCCTACCCGAGCCGGATCGCTGGCTAAACGTTGAAGCAAATATCGTGAAGAAACCGGTCAGAGAGTTGTCCGTAATGTTCTCGAAACACATGTCTGCCAAGCCTCACTTGACCAGCGTGGTGGACCATAGTTCATAGTCCATGACCTCAGAAGCACGGTAGCGCTTTGATTTAAATGCCACACGCGATCTACCATCCAAATTGCGACTTGTGCACGCGTTGCTCAACCTTGCCGATCTACTACGACCGGCAAGCCAAGTGTCGCTATGAGCGCTAGTTACTACTATAGTGTATACGTGTATAATATGTGTTTCCAGGGCCGGACATAACGTGCGACGACCGCTCATGCGCGATGTACCGCGCGCTGACGGCGGACGTGCCGGCCTCCATCGTGTACACGTACCCGCGCCTGCTGCCCCTGGCGCGCCTCGCGGACTCGCCTAACGTACAGCTCACGCCGCTCAGGGCCTCCGTCGACAAGATGAACGACCAGGGAGTTTATTTGTTAGGTCAGTATCTTCACAATACTTCAAGGTAACAAAACTATTTTAAAGACGGACCTACACAACTGCCGCCGGCCAAGCGGCGATGCACCTGAAGGCATACAAAGCCGCCAGCTTAGCCGCACAAAGGAGCCGCCGCCATGGCCGCCCGGGAGTGCTGCGCGGGTTGCAACGTACAACTTGTGTGTGGTCGTTCTACACGACTGGCACAACTGAAATGATAGATGCCAGCGGCACAAAAGCCTGGCGAAAGCCTGGTTCCTGCTAAATTAATTTGTTAGATAGCCCGTATTTGTTCAATTTTAGAATTTACACATATTTGGAAGAAAAATCTTATTCAGAGGTGCTAAATCTACGCCTTAGTGCAGAAATAAGTAGCATCGCTAGATGGCCAATGATAATATCAACCATATCTAAATAAGGGCATCCGTCAAAGCAATGATTATGTCATGAATCCAAGTATTTTTTGATAAGATAATATATCTTTTCTTTTTAGGGTTCCGTAGTCCACAAGGAACCCTTATAGTTTCGTCATGTCCGTCCGTCTATCCGTCCGCAGCCTAGCTCAAAGACGCCTGATGCTAGAAAGCTGATATTTGACATGAATATAGACATACGATATTGCAACAGAACTGTAGAATAAAATTTAGGAAAATATTTTTTTTAAGGGTATCTCCCCTACATATATAGTGGGGTTGAATTTTTTTTTGGTTGAGTACCCCATTCTGTGAGGTATCATTGGATAGGTTTTAAAAAAATATTATTTGTTTGCTCAAATCATTTTTCGATCAAGTGATTGGTTTGTCAAATATCAACCAAAAAAAAATTGTTAGACTCCAGTGTCCCCACCCTCTGCCGGCTAAACTATTAGTTTGTAAGAGGTGAAAAAAATGACAAATGTAGTACATATAACGAATTTAAAAGGAAAACTATCACAGCTAAGTTCACTAGTTTACGAGTAATCGTCGGTTAACTTATAAATACCTATTTCTGTGGGTTTACATTGGGAGCGCTGGCTCAATCTTAAAGATGCCCTTTTTTAGTTCCATGTGAAACAGAAGTTATTATCAATAATGGCCATTATGGCTACTACGGAACCCTACATTGCGCGTGGCCCGACACGCACTTGGCCGTTTTTTTGTAGATATGCTTATGCGGTTGTAGTTTTAAAGTTAATTATCTGAAAATAAAAATAATTACGAGTTGGGGACTTTAAAGATCATTTTCGTTTTGTTACGCGCGGTTGATTTCTAACAACTCTAGACTGATTATTACATACATACAAATTATGTATATAGACTCACACCTGTTTCCCTAAGACTGTTGCTTGCAACCAGGTGCCCGCGGGTGCTTATAGAAAATAGGGTAATTTGTCTCTAGCTACGATTCATGATTACTTCATCACGTTACAAGAAATGACACCTCTCCTTCACATTCCAGAGAACGGCGTCCACATGCTCCTATGGGTGGGTTCGCAAGCGTCCCCCGACTTCATCCGCGACGTGTTCGGAGTCCCGTCCCCGGCTCAGATCGACACGCAAGTGGGCGAGTTGCCGGCGCTGGACACGCCCGCGAGTCACGCCGTACGCGCCGTTATCGACGACGCCAGGGCGAGGAGACGCGCTGCCATGAGGGTAAGCAGACATGAATCTTTTTCATCATCTTAAGATCACAACTCCTGTGTCGCGGGGGACTCATAGGCGTATAAAGTTGGGGAGCGAGGTGGTCTGCGCCCACCCCAGAATGGTCAGTAATGGTCCTCTCCAGAATGTTGGTTGCGGATTCGAAATTCCAGGCTCAAAGACTAAGAAACTTCACACCATTGCTCTATGAAGACCCAGGGTCACCCTAAAAAATTACTCTAGATGCGCCAGTAGGGGGAGGGCGGGGGGAGACTTCAAACATACAACCAATGGCCTCGGTACACACCTCGGTACTTGAAACAAAAATTCATGAATCACACAAAGTGTTGCCTCGTCTGCCACTAAGCCAACTGTGCAATCAATTGGAGCAATCTATATTGGCCGGGATGACCTTAGTCACTAGCAGCTGCACAATGTACCGAACTCTTGGGTAACGGTCGGGTTCGAAGGCGCAGAGTACTGAACATACGCGGACATATCATAGTGACTAACTTCCGACCGGCCAACATAGAATCCGTGAGGTATAGCTTCATTCCGGTAATTTCGGTATTGGAGCAAAGACAGGCGTCCTCAGCCTCCTATAACTCGACAAGACTGGTCCGTCCTATAGATGATGCGGGCACGTGTACGTATACGTATACGTGTGAAAGGTAAGAATAGAATTGTAGGAAATATTGCGCTTGGAAGTGCCAGATAATGCATTCGGTTTAGCTAACACTAAACTATAATAATATGTAGAATAGAACAAAGTGTTAGTAATGTTATTACGTTTAAAGCTGGGGCAATATTATCCATTTTATATATGGTAACCAGTTTAAAAAAATGTCTCGTCATTGCTTTATTTTCCTTGTACATATTTGTCAGTTTTCATGTTATTGTATATTTGTTTTATACTTAACTTCTCTTGTTGTTTTTTCTTCTTGTGCAGTATATTGTGAAACTGAATGTTGCCCCAGTCTAATGCTACACACCTTATGAAACGTAGAATACATAAAAGTAAAACAAGTTGAGTTTGTAGCTTTTACTAGTAATTTAGTTAAAATAATAAAATGAACATATTTAGATGATTTGAAAATTCCATACCACGAACAACGTGTAAATGAAATAACGCAATATGTAAGACAATAAAAGTAGGTAATTCAATATCAATAACATAAGAATATATTTGACTGTATTATTTTTAAATTACCGATGGTTAAAACAAACAAAAATAAAACTACCTAATATTATTACCCTGCTCCTTTCATTCCTCAAAATATTCGATTAAAGTATTGCACAGTTAAAAACAAATAAAAAAATCGTACAATATTATTCCAATGATACAATTTATATAGGTAACCAAACAAATTCAGAAGGTATTTATTATCTTCTGAATTAATAAAACAGATAGTACATATTGTCATAAATGTAAATGATTTTAGATTGATATCGCTGCTTACAGACAATAATTTATTATTGTATAACAGCACCATTTCCGCCATCCGCTGTGATTATGTCGGCTTCCAATAGGTCGGCTGGGTAAGCATGGTGTCTCCAGTGAGCAGCAATAGTGAAATAATATCAGAGACGAGTAAGAATATAGACTAACAAAGTCGAACAAAAAAATGTGACTCGATAATTCGTTAACATAAATGACGAAAGATGTCGCTACGCGTATCGAATCGAAAAATAATTAGGGCCAGATGACGCGTGACGTCACTTGTACCCCCGCTTAATGGTACATAACATCACTAGATGGCGTTATATTCAATTTACTTGTCTTAAATTTATTAACGTGGACGAAAAACGACAACGTAGGTAGCCCTTGTGCAATGTGCAAGGTCATTCGAGAGTTGAGGCCCTCAAGGGTGCTCAACCTACCTACTAGGCCTACGGTACTATCAATAATGCTACCGTTCAACTCTTTAATCAATTTTATTTTTCGAATTATGTGCGTGGTTTAAGTACTTTAAGGTCTGGTCTGATAACAAAGCTGGCAGATGGCCTCGTAAGCCCACCGAGCTTGGGGTCGATTGATTTGTTTTGAGGAGCACTTCACACTTAGATGATATCCAGGGTCTGATGATGAAGCTGGAAGGTGGCCACGGTATCTCTGTGATAAAACGACATAAACCGACCGAATTTGGCCTCGATTAATTTGTCTTGAGGAGCACTTTACACCTAGATGATATCCAGGGTCTGATGATGAAGCTGGGAGGTGGCCACGGCATCTCTGTAATAAAACGACATAACCCGACCGAGTTTGGGCTCTATTGATTTGTCTTGAGGAGCACTTTACACCTAGATGATATCCAGGGTCTGATGATGAAGCTGGGAGGTGGCCACAGCATCTCTGTAATAAAACGACATAACCCGACCGAGTTTGGGCTTGATTGATTTGTCTTGAGGAGCAATTTACACCTAGATGATATCCAAGGTCTGATGATGAAGCTGGGAGGTGGCCACAGCATCTCTGTTATAAAACGACATACTTAAGCCCACCAAGTTTGGGGTGGATTAATTTGTCTTGGGGAGCTCTTTAGGTACACCTAGATGATATTCGGGGTCTGATGATGAAGCTGGAGGTGGCTACGGCATCTTTGTAATAAAACGATGTAACCATTGAATAATTCAATGGATGTAACCCTACCGAGTTTACCCTAGACGGCCGGTTGGCGTAGCGGGAGTGTAAGCGACGGCTACGTCAAAGGTCGCGGGTTCGATTCCCGCTCAAGTCAAACATTTGTGTGCATGAATATGGATATTTGTCTTGATCTGGGTGTTTCTATGTATAACATATAAGTATGTATTTACAAAAAAAGTATAACTATAGGTATGTATGTTTATCCATTATCTAGTACCCATACATACATACATACATACATACATAGACTCACGCCTGTTTCCCCGAAGGGGTAGGCAGAGGCATATCAAACGCCCACTAGTACCCATAGTAGGGTCATTTCGCCTGTTCGCATCCATTTAGTGCAGTTGACAAAGGACAATGGGCAGTTTTGGGCGGTCGGCGGCCATCAATGAATTTAATATCAAATGAAAGTACTAATAATTAGGAACATCTTTTACTATGGGCGTTACGCTGTATTCCATTTAGGAAAAGAAATATTTGAATGTCAATATAACCTAATTGTAAAGATAAAAGTTTTGTGACACGGTAACACATCATCAATATACCTAATTATATAATAAAGTATCGCACGTGATCTTTCGTGTGAAGATAGCTCGGCGTTATAAGGCTGAGCACCTAGTACAGGGCGTGTAAAATATTGAAGTGTACCGAGAGCAACAAATAAGACGTCTTAGCGAATATATTGAAGAGGAAGAAGTGTGGTTGTTACCCGTTCGAATACAGTCAAGGCACGTAAGACCTAGGACTTATTTGTCATCGTCCTAGCGTTATCCCGGTTGCATCCGAGACTTACGCCTTGAAGCTCGACGTCCGCTTACTAGTCCAAACAGACATGACAGAATATCGGCTTTTCCATAGAAGGATCACTGCCGTCTGACCTCCGTAACCCAAAGGTATAGCGATATTTCCATAGCTTAGACCAGTATCAGTTTATTTGAGGCAACCGTATTGACTTTCAAAGATCTTCATTAAAGCCAAGACTGACGGTATATTCTGCTCTCCGAGGCATGGGGCAAGCGATAATTAACTATTTAATACGTAAGTAGGATCTGGGACTTATTATTCATAGATTATTCCGAGTTATAGGCGCACGGTCAAATGCTGCGCACATCATTATTATGTGCGTAGTATGGTATATTATATACTTATATGGCTGGGTAAGAAATCAACCCGAAGAGTTGCGATTAGCAGCAGCAGAATTAACTGGGATTATAGAGGATGAATGAGAGGTACTAGGCTACACAAGGCTTAAAATCATACTTAATTCTTTTTTTAAACCATTATGTTATTTCATCATAACTTTATCTACATACAATAATTAATTATGCATTATAATAGCTTATTATTTATTGGTGATATTATGTTAGTTATATACAGGGTGTAACAAGACCCTTAACGAAAACTGAAATCCTATGTTGTACCAATCAGTACAAACATTTTTTACTTGGGCACTATACCTGGGAAATTACTGGTTCAGGAGATATTGAGGCTCAAAGTTAGTATGGATTTTTTCTAATTAGGTACAAAATCGATGCATTAACCCCCTCATATTTTCTTTAGATGCCCTATAACCCCATGAATATGCAGGTATTTCGAGAATTGCACGCGCGCGCTTTCAATTGCAGTTAAAAAAATGTGAATACTAAAAAAAATCGTTTCCCAGGTATTATTTTTGGTTAGTATCACTTGGCATGATGTCCACAACGAGTAGACTTCGGCTTGGTGATGGGTCTTGTGACACTCTGTACCCTTATAACCAAATAAAGATTTTATGTTTATAACAAATTGTGTGGTAACTGTATTATATATGTAGGTATATTATTTAACATTAGTTACATCTAAATAGTAAAATGCACCTACCACTTTCATCTCTGCATCACCTTAAGGTTGACAGGTAGAGAATGCCATATGGCATTATGTCCACCGATGTACACTATGTTTGTGCATAAATGATTAAATAAAATAAATAAATAAACTGTGCTTACATTAGTAAGCACAGTTACCATACAATTTGATACAATAATATGTGATATATTATAAAATGACAATCTAAATAAGTTGTTTCACTTTCTTTAACACTTTCGTTAGAGTAGTAAGTAAAACGATTAAAGTTTCAAAAATAAAAACGTCTTTTATCTGTTTTAGAAGTACACCACAGTGATAACACTTGTCCACAATAATCGTAGGACTAATACACACTAATTAATAACAAAATCATTCGTGGCCGCGGACCGCCTAGGCTCCATACAAAAATGCCCATTGTCCTTTGAAGGAGAAAATAAAAATGTAAAAAATTTGTTCCAAATTTATGTAATGCGTTCATTATATAGTCTGTTTTAATATTAGCTTTCACTTTTCTTCGAAACTTGTTGTGTTTTTTTTTAAATAAACAAGCTTCAAAATTTGTCATTTTGCCCAGTTTGCGTCCAAAAAATCTAAATTGCGTCCACCTGTGGACCATTTCGCGTCCACCAGCTTAGAGAAGGAATATAAGGGTGATATTGTTAAGCCAATCTAAAGAAAGATTGGCTTTTTACAATTTCTACATTTAAGATTAAAGTTATAAAAAAGTCAACATTATTATCATTATTAAATCACTCTAAAGAAACTATAAACTATTTATTGTTTTCAACATCGATGGAACTTAAAATCAAAGACAAAAAAACATAACGATAGGTTCATGTTGTCCAATATTGTGGTCTTCGGAATAGCATAATTTTTACATAATGTGTTCTTTTCTTTTCACGAATATCACTAAACGCTTGCTTTATTTAATTTTATTTATTTATTTATTTTTATTTAAAAACTTTATGCACATACATACTGTACAATGGTGGACATAATGCCTTGAGGCATTCTCTACCTGTCGACCTTTAGGTGGTGCAGAGATAAATGTGGTAGGTGCACAAGAGATTTGTTTTTACACGTTTTCAAATAATATACATTAACTGATAAGATGAGCATATTAGTAATAATTATGAAGTATAATAGATAATATTGGATATAACAATATACCTAATACATAATATAATAATATAGTACATAGATAAGGAATAATAACATATAATAATAAAATTATATAATAATATGATACATACGTATAAATATATACATACACAATACATATAAATACATACTTATAATAATGGATGAGAAGGATGTGCTGATTCCTTCAATCTCTTAAACAGGAGATCACGTACTTTCATTTTGAATGCGTAACGGTTAGTGGAATTCTGACTTCAAGAGGGAGCACGTTCCAGAGTAGAACAGACTGGACAACAAAGGAAGAGTAGACAAACCCAGAAGAATGACTGGGACATGAAAGAAGAAGATTATGGGAAGAATGGAGACTTCTCTCGTGAGTAGAAGATAGATACTGGAAGTATTCAGTAAGATAAGTGGGCGAGGAAGGGGACTTAAGAATCGTGAAGAGAGTAGTGAGAGCACGCAAACTACGGCGTTGACGAATTGGTAGCCAATTAAGTTCGGAACGATAAGTAGAGACATGGTCATACTTACGAAGATTATAAATGAATCGAATGCAGTTATTGAGAAGTCATTTTAATCAATCTTCTGATTTTTTTTCTTATCCTTCTTCTTTCTTGTCTTATCGATTTCTTTTCTTTTCACGAATATCACTAAACGCTTGCTTTATTTAATCAATCTTCTGATTTTTTTTCTTATCCTTCTTCTTTCTTGTCTTATCGATTTCTTTTCTTTTCACGAATATCACTAAACGCTTGCTTTATTTAATCAATCTTCTGATTTTTTTTCTTATCCTTCTTCTTTCTTGTCTCCTAAGAACTCATTTTGAATAGAAAAAAATATGGAATAAAAGAAATTACGCATTTGATTGCACTAAATTCGTAAAAATCAGATTTTATATATATGTTATCATTTCTATTTCATGAAAAAATGGACGCAATTTGCTATAATATTATCCCTTGTAGCTACGCATACTATTACTATACGCTATAATATTATCCCTTGTAAATACGCCGCTGCACACTATTTTTAGGGTTCCGTAGTCTACAAGGAACCCTTATAGTTTCGTCATGTCCGTCCGTCTGTCCGTCCGCAGCTTAGCTCAAAGACGCCTGGTGCTAGAAAGCTGATATTTGACATGAATATAGACATAAGATATTGCAACAAAACTGTAGAATAAAATTTGTAGAAAATAATTGTTAGACTCAAGTGTCCCCCTCCCCCACTGCCGGCTAAACTATTAATTTGGAAGAGGTGAAAAAAATCACAAATGTAGTACATATAACGAATTTAAAAGGAAAACTATCACGGCTAAGTAGACATCACTAGTTTATGAGTAATTGTCGGTTAACTGTCGAACGGTTGGTGTCCGTATACGCAGCAGGACCCTACGTTTAATTCGATTGAAAGTTAACTTTTTACGTGCGTGGTATTTAGTACTTTTCGAATTGTATAAGTAAAAAAATAGTACCTTCATTGCTACAGCGAAATCTTGAATTATTACCCAGCAGGACCCTCCGCTGTTTGAACGTTTTCAGACCAATAGTATATGTCACCGTTTAGCGATGTATTAGTACCTTTAAAATACCTTGGTTTCATTTTAATATAATTATTAGTTTATGAGAAAAGCGCCTGCAAAACTCTTATCATGCCAGCAGGACCCTTTTTTGTTTTGACGCTTTCGGCCCCGCCAGTCATATTTCTTATTAGCATTTTAATAGTACTTTTCAAATAACCTTACGTTTAAATCAAATACTTTGTAGTTTAACAAGCAATTTGATTTAAAACTTTTTTCACGATGACCTTAAGATTATACCATTCCAATGATGCTATTATTTTTATGGCACTTAAATATTATTAAAATTGAGGGTAAATGCAAAATAAATAATAATCATATAATAACGGATTTTTATTAAATTGTGTTCATAAAAATTAAATATATAAGTACATCTAAAAAGACCGGTTTAAATTAATAAAAATCTCTTTGATTAACGCCACCATGCTAAAAGTTATGAAAGCTCATACCTACATTGGCCAAACTAAACGTTAAGTCGCTGAAAAAATACTTAAAAGTTTTAAAACAATTTTTCCGCTATAATACAAAATATTTGAATTACACGTAAGGTTATTTGAAAAGTACTATTAAAATGCTAATAAGAAATATGACTGGCGGGGCCGAAAGCGTCAAAACAAAAAAGGGTCCTGCTGGCATGATAAAAGTTTTGCAGGCGCTTTTCTCATAAACTAATAATTATATTAAAATGAAACCAAGGTATTTTAAAGGTACTAATACATCGCTAAACGGTGACATATACTATTGGTCTGAAAACCTTCAAACAGCGGAGGGTCCTGCTGGGTAATAATTCAAGATTTCGCTGTAGCAATGAAGGTACTATTTTTTTACTTATACAATTCGAAAGGTACTAAATACCACGCACGCAAAAAGTTAACTTTCAATCGAATTAAACGCAGGGTCCTGCTGCGTATACGGACACGAACGGTTGAGCCGTGTGGTTGACGGCATAGAATACAAGTGTCACCACCCCCTATCTTCCCGTGGGTGTCGCAAGAGGCGACTAAGGGATAACACGATGCAAATACCATCTTTGCGTAGAGACGGAAAACTCGACATCAAACCCTAAACGACTGCCTCGTTGGTCACGCGGCATAAATATGCGCGTGGGATCGGGAGGTCCCGGGTTCAATTCCTGGGTCGGGCAGTGTTATTGGGTTTTCTGTTACGAAATTCTCAGTAGCAGCACGGAGTCTGGAAATGTGCCCGGTACGGCAATAGGCTCGCCCCTTATTACGTGGGACTAAAGTATATCTGATGAAAAGTGGGTTTAGAAATACACCTCTGCCTACCCCTTCGGGGATAAAAGGCATGGCGATATGTATGTATGTCGGTTAACTTATAAATACCAATTTCTGTGAGTTTACATTGGGAGCGCTGGCTTAATCTTAAAGATACCCATTTTTAGGCCCATGTGAAACAGAAGTTATTATCAATAATGGCCATTATGGGCAACTACGGAACCCAACATTGCGCGTGGCCCTACACGCACTTGGCCGGTTAATTTTTATTTATATCCCGCGCATCTGCACTCTTTTGTTTGTTCAACCGAGATTAACTATTTTTTTAAACTAGATTACTTTTGTCTATTTGTGCGTGTCTCTTATACAAAGAGATATAAAGGATAGAGTGGCAGAACATTACCTAACTCAATACTGTGTCGTGTCCGCCGGTGGGAGAGAGAACGCAACATTAAAGGCCCCCTGCATCTCTAACAAAACATGCACAACATCAACATTACGCAGTGGCGTGCTACCTGTAACTATTATTTAAATCAGTTTATTAGTAATCAATAGTTTAAAAGTTGTTTTTATTGATTGATTTAAGATAATTATAGTTTGGGCTCGACTGAATTTTCTTGAGGAACACTTTACACCTAGGTGATAATAATTATGATACCTACTACGATACTACCTATAGCGGTAGGTACCGGGTTCGATTCTAGGTATAGTTGCTTTTTGCATTTTCTCATACAAAGTACCTAGTTAATAAATAATATGGTCACACTCATGGTATGAGTTCGTGCGTGCGTCCTTGAGGCATACATAGAACTAGTTCGTAGATGGTTGTTTACGAATTGTTGCTAAATAAGTGTATCTACCCATAAAACCCGTAACGTACCCATCCCATCTAAATAGGTAATTTTATTTTGGTTTAAGCGTCATCTAGTGAAAATTCAATGTAAACCGTTGTACATTACCTTTCGTGTTTTTACTACGCCATCTATTAGTACACGTTCAAAAGTGATAAAATATGCACGTAAAATGAAATAGATAAATTAGCTTATTATGAGCAATATTACCAATTCTAAAAAATACTTTAACAATTTCAATGACCGTTAATGAAAAAATAATGATATTTTTATGACTTGTCTGGCTGTAATTAACGTCGCGTGCTATTTGATCAGCGCCCTCTGGATATAGCTCGCGATTTGAGCTTTTTCCGAGGCACATTTTTTTGTTCGACTTTGGCAGTCTATATTCTTACTCGTCTCTGATAATATGTTACTTTTGTGTTTTTATTTTCTGTCTTAATTTAGTCTTTTGTTATTTTATATTTGTATTATCTTATATTTTTTGTTTACTTTTTTAGTTTATAGTGTGTGCCATTGGTGACAGAATTAAATATTTTTTGCTTTTCTTTTCTTTATATTGCGTTATTTCAAATACATGTTGTTTAAGCATGTGAATTTTGTATATAATTTGAAGTATGGTAGACTTTTATATTATTTTGCCTGGTCGAGGTGACAGCACAGTATGATGAGAGTTGGTATTGACGGCTTGCAGTGTATCTTGCTAAGTAATGCACGCACTAATTACACATGTATTAAATTGTATGTACTCTGGTCAAGATAGCACTAAAGATAATGTAAACTGGCTCCAAAATATGCTCTTTCTTGTGTTTATCGAAAGCATTAGGCAAAAAAGAAATGGTTATGCACTTGTATCAGGTAAACAGTTTTCTAATAATAAATGGTTAGTCTACGGAGTCAAGCGATGTGCCCGGTAACGGCAATAGGTGCGCCCCCTATTACGTGGAATCTAAAAGTCATAAGACGAAATTAGGGTGTAATACTACACCTTTGTCTAACCCTTTGGGGATAAAGATGCTATAAAAAATACACAGGCATGTCCCTTTTACTCCTTTAAGCTAATATTTTTATTGAAAGTCAAATAATGAAACGCACTTGTTGTATAAAATGGTACCTAAGACATTTTACATTTAGCCGAATATAAGCCGGCTAAATTCCTTTCGTTCAAAAAAGTTCCCAATAACTACTTTCTTTGTTACTTTCTTGCTATCTCGCCCAGAGTACTAAGCATCGCTTGGCAATGTTCTGACACTTTTCTCCCCGCGCGCATGCGTAGCTGACGGTAGTCCACCAGTTCAGTAAGGAGGAGGCGGTATTCCGGCGGTGGCTGGTGGAGGACCGCGGGTTCGACGGCTCGCCCGACTACACCGAACACCTGAAGGTCGTGCACAAGGCCGTACTCAATCTGATGTAGGTTCGAGGGGTATCACAAGGGTCTTTTGTGTGCAACTGGCTGCTTTTGTACTTCTTGGGGTCTTCGGTGTGTGTTTGGCTGGCGATGGCATTTGACATAAGATTTTTACTGTGTGTTAATTTTTTATGTCTTAGGATAACTCCTACACGGTTATCTCATCCGTCTTACTATGGTAACCAGATGATATCTTATAGATAAGTGACCTAAATACTATAGTACACGAGGCTACAACTCGAACTTGACATATTGATGATCTTGTGTCTTTTGTCATAGCCACCAGTTCTTACTATGAAAATACATTTCTGCTTTGATTGAGATTTTTCACTTCGATAGAACACGCTTCTTCGTTTTTTAGCTATTTCATTATTGAGTTGGTATATGGGTTATTAAAGCCGTATTTAATGTATTTATTAATATAAATATGCTATTCGTATTATTGTAAATAATTATAACGATTAAAATTATGTATATGTATTTCTGCGTGTGTTCATTTCACAGAGTACTGTAAGTATACAGACATAGGGATATGTAAAAAATATTGGTTTATTCCCATCTTCCCCCGCATGTCTCCCCCCGAATGGGGGAAAATTGGAACTTTTGTGTCATCTTCCCCCGAATTTGTAATCGGGGGAAGATAGGAAGTTGCATTCCCATCTTCCCCCGCATGCCTCCCACCGAACGAGGGAAAATGGGAATGCTTGTGTGTAGGTATGACTGATTTTCAAACGGAAAATGCTGTACTATTTCCTTTTTATAAAAATGTTGGTAAGTAATCAAACGTTGTTTTAATAACTCCTGTAAAAAAATAACAGTGGGGTGAAATAACAAAATTAATTATTAAAAGTATTTCGGGAACAAATGAAACTTCTTTTTGTCCCCCGATTACAAGTTCGGGAGAAGATGATACAAACATTCCCACTTTCCTTCTTTCGGGAGCAGACATGCGGGGGAAGTTGGGAATAAAACTTCCTATCTTCTCCCGATTACAAGTTCGGGGGAAGATGAAACAAGCATTCCCATTTTCCTCGTTCGGTGGCAGGCATGCGGGGGAAGATGGGAATGCAACTTCCTATCTTCCCCCGATTACAAATACGGGGGAAGATGACACAAAAAATCCCATTTTCCCCCATTCGCAGGGAGACATGCGGGGTAAGATGGGAATAAACCAAAATATTATACATTAAAATGTGAACCTCTATTTTTACTAGCTGCAGTATGCATACAGCTTTCTGTCAATCAAAAATCTGTGGGAAGCTGCTAAGTTTGTGTAATGTTTTTTTTGTTGTACAGTTTAGTCTCTACGTACTAGGACAGTATAGGGACTGAACGCATTCATATGTAGAAATAGCTGGACTAAATTACAGCCCTCTGAATATATGCCAGAAGTATTAAGCCTTGCTCACGAATAAAAGCTCTTTTTTTTTAGGATAACGATCACTGATAGTGACATTAAATCATTGCTAAGAGGCATACATACTAATTGCAGCATAGACAGCGTGCCGTGTAGACCGTGAAATAGATAGCTGTACAAACTATCGTTATCTTTCTTAGGCATTCGACTAGTATTTAATTAGTATACTCTCGTACTTTTCTGTAACCATTAGAGATATCTATAACATAGGTTAATCTTGATTTTATTTGGGATCTATCGCTCTAACGGACGTTCCCAATAATATATCTATCAATGGATTTGCCTACTAGAGATATACCTATATTTGTCAAATTTGGATGGAGCTTATGTCAAAATATATCTCTAGTACCTAGTAGTCAAATCCATCTATAGATAAAATATTGGAAAAATCACACATTGCCAGCGTCATACCATTTAGTCTCATTCCATTCTTTCTTATATATATTTTGTAATGTCACCACTATATCCCTGAAGGGGTAGGCAGAGGTGTAATATCTTATTTCAATGTGTTCTACATATCCTGGGAACAACTTCCTCAGCAGGCGACCGTACTAATAACTTCTCTTGTTCCAGTTAACAATAATGCGGCAACACGACAAGCTAGAAGCGGTCCTTCGCCACTTCTTAGTCGAGGACCGTGGTGTGGACGGCAGCTCTTCCTACGTCGACTACCTGTGCCATGTGCACAAGGAGATACGGGCGCTGCTATAGCATCTGTATGGGTACTACTAGCTGCCGAGGATGATGGTGACACTTGTGACTTCTGACGCTCATATACTACGCCTATCGAGGAAAGGACTTAGGGTATTCAGACCCCTGCACTGACTTTCTCTACAATAATCATGCTAAGAATGAAGAGTGTTTGTGATGGACTCCACGTAAGCGTAATGAGTTAGATTTTAATTCATCAAAAATAGGAACCTTTTGCGTTAAGGAACTAAAACCTACTCTAAGTTTAATAAAATATAATCATATGGCATAGTAATTGCATTACTGGTGCTTTTAGTAAACAAACATTCTTGGTTCTTTGCGCTTTTGAAGAGAAACTCACATAACCATCAAAGTGAAGGCTGTCATGCTACTTAAACTTTAACTGGGTTGGTGGATTTCACTGTAAAATTTTACTGCCATAACGAATTCATACAACCTGGTTACTTCTTAATGGCATGAAGGCAAATAAACATGTCAACTTGTGGGAGTCGTACGAAAAAAATAAGTGTACGTATACACATGCACGTGTACGTATACGCATGCAGGTCTACGTATACGCATGCAAGTCTACGTATACGTGAGTCAAAAGTCACTGGTACCATCATACTGTGCATTGTCAAGAACTGAACGAACTTAAATACATTTGTGTGGAGTGAAAATAATGATTAATGAAATAACTATAGACTTGAGGCAATATCGACAGTTTACTAGTCTCATTTAACTATTTGCGATCCATAGATCTGTTGTTCGTACCTACAGATCAGCATTTATTCATAATTTTGTCCTTTTTTTCCATTTTCATGTATTTTTTTTAACTTAAGATAATACCTCCTTGCTGTGTCCAATAAGCAGGGTAGGCTTACCATTTTGTGTAACTGTTGCTTTGGTCGTCATGCGAAATAATTTATAGATGTTTTCGTTGTGAGAGTAACGAATCATTTTTATAATTAGACTTGAGTCAATAAGGTAATTTCTTAGTGTGAATATTTCAAGTTGGTCGGTTATTTTGTATGGGATCAAATAAATGTTTAATTTTAACCTGCTTTAAGACCAATAAATGTGTTTAATACTTCCATTCGTAACTTTGTATTTTAAATTAATAAGCGTGAGCACTTGTTAATAAAAGTAAAATTAAAATGATTACGTCACCAAAATTGTAAATTTAGTATATAAAAAGAATAATATACTGACAACCCCGAAAGTATTTGTAAAGTAACGGTGTTGCTAGACGAAAATATAAAAATAAAATTTAGTAGAAATTCCACTAAATGTATGAGAATATATAAGTTTTATGTTTATTTGTAATCGATATAATTTTTGTTTCCTACGATATTAACACATAGATATATTATTCGATTGTATTGTACATGTAAATAAAATCTGGCGTTATTTAATATAATCTTTTATTCTTATTTTTATAATAGTAACAGCTCAACTGACAAGCTAGTTGATGTATTATAAACAATAGTAATTTGATACTATGATGTTGAAATTATCATTATAATTATACTTAGCGATAATGATCTTGATAATTTCAGATAACAATGGTTGAATTAGCATGATAAATTATGTATTTACACTGTGACGTTAGATATATTTTATTACTGAACGTTAATTAAATATGAAATGTGGTTGAATGGTGGCAATATTGAGTTTATGACGTTCTATGAGACAACCAACACCTGTTTCGTAACATACAAATATGGATAACGCAAGAAATTCACATACTTCTTTCGAATAAAATATAATATGTTTAAAGGCAAAAAATAATCACCCATGCAATATGTGAATACACAAGATCTAAGTGACATAACATAGACGTCATAAATTTAAAATACGGGAAAGTGAGGACAGAAAGTCTTACGGTATTCGAATCGGTTTTCATCATGCGTTATTCAGTGCCGTAAAAGTATACATGTGAGTAGCTACATCTCTGTATTATACGTGGAAAGTTGTAGTGGGTATAAATCAAAAAAATCTTGGATAGACGAGCGGCGTGGTAATGTTAGGGTTGCCAGATCAGGTAGATTAGGTAGCCCGCTCTAGTGCGGGTGTCTCGCTGGGAGGTTGCCAAAGTCGTAACCTGTTCCGGAATCTCCCGTCAAAGCGACGTGCAAGTTCAGTCCACATAAGCTTCATATGTCCCCCGAACAGATAGAGTATGCATAAGCATTTTTCCCCGCGGTAAAAAAAGGTTTACCAGATCTAGTTTCATTAATTCCGGGTCATTTTTTGGGTTTGTATTTGCTAGCAAATTAAATTCAATGCAACTTTGTTGAACCCATTCACTGCCTACCTGAAAATTAACGTCATTATCCAGGTGCTGCCATAGTATGATATACAGCCCGCCCATCGGCGGGTCCGGCATCTCGATTAAGTATCCTTGCCCGCCCATCGGCGTTTTCGGCATGAAGCTCTAGATTTCGACATGAACCGTTTGATATGTTCAGTTTACATGTACTGTATCGTGTTTAAAGCGTGTATGTGAACTTTCCTGCAATATTTGTGGTAAAATTGTGACAGTTTTAATGATTATTAGCTGAAATAGTAATGGAGCATGAAGGTAAGGCAGAACTGTCACTTAATTAATCTAAGATGAATCAACATCATACAAAACCGTCTTTCAGATAAAATTAAGCTAATACATATGTAAAGAAATCAAAAAGGTCTTTAAAAACCCACATCTATGTGCATTTTTCAATAGTCAGGTGTCGTCAACCCCTACACTCAATTAGTAAAAAAGATACATAATGTAAATTTGCTTACAATTTAATTTTTATCTTTCCACTTTACTATAGGTAATAATATAATATTTTCTTTCTTTTGTTCAGGCAATAAAACTGAATTTGGTAAAGACGACAATATGGAAGAAATCAAACGACTTTTTCAAAGAATCACGTTAAGAACGAGATGCACCGGCGCATCCTTATGTTATGTTTTAGCTAGCCACAAAGATGTCTACAAAGTACAATATCTCCTTGTATATACGGTTCATTTGGCTTAGGATAACACGGACGCATAAAAAAATTGTTTACTACTGTTTACCTATTGTCTACTGACCGGCCGGCCAGCTCCTTTTGCATATTATTATACTTTTTGCAATAATATACTCTATGTCCGAGGCATACGGTTGACTAGATGACGCCCGCGGTTGCACCCTCGTTATTGAAGGCTACTGCTCCGCTCCCGCTATAGCCTTCCTAAATAAATAACCTATCTAACACTGAATAAATTTTTCAAATCGGACCGGTAGTTCCTGAGATTAGCGCGTTCAACCAACCAAACAAACAAACTCTTCAGCTTTATATATTAGTATCAGATACTTCAATCGAGAAAGTATATAATATTTTCCTGAAGCCTATTATTAATAGTATTAAAACATTATAATTTTAACTAAAATTATCATGTTTCACAAAAGGTTGGTAAAGCCTGAATAATTGTTATGCCCGCCCATGGGCGGGTTCGGCATGAAAGGTCGGAATCGACATTTTTTCAAACCTGAGATATCTGCAGGCCGTTTTGGTAACGAATAAATTTTAGTAAAACGAATCATTTCACAAAATCTTCCTTTTTTCTAATTGTTATTGGCTTAGATATCGGAGGTTGAAATCCAACCGCCCATGGGCGGGCTTGGCGTGTCAGTTAAGACGTTTCGCCCGCCGATGGGCGGGCACGGCACTGAATGGGTGATGTAAAGGCCTTGCCACACGGCACAATTTTACGTCCAACTTGACTAAATCACTTGATGAAATCGTGACGTGTAGACGCCAGTCGTCCAACTCAAGTTCATCGGGTGGGCGGTACCACTAGATTTGAACCAATCGGGTGGACGGAATGAAAATCAGTGATTTGATTGTGTCGTGCAGACGGGCAAAGCCAATTCGATTGAAAATTTGATCAGTGGTAAAATTGTGCCGTGTGGCAAGGCCTTAAGTAGCATTTTTAGACAGAGCAACATTCGATATCTTCCAGTGCCGGCCGTACAAGTTGGTTGGTAGTGTATGATCCGGTCTAGTAGATGTAGGTGTTGGGAATCCAGGACAGTAAGGTCTAATTTCTAGACACGGTACAAGACGCAAAACGCCGGGACAGTCTTGGATTTCCCAGCCATCTGATAACCTTAGGTAAAGTGAATTTGTCTACAGCTGGTTCAAAGATAGGTCCGGTCACTAAGTTATATTCCTCCGTGCTTTAAAAGCATGTAAAATCGTTCGGCTCCGCTTCATTAACCATGCAAGTCATTACTGAGAGTCAATTATTAATATTCAAACCATAGAATTGATGTGCCCGGTAACGGCAATAGGCTCGCCCCCTATTACGTGGGACCTAAAAATTCATGACGAAATGTGGGTGTAATATTTACACCTCTGCCTACCCCTTCGGGGATACAGGCGTGAGACTATAAATAAATATAAAAATTAAACCATAGAATTTGGCTGAGACTTTGGATTGCGTAGTTTATACAACGGTCTCTAGAAATGTTATTTTGAATCTGATTAGTGGATTCCGTGCAAAGTTTGCTAGTGAAATCAGAAGATTACAATGATTTTATTACTGCGATAAATGTGCTTCTTGCTAATATCAGTTGGCACCAAACACATTTCAACTTCAATATCCGTTCAATTATAAATATGAGATAAAATAATCCTCGTTCTGGCGCAGTTGGGTAATAACGCAACCAGAAAACGTATGGCCAAACCGATTCGCTACCGTAAGAGTGCTTTCCATTGATCGGCTAGTCGACCGTGACTTCACGTACCTATTGCTGTTTTTCTTAACATACTTGGCATGTGAAGAAAATGCGTAGGTAGTGAATAGTAAGACCCCGTTCTCACTAAGAAAGACCATCTGTTTTCTCGGTCCATCTAAAGAGACGGAAATGCCAGTGGCATCACAATTTATACGACACTGTTCACATTAGGCCGCATTTTCTCGGATCCGACCGACATGTTTACATTGTTACTGATGTTAGCGCATTCGTCTCTTTAGGCGTCCCTCAGATAAGGCGTGCGCGTTCTGTAGTTTAAAGTAAACGCACATGCCGAATGAGAGGGAGGTCTTAGCCGCACTGAGAAAATAGACGGTCCTTTATAAGAATAGGGTCAAATAATTAAAAGTTAGTTTTGCGACTAGCCGCTCCGTAGAAAATGTGGCGAAGAATGAACGCGATGTTACGCAATAAAAACAATTCTAAATCTACCCTCATATGCAATACGAATGAAAAGGACATCTTCCGTTTATCAGTAGAACATAGTCATAGGTAAGTGGTTCGGTAAGCATTAGCACAGGAGATTATTGTTAAATATTGTATATCAAAACTGTATTGATCGCGTAAGTTTTTAATAGGTAATAAAAGTCTTTTTTGTATTATTGTGGTGTTTTATTTCCTGGTGTTGAAATAGGTATGTGTGAAGTTCATGGTACCCACCATGTACCTACTAGCGTGATCGCAGCGAGCGCTTACGGCCTGGTCCCGAGATCAGTCTATGTGGCGAAGGGCGCGGCAGGGGCGATGTACCTACTATCGACAAACTTGAATCATGACCCACCATAAGCTTATATTCTTACAGACATTCAAGTACAATTAGGTCGACATTCGCGTAAAAATACATTTCCATGGTAACGATCTTGTTACCTGTCATTTAATAACACAGAATTATCTGTTGCAGTCTCCATCTTTGTTAACACACGAGTGCGGTATAAAACTGAATGCACACACCGTACAAATCGCACGCCGTAAAAATAAATACGACGCTTACACATTGTGGTATGTGATGAAAAACTATGCCGGCCTCCGCTAGCGTACTGGCTGGCCGCCGGCTGCAAACCGCCGCGTCGGAAAATAAAAACTAATTAATTTGTGACAAACGTCAACACTTGTATATATTGTGTTTATATAATTTTATAGTTTGTTGTTTTAAGTGTTTTAAGTTTTTAAGTTTTCTGGATTATGTCGTGCAACGTTGGCAAAAGTGTTGCAGAAATAGGTGCCAGCCTACCTTGCACATCGACAACGCTGGTGCGCTGCCCTATTTGCTCCCAGGCACGTTATTTTAAAGGTGAGCGGGGCTTAAGGGTACATTTTGGTAAAGTTCATAAACACCAGAATGTACCTTCTGGCCCCAATACATCAATACACAATAGTATACACACTGAGCAAACAGTCTCCTGCGAAATTCCTTTTTGGCAATATTTGGATAAATTAAAAAATTCAGCTCCGATTATCAAACGAATTCCCCGTGGCGCAAGGCCTTCAGTGGGTTAAAAATCTAGCACAGTGCATAGGCCTTGTGGTACGGGAGAATTCAGTGACGGCTTGGGAGCAACTTTTCACTTTCCCTTACAGAATTTTACACGCACTAGATGATCGGCTATCAAAAAAAACACTAACAACCAAAATAAAAGAAAACTGCAATGTTTCGGCGTCAAAATTACTGGACTATACACCCAAACCATATCGTAACAGTACTATCTACCACCACGTAGAAACCAAATTAAGGGAAGGTGACATCAGGGGAGCGTCCAAACTCCTATTTAGCAGCGATGTGGTGGCGCCTTGCTCTGCAGACACACTCGCGAGTCTCCAGAGCAAGCATCCAGCGCCAGGGGATAATCTTTCCTTTCCTGACCCACCTGACTCTGTTTCAGATTGCCTCAGTATTACAGCCAAGGACGTGGTTGCAGCCGTTTGCTCCTTCCAAAGCGGGTCTGCTGGTGGCCTCGACGGCTTAACACCACAGCATTTAAAGGATCTTGTGTGTGCAAGCGCCGGGTCGGCCGGCGACGCGCTTTTGAAGGAGCTTACGGCTTTAATTAATCTTATGCTCTGCGGTAATGTGAACGATGCCATCGTCGATATTTTGTATGGCGCAAATCTGTGCGCCTTGAGGAAGCGAGACGGTGGCATTCGTCCTATTGCCGTTGGGTGTACGTTCAGGCGTATGGCAGCCAAGATTTGCTGCCGCCATTATAACACCTCCATTTCTTGTAAATTTCAGCCACAACAGGTGGGATTTGGTTCCAGAGGGGGCTGCGAGGCAGCCATACATGCCCTGTCAACATACCTTGGCTGTAATAAGGGTGAGGTTATCCTGAAGGTAGACTTAAAGAATGCCTTTAACTCGGTTAATAGGGACACCTTGCTGACACAAGCTAAATTAGAAACACCCGAAATTTTCAGTTTTCTTTGGCAGTGCTACAGGCACCCTTCAAAATTGATATATAAGGA
Organism: Euclidia mi; assembly: GCA_944739405.2. Lineage (NCBI taxonomy): Eukaryota > Metazoa > Arthropoda > Insecta > Lepidoptera > Erebidae > Euclidia > Euclidia mi. The sequence goes on from OX123207.2 coordinate 16,855,602, forward strand.
AAATGTTTTGGAATCCACCGTTGGCTGTCAACAAGGCGATCCGCTTGGACCACTACTCTTTAGCTTGGCCATTCACCCAATTATCAAAGAGCTAAATTTAAAATTTAACATCTGGTACCTGGATGACGGGACCCTTGCAGGTGACGTAGACTCAGTTTATCAAGACCTGGCACTTCTAAAGTCGAAATTTTTATCCATTGGCCTAGAACTTAATCCCAGTAAATGCGAAATTTTCATTAACGATAACTTAGACAAATCCGATATACTTTCAAAATTTCAACATCTTGCTCCCAATATTACTCACGTTGAAAAAAGTGCTCTTCGCCTCCTTGGGTCCCCAATATTAGACGAAGGTTTCGATTCATTTATACAAGAAAAAATTCAAAATTTTAGTGATATTTCAGACAGGTTACTCAAAATTAATATGCATTCGGCTTTTACTATTATCAAGTATTGTCTTTTTGTCCCTAAATTTACACACGCTCTTCGATCTTCCCCTTTTTGGAAAAACCCATCTGCACTCGCCCAAATTGACAAACTTATACAAATTACTTTAAGCAAAATTCTAAATCTGGCCCTGAGCGACCGAGTGTGGCTACAGGCGTCCTTGCCTGTACGCCTGGGCGGCCTTGGCGTTCGCAAAATTACTGACGTAAGCTTACCAGCATTCCTGTCCTCGGTCCACAGCACTGAAGAATTGACCAGGAAAATTTTAGCACCCACACTGGTCAATTCTGAGGTGCCGTGTAAGACCGATGCCATGAATGCATGGAGAATGGCTTGTCCAAGCACCGAGTTACCCCGATTCCTATCTGCTCAGAGGCAGTGGGACGGGCCGCTTTGCAGCGTGGTACGAGAAAATCTCTTAAGTACGTCGTCCAATGCTGCAGAGCGTGCTCGTTTGCTGGCTGTGGGAGAGTGGGAGTCAGGGCTTTGGCTTCAGGCACTGCCATCGTCCAACATAGGTACCATGTTGGACGATACGACCTTCCGCATTGCTTCTTGCCTTCGTTTAGGTGCGCCATGTGTTTCTCCACATCGCTGTCACTGTGGAGAGGCTGTCGACAGCCTTGGTCACCATGGTCTGTCATGTAGCAGGAGCGCAGGTCGTATTTCACGACACGCCAACCTCAATGACATACTTCGTCGGGCTCTTGTCACCGCTGGCGTTCCAGCCCAACTTGAACCTCAGGGCTTGGCACGCGACGATGGTAAGAGACCAGACGGTATGTCTTTACTGCCATGCAAGCTGGGTAGGCCTTTGGTGTGGGACGCAACATGTGTCGACACCCTTGCGCCATCTCATCTTCCTAGCACAGCGGGTTGTGCGGGCGCTGCTGCTGCTTCAGCGGAGACTCTCAAAAGGCGCAAATACATAAATCTAGTAGGGGATTATGTATTTGAGCCGTTTGGAGTTGAAACGTTGGGACCATGGGGTCCAAGTGCGAGATCTCTTTTTAGAGATCTTTCAAAGAGACTTGTTGACACCTCGCGTGACCAGAAGGCTGGCCTGTATTTGGCACAAAAGATCAGCGTTGCCATACAACGTGGCAATGCTGCCAGCATTCTGGGCACGCTTCCAATTGATTGCGATGTGGAGGATTTCCATGACGCCCTTTAAATTCTGCTTTTACTTTTTTTTTATGTATTTCCTTTTATTTGTTAGTTATTTAAGTATAGAAATTATTGTTTTAATTTAGGTATGTGTAAATAGCCACTTAGTTATAGTTCGTTTTAACAACATTTCTATTTATTATCAAATAAATATTTAATTGTGGTATTAAAATAAATGTGTTTTTAATCTTATATTTATTTACTTCTTCTTTCTCTTAGCGTTATCCCAGTTTCAATCTGGGGTCCGCTTGCTAGTCTAACCGGATTTGGCTGAATAAGTATTAGCTTTTCCGCAGAGCGACTGCCTGTCTGACCTGCGCAACCCGAAGGGATAGCGATATTCCATGGTTTAGACTAGTGTCAGTTTATTTAGAAGGTACTGACACCCTGTAACGACTGTCAAAGATCTTCATGACAACCGGGACCGACGGCAACCCTTAAACAAACGCGAGCTCCTGTACAAGTTATTAAGAAAGTTAGGGTGGTTTTAGGGTAAAGAACACTTGCAGATTCTATATTTGGCATCAAAAATATTAAACAAGTAGGGGATGGGGTAGTTTTAGTGGTGGAAAATAATTTACCATTATCCGTTCATGACTCCCAAATTTTGCAATTTGGTGGTAAAATAGTTACCATTGTCCGTTTCGTAAATTTTTGTATCTAGGCTAGTGACTTCCTCTTGGTTAAAGTAAATAGTAAATCACAAAAAATGCGTGTAATGAAAGTAATAATATTTTTTTAGACATAATTATTGTATTTCTGAAATAAACAAAATACCTACCAATTGAACGTATAAACAAAAAATAAGCAGATTCTTAATTTCTTATGCCTTGTGGTTCGGCGATACACCGAAACCGTAGGTAGGGTTCTAGGCGACTTGGAGAAGGATATGGACTGTATACAGAGGATAGCGGTTCTTCGCCGCCTAGGAGATGGTTACGGGAAGCGGTGATTGAGTGGGTATAGGATATTTCAAGGATGGAGGGCACTTACCTTATACAACCTTCTTCGTTTCCGTAGGGCAGTCTCCTGGTGGTTTCGTGATGCAGCTGCTTGTTTTCACTTCAATTCACCGTCACTCCCACTTGCGAGCGGTTTATATATGCGGTAATAATCACATACAGCGATGCGGCGCGATACGAACGAGACGGCGTTCTCAGCGAGCGGAATGTTCTGGACTGTCACTCGCGTCGACGATCGCGGCGACGAATCAGGCGAAAGGCAGTGCCTCTTCCAGGAAGTGGGAGAGAGGGAGACGGAAATATGGTATCGCTCACACTTGTACGTGGAACGATTGATGTTGATGCGATTAGTTATAGATAGGAAGGTAGATGGCGCTACCATATCCCCCCGGCCCTAAAGGGTTGCCTTTAAAAAAAATAGAATTGAACTTAGCTATGTTGGGTGTACTACCGCATAACCCCTCAATAGGCTAAGACAGCGATATGAGAATAAAATTAATCTAAATTAACTTTAGCGAAAACTACAAACGCAATAATAGCGAAAACTACTAACTAAATACTTAAACTAAGGGGTAGGTCCAACTTCAGGCTAGATCTCACTGAGTTGGAAGCGGACGCGAGTTGATCAGTGCCTCGACTTGTGCAAGGACAGTTAAAGGCTCTTCGTAAGAGAGGATGTGTTGACCTATAACTTTGAAGAGATGCGTTTTAATTACTTTGACCATGCTTGCCCAACATCCACCGAAATGTGGTGATGCTGGTGGAATAAACTTCCAGTCAATATGATCTATGGAGAGTTCTTCCTGAAGATGAGTACGATAACCCGCGACGTGATTGAAACAAGTAGCGGGAACAAGTTCAATCAATTTACTAACGCGGTTGGCGACAAAAGTCTGCCAGCGATGAGGAGAAGGATGAATCCAAGCGAGCACTACTTTGGAGTCGAAAAATGCGTATATTTATTAATAGAGTAGTGGGGCAAAACTGTGTCTTGAACCTTGTGGAGCAACTGAGACAGCAGAAGGGCCGCGCACTACTCCAGTCTCGCAACCGAAATGGTTTTAACAGGCGAGACCTTAGACTTGGCACAAACTAACTGCACCGAGTAGTTAGAACCAATGCGGACTTGCAGATATACGACTCCGCCGTAAGCACGCTCGCTGGCGTCAGCGAAACCTATTAAGTTGATGGTACATCCATCTACCAACCCAAGATGACGCGGAATAGTAATTTGATTGAGCGCGGTAAGCTCAATACAAACTGGCCCCAAGCGGCGACAATATGGTCAGGGGGTGTTTCATCCCACTCACACTTTGATAGCCAAAACTCTTTGATCAAGAGCTTGGCGTACAAAATTGTGGGAGCCACAAAACCCATTATGTCCCATAGTCGAGCCACTGTGGATAGCATAGTGCGTTTGGTGCACTTATCATCTGGTGGTGAGACGTCAAACCGAAAACTATCACAGGATTTGTCCCAGCGTAAACCGAGAACTTTATGCGGTACAGACTTCTCAAACTCAATGTCTGGAGAAGCTTTATGAGAATCTGGTATGCGTGCGAGAATCTCCTTAGAGTTGCTTGTCCATTTGACAAGATCAGTTTGGCCTCGCTTGAAAAGCTGAATAAGCTCTTCACAAAGCGAAATTGCTAGCGGAGCGGGTATGACATTACAGGCAATGTCATCTATATACAAAGCGGATGTGTAGTATAGTAAAGTGTAGCGTAGCGTAGCATAGCATAGCATAGCATTGCTAATTAGTGCTTTATCTTACACACAGCTTTAGCACCCACCTTGATCTCTTGAAGAGCAGAACAACAACAAGACGTAATACAATGAGAAGTATGTAACGTAGGTACGGTACCCATAATCACATACCCAAGTATCGTCTCAATAGCGGGCGGTAAATCATATCGCTCACTACGTACTATTTTAGTTAGTAGCAAGTGCGGAAATATTGAAGCTCCGATCAAAAGATCAATGCCTGCCGGATTCGCAAACTCCGCGTCGGCTAGCGGCAATGACTCGAGATGAGTGAGTGATGCTACGTCTACATTAGCGTTCGGCAATGCGTCCGTGATACGCTCCACGATAAGCGAAGAAATATTAAAATTAATATTCCTATCAAAACGCGAATGTATTTTAATATCTAGGGAACCCTTGCAATGTTTTTCTGATCCGCCTATCCCTCGGATTATTGAGTTCGTATTTTTAAAGTTATTCCATAATCCGAGGCGTTTGAACAATTCTAACGTTATTAAATTGGTCTGTTGTGGTTATTTTTATCGAAATGTAACAGTGTATGATGTTTTTGATTACATGATCGACACTTTGTCTTACTAGAACAATTACTTGTTTTATGTTTTATGCTTAAGCAGTTAATGCAAGCTTTGTTATCTTTTACGCATTTAAAACGAGCGGTTGCATGTAAATTATCGAAGGCGGGACACTTGTATAAGTGGTCGTGCACTATATTACTGCACAGACACTTCTGTGAATTATTACTATTAGATTCCGAACATGTAACGTAAGATTGTGGATTAGGGACCGAGTTATTATTACTATTTCGCGATTTATTCAACCTTTGTTTGTTGCTGCTAGTGTTAGACGGGCCAGGTGAACCAGACTGCGTATTATGAAATATTCGACACTGATCTTTTATGAACGAAATAAAACTATCTAGTGTAGGTATTTTATTATTGCGTTCCGTCATCTCGAATGCGCGAATTGTATCAGTGTCAAACTTTTTTAAAGCGAGTTGAAGCAACATAAAGTCGGAAAGATCTTCTAATTTTAAATTCCTAAGAGAATTAACCGCGGTTACGAAGTTATCAATAAACAGCTGGAAATTCGAAACAGACGCGGCACCGGACAATTTAAGATTTAAAGCTTGGTCAAAGTATGTAGACGCTAGAACGCGCGTGTCCTGATATCTGTCAAGTAGTGACTGAAATATGACCTGATAATTCTCAGCACTGGGTGTGACACCTGCAAATACGGACAGGGCCTTCGGTGACAGTTTACCTATTAAATAGTACAACCTGTCAGCATCTGTCAGAGAACCATTATCGTGCACTGTAGACTTAAAACTCGCATAGAATAACGGCCAATTTCGTATATCTCCGTCAAACGACATAATCTCGATTGGCGGTAATCTCGGTTTGCGGGCAACGGGCTCTGCTGAACATTTACCCTCCAATTGCGATTGTATACGCTTAATAATACAATAAAGATCTTCGAATGAGGTATACGCCTGATAGTTCGGTTTTTCATCAGGATTGATAGAAAGTAATCTTGCGTTATAATCGTCTAACAACTTATGAAAATCTGTTCGAATACTATCTACTGTTATACAATAACTGAGAAATGCTTCGCTATTACTGTCAGACATAGATGCGGTTTTTGATCGTTCATAGATGTTTTGAATGCGCTCAAATAAAATATTGCGTTTTGCTTGTAAGATTGTCATCTCTTTGTCTTCCGACACGCGTGACTTCTTTTGTTGTGACATGCTTACGTAAGTATAAGCTAATGAGACCGAAACAAAATAAGAATATCTAATGTAGGTATCTATTATTTTACCTAAGTAGGCTAAGTAGGCAACACTTTAGAGCTGAGGAACTAAAAATTGCTTGAAATATGAGATTTATAAGACAACTATGATAGTTCCAGAATTAATAATTTAATAAGTAGGTAGCTACATAAAGTTTACCTACTGATGCGGGCGGAAATAACCATGTGACGGTTATGTGAATATATTAGGAGTATAGCTAGGTGCTATAACTGCCTAGGTATAGCGATATAACGTATAAAAACGTAAATGAATCCGACTCGTATGGATCAAACAAATGGTTCGGCGATACACCGAAACCGTAGGTAGGGTTCTAGTTCTAGGCGACTTGGAGAAGGAAATGGACTGTATACAGAGGATAGCGGTTCTTCGCCGCCTAGGAGATGGTTACGGGAAGGGGTGATTGAGTGGGTATAGGATATTTCAAGGATGGAGGGCACTTACCTTATACAACCTTCTTCGTTTCCGTAGGGCAGTCTCCTGGTGGTTTCGTGATGCAGCTGCTTGTTTTCATTTCAATTCACCGTCACTCCCACTTGCGAGCGGTTTATATATGCGGTAATAATCACATACAGCGATGCGGCGCGATACGAACGAGACGGCGTTCTCAGCGAGCGGAATGTTCTGGACTGTCACTCGCGTCGACGATCGCGGCGACGAATCAGGCGAAAGGCAGTGCCTCTTCCAGGGAGTGGGAGAGAGAGAGACGGAAATATGGTATCGCTCACACTTGTACGTGGAACGATTGATGTTGATGCGATTAGTTATAGATAGGAAGGTAGATGGCGCTACCACCTTGAGTCTAACGTTAACAAACGATTTAAGTACGCTTTACATTAGAACAAATTTGCACGTTTCAAAATATTATATTATTATATTTAGCATATCGTAATTATACAGACAGACAACGTATTTTTATATATATCAACTGATTTTTATCAAAGGGAGATCGGACAGTGGTAAATTATTTACCACTTTTTTTAAACATCTAAATTATATCAATAAGTCAATTGCGCATACTGCTAAGAAGTGAGATTACAGAAAAAATGTTATAGTTTTGATATTTGAATCGAAAAAGCAAATACCAGATTTTTTTTAACAAAGAGTCAAATTTATTGAACACACTCGCTAAAAACTCGATTTTTTTCACCCGAAAACCGTTTGGAAAAACTTTGACATTACCTTATAGTGACAAACGACGTTGATGAGTTGTAGGATGACTTATTTTAGGTAAAAAAACAATAACGATTAAAAATACGTAACATCGATACATATAATGTCACCATATGAAATATTAGGATGCTTTATTTAAAAAAAGTCGAAGTGGTAATATATATACCTTTATTTGAATAAAGGTTCGTGCTCTCCGAGGCACGGGACAAGCGATAATTAACAATTCAATACGCACATAACTCCGAAAAGTCATTGGTGCGCGCCGTGGATTCGAACCCGATACCCTCTGCACGGCAGTCTGTTGGTATATCAACTCGGCTATCGCTGCCTAATCTTATATTTATTTATTTGATATTTATTATTTAATAGCAGTTGCCCGCAGCTTCGCTCGCGCGAATGACGGACTTTCAATTATAAACATTCAACCCCTATTTCACCCTCTTAGGGGGTAGATTTCAAAAAACGCTGAAACACGTATAAATGTTTATTTCTAACCAGAAGTTTGCACACGAAATTACATTCTCCTATGTTTAAAAATGACGGACCTCCCATACAAACTTCTAACCCCTACTTTACTATCTTAGGGGTTGGATTATCAAAAATTCTAAATTGCGTGTTTACTTATTTCTAACCAAAAACATAAAATACGTGCTTCCAACTTTAAAAATGACGGATTTCCATACAACCGTTCATCCCTTATTTTACCCCTTTAGAGGTGGAATTTCCATAAATTGATGAATCAGTCAGCCCAAGTAATTATATAGGTATAGGTACCTATTGTGTTCAGCTTAAATACCTATACTACAAACGAGATTCCGCCGTCATTGCATACATCTTCACAAAATTTTGTTTGCGTTAAGGCAACAATATGATATGGGTAGGTAAATAAAAGGCTTAAAAATATAAAAATTATATTGTTAAACACATTATTATTTAGCAATAGTCAATATCGAGTGTAACCACCATTGCTTGCAATAACAGCCAATAGTCTTGAACGCATTGATCCAACTAGGCGACTGCAAATATCATTTCCTCTCATATACTCCCAAATTTCGTTGCAATGTTGTTGAATTGCTTGCTGTGTCCTCTCGTTTCTGTTATCCCACATTTGGACCATTAAACCCATAAATTTTCTATTGGATTTAAGTCCGGAGATTTAGACGGCCAGGGAATTAGCATTACTTCTGGATGTTGGCTAAACCAGTTAGATACAACTCAGGCCGTATGCACTCTGCAGCTGTTATCGTGAACATAACAAAACAACATAACTTGGAAATTCTTCTCGCGGGTAAACCGTTCGCACTGTCGGTAACATAGATTCTTCTAACAAATCCACATAACCCATTGCATTCGCATGAGAAGAAATCTGAACAAGCTTGTCTACACCTCCGGTTCCCATCCAGCCCCAGATGTTAGCTGAGATTCGGCCAGATAATTGATTCGCCACTACGTGATGCTCGGCGTATCGTGTATTGTTGTAACTATAGATGCTGGCGGGAAAAATTCCGAATCATTCCCGTCGAATACTTCGGAAGTATTTCGAAATATTCCGAAACTTTGGGAATATTTCAACTGTCAACAAAAATACCAGGAAAATCGAGCTTACTATTTCGCGCTTGGAAGTTGTAAATTATATTATCTTTGTTGGCTTGCAAGGTTTGCCTTTATTTGTTTTTTACCCATGTGACTCGCAAATACTCGCGATGCGTACAGAGCTACATACAAACCAACCAAAAACCTAGGTAACCCTTTTTCAAAAAACAAATCAAATATGCTAGGCCTGGCTTTTTATTCCACAACTAACATTTATAAAAATAGCATTCGATTTCGAAATAAGTAGGTACCTACCTAAAAACAAAAGTATAAAAATCCTGTTAATCGCAGGCTAACATAATTATCTACCTATAAAAACATCAACATAATATACTTATTCAATCCCATTTATAATAAAAACCCACCACAAACAAACACGTTTATTCCCATTGAATTATTTGGGCGAAATATTCGGCGGAAACATTCGATTGCGGGGTACGAATCTTTCTCGGGCGGGGGAAAACTTCTCCGGAGAGCATCTCCCCTCTTACCGCACCCCGCACAGCCATCGCCTGCACGCGCGGCTGCACCGGCCGGCGCACAGAGGGGGCGGCGGCGATCGACGATCGATGCAAAATACGATTTTCAGCAAAAAACAATAAAAATCTTCATTAAATTCAATTTGAATAATTCTGATTTAAAGAAACTTTCCTAGAAGTATTCCGGAATTATTCAGAATTTTTCAGAAGTTTTGCAACTATAGTTGTAACGCCACAAGTTTATGCGACCGTGCTGTAAAAGATTTTTCGTCTGAAAATAATTATAGTGTTAGTCCAGTCAAAGTTTAAATATTGACGTGCAAAATTTAATCTTGCAAGTTTGTGTGCATCTGGTAAGTCAACTTTCTTAGCGTGGTGTCTATAGTGTAGTTCAATAGAGTGCAAATGATTTGTAATTGTTGGTAGACAAACGTCGTAACGTGCCGCAAAATACCGAGTGGGAGTAAAAGGATGTTCCTCGTAGTGATGACGCATGTCGGTTTTCTGTTGATTCGTGATTTGACGAACGCCATGATTATGTCGTCGTCTATCTTCCAGGGTACCCTCTTCTTCATATCGTCTGATCCAGGTTCTCACTGTGTTTCGGGATATATTTAACTCCCGAGATATTTCTCGTATACCTACCGTAGCCACAGATATAGATCTACATAGATAACGCAAATGCATGCATTTCGCGTGTCTGAACCCCGACCAAGCGTCGAGGTTGGTCGCCGCTAACTTCAGTCCCCGCGCGTCCGTTGTTGCAGCCGAACGTCCGCAAAAAACTAAAAAAATGCCTCGTTGCGTGATAATTAACTGCAATAGCCCAAAAATTTCGAGCACCCAAAGGCAGGAACATATTTCCTATCACAGGTAAGTTATTTTAAAATTATATTATGCGTAAATTCATATTAAAAAGTATTCCAAGCTGCGTGTCGTTCCAGAATATACCTAACTATAAATTACCGTTAAGTAAACTTTATTCACATTACGTTGCCGCGTTTGCTTTGGACGTTTGATCTGACGTTGTGTGTTAGGAGACGATGAATATCGCACAAGCGATACTGTCGCGCATCGCTTCGACTTCGTGATACAGGCAACGTCACAGTAGGTATTAAAAAGTCGGCACGCTTGGTTTCAATACAAATCGTGATAATTGCGTTATCTATGTAGATCTATATCTGTGACCGTAGCCTTGCTCTCTGAGAACTATAATCCGAGCTCTGTGTTCTGCCGTTACTTAGACGATATAAATATAAACGAATTATATTTTATTGCAAAAGAAATTATTATTTGACTCCAATTTCTGAGTGACTTTTTGATTCTTTGTAATTTTATAATAGACTAGCAGTTTCCCGCGGTTTCACCCGCGTCCTGAGGGAACTACTTCGCGTAGGTACCCGAAAAACCAAAATATCTTACGGACCCCTATTTTTTCTAAAATAAAATATAGCCTATCTTACTCGCAGATAATGTAGCTTTCTAATGGTGAAAGAATTTTTAAAATCGGTCCAGTAGTTTTTGAGTTTATCCATTACAAACAGACAAACAAAAATACAAATAAGTACAAAGGCAAATGGGCACCTTTGTATGGAAACCATACCCATGGCGGACACGACACAAACGAAATATTGCAGAGTGTATTCATCTATGGCTCTCATTTACTATGTCAGTCGCATTCAAAGAAATATAACCTTAAGTCTAAACGTCCAACCTCTCTGGTCGCATTAATGTGAGCTACGGGAATCTCAAAAAATTCAAGTGTTATCTATGTATATATCCATACTCTTTATCTCTGAAACTAATGATCCGATTTGGAAAAATCTTTTTGTGTGTGATATCCACCTTCATGAGAAAGGTTATAGGCTACTTTTTATCACGATATTCCCACGGGATCACTGAATGAGACCGACGGAAGTCGTGGGCGTCCGCTTATTAATTAATATAGGTAAGTAAAATAAAATGTTCATTCATTAAATTATTTTTTATTCCAAAGCAATCATAAGATCATTTAAAAAGGCAGCGGGTGTGCCAGTTGCTTCCTGGTGTATGGCCCAAGACAGATGATAAACAATGCTAGCGATATGGGCGCAGCTATTAATTAAATGTGCGCGTGACGCACGTGTTTACGCGCGCATCTGTGTATGGGCTTATGTAGTAGTGAAAAATGCGCTCTGCCGCGCTTCTAACTAAATAGAAATCATAGCTCCATGTGAAAATCATTTAACTGAGAGAGGTTTCAGAATAGTGTTTTATACGAGCGTATAAGCTCGATTTTGGAAGCGCATGTAGGCGCGTATAGGCGCGCCCTTTGGCACACGCGCAACTCGTACGAGACGCGCACGTTGACGCGCTTAGCAAAAATACGCTAATTTGAATTAAAGGCGGTTTCAGATTAGCGTATTTTTCTGCGCGTATACGGTCGCATAAGCGCTTTCACGCGCGGGAAAAATAAACGCAAAAAACCGGACTCGCTTAAACGGGCATAGGTACTTCGGCGTGTTCGCTAGAATCAGTAGTGACATATTGTCAGTGTCAACATGGATTCTGACGGCTCAGTACGTCAACGCTCGTAGGAGTTGTGCGTGTGTCAAAAGGCGCGCCTATACACGCCTACATGCGCTTCCAAAAACGAGCTTATACGGGCGTATAAAACGCTAATCTGAAACCGCCCTTACGCTAGTCCAGTTTTTTGAAGCGCGTACGCGCTTCAAAAAGCGTGTAGGCGCTTACGCTGAAACGACCTAATCTGAAACCACCCTTATGCTCTTAAATTTTGACGTTAATAATTATTCAGAGGCTCAATCCTAATAGTAGGAGAGCTGGCATCAATTTTGGGTAGGAATTTGAGACAAGCTAAAAAATTGCCTCATACCTATTATACCCCAACACGGAATTGCCGACCCGAATTATTTCCAAAAAATGTATTTGAGGCAACGTGCAATTTTTAAATGTTGTAGTTTAATATTTAAAGAATAAAAAAAGCAATAAGATACAAGATTTACCTGACCTGACGTTTTTGCCTGTCTGACGTCATTTTGCCTGTCCTGCGATAGATACGCTGTCAACGTAGTGAGCAGGCCATAATTATACAGTCCGTTCACAGTTATTTTACCTCTGACAGATGTCGGTGTTTATTTTCTTTATGTTGGAATTGTACTCTGTGATGACAGGAATGTAAAATAGAGTTACCCGTGTATAACATTTTACCCAATATTAGTGGAAATGCTTCAAAAATTCAAGCGCTTGAAGCTCATGGCCGCAAAGTGGTTAGATTACCGCCATACCACTGCGAGCTAAACGCAATTGAACTTATGTGGAGTCTCATTAAAAGGCGAGTCACAAGAAGAGGCAACCAACATTGTGAATTTAGATGAAGAAGCTTTTCCATCTATCACTGCAGAAGACTGACAAAAACAATGCAAACATGAGCGCCACATTGAAGACAAGCTTCGTGAAACATATGGGTCTACGGATGCTGAAATGGACAGGTTCATAATAAAATTAAATTCTGAGTCTGATACAGAATCTGACAGCAGTTACGAATCATCATAACATTGGCAGTCCACATGAATTATTCTTATAGACTCACGCCTGTTTCCATGCAGGGGTAGGCAAAGGTGTAAAATTACACCCACATCATTCTTATTCAAAATAAATATGAAAATTAAATTTGCATTTTTTGTATTTGATAATTGGCGTTACCTCACGTTGGCGTAATTATGATGCGTTTACCTTTGTATATTAAATAGACAACATTTTTATTATAACTACTTATCTTTATAGGAAATTAGTTATTTCGTAAGAAAATAAATGTACATGCATATAGCCATGCCAATATCAAGAGGTTTTGTTACAAACATTACTTCCAAATATTTATTATGATCGCTTAGGCAATAAAAAAATTAGTACATTTTTAGCAATAATGTATATTTAAAATGGGAGTATTATATACCAAATATAGCAACACAACGCCCAGGTTGGCCAATCTAACAGCTAGAGGTAAAATGGACCCATTTACGCAAACGAGAACCAACCCACAGCTGACCAATTTCGAGAAAATGAGACTTTTGTAAAAAGAGTGTGCAAAACGTACGCAGTACAATTTTTGGAAAAAAGTTATTAGTCGTGTGTGATATATTGAAGCCTTTCTAGGGATACCAGATATATGAATTTTTATTAAACTGTTACAAAATAATCGTTAAAAAACCCACTTGGTTCTGTCTTGCAAAAAACAAATTTGTGGGTTGGTTCTAGGTTAGGCTCTTATTGTTGTCATAATTTCAAAAATATAATGCATCGGTTCAATGATGCAGGATGGATAAAATGGCGACAGGTCACTGGAACAACTTGCGACTCACGGATGCCCCTCAAGTTAACGGGGAAAATATTATATAATTTAAAAGTCCGTGATTAGACCTGTCGGATCTGTATGGATCGGAATACTGGGCCGTGAAGAAGATGGATGAAGAACTGAGATGAGAATGTTGAGATGGATGTGTGGGGTGCCAAGAATGGATAAAGTAAGGAAAGAGTAGGTATATAAGAATTTTACAGGTAGTAGAGCCTTGCTGATATCAGCATGAATGAGCCGGCTCGACCGGGGAAGTACTACCCTCTCACAGAAAATCGACGTAAAGTAACAGTACCTAAACTGTTTCGTTCGGTGAGTGAGAGTGCCGGAGGCCCTACCCCCTTTCCTTCTCCCTCATCCCACTCCTCAGCCTATCCCTTTTCCCAACCCCAAGGAGCGGCAACGCACTTGTGACTCCTGTGGTGTGCTTGTGTCCATGGGCGGCGGTAATTGCTCACCATCAGGCGATCCGTCTGCTCGTTTGCCGCCTATTACTATAAAAAAAAGTTTTAAAGTGGCGCCTGTTACAAAAAGATTGAAAGGGTAGATAAGAGATAAAAGATTGTCTTGGTATGGACATATATGAGGATGGATGACACGCACGTGACTAAGAAAGTGGGGGTATGAATGTTGCTGGATGGACAGTAAGAGGAAGGCTAAAGAAAAGATGGATGGATTGAGTGTGAACTGATATGAAAGAAAAAGTCAATATGCCATGACGTTGATAGAACAATAGAAGAAGAAAACGTGTTGTGCCGACTCCAAGTAACATGGGATAGGGGTAGGAAGATGATGATGTGATAATAATTTTAAAATATAAGAGATTTGCTTTACTACATAACGTAAAACAACTTATTATATCATCTACAAGTGTTGCTGAGCGTGCTCGCTTGCTGGCTGTGGGAGAGTGTGAGTCTGGTATTTGGCTTTAAGCGCTCCCATCGTCCAATGTGGGCACAATGTTGGACGACACGACATTTCGCCTCGCCACTAGCCTCCGTTTAGGTGCTCCGTGTGTTTCTCCGCATCGTTGTCATTGTGGAGAAGCCGTCGATAGCCTCGGACACCATGGACTATCTTGCGGCAGAAGCGCGGGCCGAATGCCCCGTCACGCCTATCTTAATGACATCATCCGTCGCACTCTTGTCACCGCCGGCGTACCAGCCGTACTTGAACCCAATGTTTCAGTGCGCGACGATGGGAAGAGGCCCGACGGTATGTCATTGTTGCCTTGGAAGTTGGGTAGGCCTTTGGTATGGGACGCAACGTGCTTAGATACCCGAGCGCTCCTACGTTGTACAGAGACATCGCCAAACGACTAATTGACGCTTCACGTGACCAGAAGGCTGTTCTGTATTTCGGCCAGCGTAGTCATCCAGCGTGGCAATGCTGCCAGCCTTCTGGGCACGTTACCAATAGACAGCGATGCGGAGGAATTCTACGACGCCTAAACCTGTCCTGTAAATATGAACTTTGTATTTTTCCCCCCTTTTTTGTACACATATTTCTTTTTATGTATGTAAATAATCTGTACAGTCATTAGATGAATGTTACCATATCTTTTAGAGAAACAATAAGGTTTTTGTGTATCGAATTAGAACTGCTCAGTCCCAAGCGTTTTGGTCGTCTTTATATTCAGATATTTTATAATATGCTTTTGAACACAATTTCGCTTTTACAATAATTTTGAACTTATTTATAGACAGGTTTCTTATATTATAAGGGAGCTTGTTATAAAAGCGTATACATTGCCCCATAAATCAGCTTCTTATTTTGTGAAGACGAGTGCTATGAACTACGAGATTAATCCTGTGTCTTGTATTTACAGAATGTATATCACATTTTTTACAAAATTTGTCAATATTTTTATGTACATAGACTTTTCAGATTTTCATAAATACAGGGTGTCACAAGACCCATCACCAAGCCGAAGTCTATTCGTTTTGGACATCATGTCAAGTCATACTAAGCAAAAATAAAACCTGGGAAACGATATTTTTTTTTAAGGAAACACAATTTATAATCGGCATTAAAAGTTCGCGCGTGCAATTTTTGAAACCCCTACTTATCCATGGGTGCATAGGACATCTATGGTTGGTGCCGTAAATGCATTAATTTTGTACCTTATTACAAAAGGTCATAGTAAGTTTGAGCCTCAATATCTCCTGAACCACTAATTTCCTAGGTATAGTAGGTACGGAAGTAAAAAATTTTCGTAATGATTGATACAATATGGGGTTTCAGTTTCCGTTAAGGGTCTTTTTACATCCTGTATATTGTGATACAACAGTTAGAATGTTTATTTCTTTGAACTTTTCTCTTAGAGAAACTCTTGGACCTAGGTTAAAAATTCCCCTTACAGTTCTTTTCTGCAGAACGAATATTGTATTTAGGTCTGCAGCATTCCCGCAGAGAAGAATCCCATACGACATTAAGCTATGAAAGTAACTGAAATAAAAAAGAAATAATATTATGTTAATGTATCGATAGTTTTTCAACAACCCTGCAGAGGGTAACAGCTAGTAAAAAACGGGCAATTACAGAATGCAAAAGTTAACATTAGTATGGATCTTTTTATTTTGCACTGAATACTATTGAAATGTAATACAAAATAGAACTATTCTCTTTGGTAATTTTAAAACTGGGAAATTGCATTATGCAAACAAGAACCAAAGTCTGTCGGTTCTGGATAGTTTGAAAAGTAATAAAGCGTTTTGTGATAAATAGAACCAATCAACTTTGGTTCCAACTTGCATAATGAAAATGCTAATCATTGCATAAAGGTCATAAAGGAGCCAAGTGGCATGAGTATTTTTAACGTATAAATACAAAAGAATTAGAGGAACCACTCAGCATGGTTCTTTTCTGTTATTTGAGAGTTGGCCAAAATGAGTTGGTTCCGCAATTGACAGGTGAAAAGTTTCATTTTTAGTAGTTAGAAATCTACCATATTTTTTGGGAAGGTAGAAAACGATTTTTTACTACTATCTGTGTACTTAACTCAATTTCACAAAAAAAGTGGGATGGTTCCCATTTGCATAAAAGGGTCCAAATAACTGTGAACGGACTATAGGTACTTATTTCTATTGGGGCATGGCCTCATGGTTTCCATCAAATGTCAGTGTGTCATACTCATGTCACAAATGCGTGTTTCTTAGACTATCCCTTACTTTAGGGCGTGCTTAGAGGTGCTTAGCGTGCATTTGTGACGTGAGTACCTATGATACAAATGAGTTTGTCAGATGAGGCAATTTTATTTCATAGATGGCAAGAGGGGGTTAGTGTAAAGTAAAATCCAAGTTTGTGGGGTTGCAGCCCTTGTCCTGCGGCCGCCATCTTGAAAAGAGTGGTACAAATGGGTTTTCTAGTATATCTGGCAAACTATTGGCCGCACAGAAAAACATCAAAACATAATGAGTTGCAAATAAAATTTTCTACAACTTTGGTCCTGTAGCATTTACTTGAAAAAAAAGTTACTACTGGAAATTTAATTAAATTTGCAACAAATTTTCTTTTCAACGTGTCGTAGTTTTGTCGTCCTCAGTGACAAAAAAATACACATAATTTCTCTTTACTGCCTCCAAAACAAGAGCCAGTGCTCCAATTTGAGACTCTGCAGCCTCCAAGAGTACCCTAAGGTCCAATTTTTACTCATTACAACGACCATGAAAACAGGGGTTGGCAAAATATGGACGAATATCTAAAATTAAGGCACGGTGTGAGATTCTGAAGTTGATGTTCAGCCCATGCAAAGGAATCTGCAATGTTGGAAAATCAATAGCAATTACGATTTACCGACAAAATGCGTTTTCCTATAGTTCTTCAATAATTGAATAACTAGTAAAAATTTAAAATAATTGATCGCCAAAAAAAACAAGATGTATTAAGTTGCCCTGTCTAATGTCAGAAACCTTGGTCCTAGTATATTAATAAATGATGATGTACTCAAAACATCTGAATCTACATTATTTCTAGGAATAACACTTGATTCGAAATTGCAATGGGGTGCGCGTAGGTAGCGTTTTATACGCGCGTATAAGCTCGTTTTTGGAAGCGCATGTAGGCGCGTAAAGGCTCGCCTTTTGGCACACGCGCAACTCGTACGAGCGTTGACGCGCTTCTAAGCTCGTATAGCCGCAAGCCGTCAGAATCCATGTTGACACTGACAAGATGTCACTACCGTTTCGAGCGAACACGCCGAAATATGCCCGTTCGACTTTTTGAAGCTCGTAATGTAGCGCGCGTGTAAGCGCGTATGCTGAAACGACCATGTACGCGCAGAAAAATACGCTAATCTGAAACCGCTCTCACGAAGCTCTATTAGATCATAGGTAAGCTGCAGCCTGGCTCATAAAAACACTAAAAACAGAGTAATCATGAAGAAACGTTATAATAACCTTAAGAATATAGAAATAAATAATTTATGGTTTTACGACAAAAAGTATCGGGACCAACGTAGAGAATTTAATTTGCAGCAAAAAATCCTCGGACAAGATCTGTGTGTGATCAATAATTTACCAGATACCTAAATAAGAAAAACCGTACCAAATTATTAGACGATAATAAAATTACATAAAATTAGCAGAATAGCGATTCTGAGTTAATTCAAAATCTAATATAATTTCGTTCAAAATATAGTTTCAATGTCATATAAAAATACGAGAAATTGGCCTTCTTCTGGCCACACCTAAACTATACGTGAAGAAATAATTTTGACTTTTCGCCGTATTGTTATGTTGTGTGCTGGGCTCTCTTAATCCCCATCACTACACAACTAGATAATCATAATATATTTAGGTAAATACGGTTATACATTATGCTAATAAAACCACAACTGTTTGAAGTAACATTTATTAGTATTTTTTATCATTTTCTCTTTTATATTTTTTTATTGAATTTTAATAATTTAATATTCGGCACACTATCTTCTAATAATTGGAACGTTGAACTGTTGAAAAGACGCACTTTGGGTCAGCTTCTGAACTGTGAATGAAAATACTTTAGTCATTGACCAGGAAATAAAGAGTCGCAAGTACTAATAAATAAATTTGGAAGGACTGGAGCGGATTCAGCCTTCGGAATATAATATGGACATCTCTTGAATATAGGGGTGGACAGGGCTAACTATAAAAGCAAAGTGGCCAAAATTGGGCAAATGTCTTACAAATGTTTAAAATATTAGCTTCATCAACACATTGAACTACCTGGAATTATCATTTTCATTTAACTGACTATACTGCTAGATCCGCTGGAAGTGTCCCTTTCATTACTGTGAATGGAATTCAACAGTATCTTTTATAACCGCTAGGTTAGTAATGCCACGAAATGTGGCCCGCTGGTTTAGCGGTTGGTGACAGACTGCTAACGGCATGTCAAATATGTATCTTTAGTAGCCAAATCCATCGATAAATCAAATATTGCGACCGGTCATTAGCCGGCTGTTCAATTCAAAACTGTGTGAACATGAATCTTTTTTTGTGTCTTGTATAAATATACATGTCTCACCGATTTCCTTTCAATGATTTCGATGACGGGTCCTTACTGAGTTCTAAGCAGACGCTGAACTTTCGCAGTCTCGAAGTACTCGGTACCGTTAGAACACGAGTTGCACTAGCTTGAGAGTGCTTACTTTTTCTACGGAACAAAATAGTTATTTATATCAGTATCAGGGCAATAATAAATATAAAAAAATAGTTTTTAGAACAAAATATTTATATCAGTATCAGGGCAATAATAAATATAAAAAATACTCAAATTCACTATTAATTGCCTGATTTAACAGCCATATTCGAAGAAACGGCTATTTTAGATACACCTACGTATGTCTAAGTACCTATAAATTTGAAAGGAAATGTACTAACTCTGTGCGACAGGCCAAACAGGCAAAACCTTGACAAGCTTTCAAGATTTCGCATGCAAAAGAGCTGCACTGACG
This sequence comes from Euclidia mi, assembly GCA_944739405.2. Lineage (NCBI taxonomy): Eukaryota > Metazoa > Arthropoda > Insecta > Lepidoptera > Erebidae > Euclidia > Euclidia mi. Next base: position 16,875,283 of record OX123207.2, read on the forward strand.
GAAGACGTGCCGCCACAGAACACGGGTGGTTTTACCTGGACCCTTGGCGTAGTGCGAGTTTGATTCAGTTGCGAGTTGTTCTGGATGGGCACAATTTTAATACATTTTTTAAACCGCCTCTAGCAAATAGTCAGTATTGACCGCCAGAAAATGTATGGAATTAGTTCCCATATAGAAATTATTCGCAACTTGACCAAAACTCGCACTAGATCGCCTGGCTGTTAACAATGGGATATTCGCTAGTCACCTGTTTAGGATAAATTACTTCGATGTATGGTCCTTTGTGCATGGGTAGCAGTAGGTATTCTGTTAGCGAATTCTTCCGTCGGCAGCCCGCTGCGCTTATAACGAGCAACAGTAGTAGTTGCAGTAATAATATCACCAGTTTTTTGAGCATGGTGCCTTTTCGCTCATTGCGTGTCTGTAAAAATTACAATTATGATTTTGAATCAACGAGCGATTGGATTTTTTGAATTAACTATGGAAATTCTGTACCAAGTTCTTTTTTTCTTTCTTTCTTTCTATCCGCACCTTTCCTACCAAAACTAATCTAAAGAAATTTGCTTGTCAGGCTAAAAATATTCATGCCAAGAAAATATCAGGTATGATTTTTAATGGTCTACGCGATATTTTCTTCGTATTTGGCTTCTATGTGCTTAGACTACAACTGCTGTACATATATCTAAGTTCAAAGGAATTGCCGATTTTTTGTGAGTCTTTACATACAGAAACTGTTTGATCCATAATTTGTGAATAACACATTATCTTTATCGCCTGTGTTTTTGCCAAATTCATGATAATTTGATGACACTTATACTAAAAAAGCCTATCTGAAGATTTGGGTGTGACGCAAACTCGTGGCCATTGTAAGAACGTGCAAAAAAATTGCCATTTTCAAATACTCAAGCGCGTCAGATTAAGATATACATATATGCTTCATCCTAACGTCCTAGACGTGGGTTCACATATTCTGACGATTATTTGGAGGGATTAATGCAACATTGTTTTTGACATGTTTGAAAATCGATAGCCGCTCTCCCCGCCGATGAAAAGGTATACATCATTTACATTTTTTCCTTTTTATCATCTAAGCTTTGCATCCCAATAGGTCTCTAAGGCGCTCGAGTAAATCCCAATTTAGCATCGTGGGCTAACACTACTATTGGGACCGCCCGCAAGCTACTTAGCTGTTCAATTCAAAACTTTGTCACAGTCTTTGTGCGCATATTATAATATATTTTTTTGTGTCTTGGCTATCTTTAATCTAGACGATATTGAACGCGACTGGCCGGAGATTACAAAGAACAATGATTTATGGAAAACCAGCCAGACCAGCGGTGTGAGCCAACAAAAAAATCTATGTATTATACTTACATATAATTTTATTAATTTAGGTATATGTCTCACTTGTTTTCCTTCAATGATAATGATCACGGGCTGTACTGAGCTCCTGGCTGACGCTGATACTTTCGCAGTCTCGTAGTTAGAACAGAGGTGGCACTAGCGTGATGATTCTTACTTTTTCTAGGAACAGAAAATAATACCTCTATTTATGGCCGACATAGCATTGGGCGTGCACGTTCCTTGGGTGGGCAGCCCAGCGTGCTACTCGGCTACTCGGCTACTCGGCTTTCACTCTGTAGTAGAAAGTGAACGCCGATCGCCCGCCCGGCACGATTAAATCAATTCGAAGAGGAAGTCTTCGGTTTATATCGATTTACTAGAGGACGCCAGCAGCTATGCCTGCAAATTTTTTAAAATTTATCTGTTTTGACCGATCCCGTGGGTATTTCGGGAAATCCTTTCTTAGTGAAACCCTACGGTCCCCAAGGAACATACATGCCAAATTTCAGCTTCCTGCGCCCAATAGTTTGGGCTGTAGCTTGTCTGTCAGTCAGTCAGTAACGCAAGGACGCTCAGTCGACATTTGACAGATTCTACTTTTGACATCATAGTCTACGTAATTTTAGGTTTTATGTGAAAGTAACTAAATAGGTTGTGTTAGGTTCTCTTTTGACCCTTAACCCGAAAATAGGAGCCCTGCGAAGCAGGGCTCCGTCAGCCTCAGTTTATTAAACTAGTGTCAAAAGTAGAATCTGTCAAATGTCAACTAAACGCGCAAGGATTTTATATATTATGATTATATATAACCTAGATGACAAAAATCCATGGTGACATAAGCACACCAAGAAGTTTGCTTTGTTCACCCCATGACACACAGGTGAACTAAGTTGGAACAAACCGATGAAACGGCACTCGCACTAGACCACTTGGCTGCTAACACCGGGATATTTACTAAATCAGTAGTTACCTGTTTAGGATAAATAACTTCGATGTACGGTCCTTTGTAGGTGCAAGGCAGGCAGTATTTTGGTAACTTAGACTTCTTCCGTCGGCAGCCCGCCGCGCTCATAACGAGCGACACTAGTAGTTGTAGTAACAGTATCACCAGTTTTTTTAACATGGTGACGTTTTGATCGTTTTGTGTCTGTAAAAATATAAATTATGATTATTAAGACAGGTAGGTCCATAATGTTTATAGGTTTGTATATTGAATTGAGGAAGTACCTGCTTGGTAAAGATTTCAATGAAGGGTTCTTGCGAACATCTTAGCAGTCTCCTGTGACTATTTAGCAGTCATCTGTAACAACTTTTGCATCCTGCGCTGCACTTGCTACTTCTATTGAATTAGAAAGAGAAAAAACGTAAGTCCAGATATTACTTACATATATTTTTTTAGATATACTTCTCGCTCTACGTATCCCTATTTCCTGTGTTCCGGGGGACTTTACAACCATAGAACCAACGTACACAAAGTACACTCTGACTTGAAATATCTACAACAATTTATGAAGTGTTGTCTCATTCGGACACTCCATACCACGTGCAAGAATTGCACTGTACGCAGATTGATATTGGTACACAATTGCACACATAAAAACAGGGTTGCTTCTGGCTAGGTAATATCTCTCTACGCTCTGCGACACCTAGACTCGCAATTTCATGCGATCAACTCATGATTGTCAGATGACTGTATCATCATCCAAAACCTGTAGTTCCATCATCAGCCCTTAACAGTCCACTGCTGGACTAGGCCTCTCCTTTGAAAGCAGGAATTGGCCTACTATACCACGCTGGCCAAACGGGTTGGTACCTATAGGGTTTGTATCAAGTTTTCCTTCTCTTACAGTGCTGTTCTCTGCATAATATTCTCCTCCTGTCGGCTCTTACGTCACCCATGAGATGATATGGGACACACGGACAAAATCTGTAGTTGTCTAAAATATATTTTAATAATTTGATTACCAAGTAAAAGTGTTTACCTCGAAAGTAATTTTAAAGTACGGTCCCTTATATTGGCAGGGTAGACAGGATTCTGGGCACTTCGGCTTATTCCGGTGACAGCCCATGGCGCTGATTATCAGTAACAATAGTTGAAGCAACAATATCACGAGTGTCTCCAACATCATGTCGCTTGTTTTATTTTCCGTCTCTAAAACACATGCACTCATTACCTACACTTCATCATCAGCCTTTAACGGTCCACTGCTGGACTAGGCTTCTCCTTTGAAAGGAGGAATGGCCTACTATACCCCGTTGGCCAAACGGGTTGGTATAGGGGTTGTATCAAGTTTTCCTTCTCTTACAGTGGTGTTCTCTGCATAATATGCTCCCTTTGTCGCCTCTTACGACACCCATGGGACGATATGGGTAGTGACATTCTATTCATGATTGTTAACAGACAGATGGGTTCCATTATAATGTCTATGAAAGTTGGCGTCGGGACGTGACGACCCCACCGCCCACTGGAGGAGTTACTCTGACGAGATACTCCTCATAGTATCTCCCTCAGCGCAAGCAGTCAACCGAAAGATGGCGGTCAAACCATTCGAACCTGGCGGAAGTAAATCCCAAGATGCTAGATGGGCAGCAGCGTCCAGCACCAAAGACTTCTGCCATTGCGATCGCTAATACGCCTGCCAAGCGTGGCGATTACGGCAAATCCCCACAAAACATGAACCAAACCAATCAAAACCGGCCCCTAGTCCCCGGCGGCCCCGCTAGTCCTGGTTATGGTAGCGGCCACGGTAACGGCGGGGTCGGGGCTTAGGTGCGAAGAATCTCCAGAAGAGTTCGGGCTACCACCACGAACGACAATTGGCCCTGGCAACACTGAACACGCGTACACTGCGGACCGACGAGAAGATTGTCGAGCTGGAAGAAGAATTGAGCAAGTTGCGATGGGATATTATAGGCCTATCTGAAGTCCGAAGACAGGGGGAGGACTCGATAGTTCTCAATTCCGGTAACTTGCTCTTCTACCGGGTGGGCGACCAACAGTCACAAGGTGGTGTCGGGTTCATCGTCCACAAATCTTTCGTGACCAACGTGGTAAATATCGGGAGTGTGTCGAGCAGGGTAGCATACGTTATACTCAGAATATCTAAGCGGTATTCATTGAAAGTCATACAGGTATACTCTCCGAGCTCGACGCACCCCGATGAGGAGGCATGGCTTCAAAACCCATTACACCGTAGTATGGGAGATTTTAACGCGAAACTGGGCAAACGAGACGGTGATGAGCTGAGAGTGGGGCAATTTGGATATGGGCATCGGAATTCCTGGGGTCACTTACTGGCTAGCTTTATGGAGAAGGAAGGACTCTATAGGATGAATTCCTTCTTCAAGAAGCGAGAATGCCGCAAGTGGACCAAAAAAGCCTTGGGTAAGTCCAGACGGTGCCACCAAAAATGAGATTGACTTTATCATGTCGAATAAAAGGCAGATATTGAATGATGTATTCGTGATCAATTCGCTTAAAGTGGGGAGCGATCACCGAATGGTAAGAGGCACATTGAATATCTGTACAAGCCTCCAACAGTCGAGGTTGATAAAATCCACGCTTCGACCGGCACCGTTTCATTTCCAAAAGCCTGAGAGCTTTCAACTCGAACTCAAGAACCGATTCGAATGCCTGGGCGAATGTGTAGATGTGGACGAGTACAGTAACGGGTTCGTGGATGCTGTCCATACAACAGGGGCTAAATTCTTTAAGTCTCAGAAAAGCAAGAGAACCAGCAGGATCTCGGGTCCGACCCTCGAGCTGTTAGAGGAAAGGCGCAAGATGGTTCTGCTATCCTCCGACGACATGACGAAATATCGGCACCTCAACATACAGATCTCTAAGTCTCTGACTCGCGATCCTATTAAATAAATGCGAAAGATACGGCATTCGAGGCCTGGCTCTGCAATGGACACAAACTTACTTAAAGGACCGTCGACAATGCGTAGAACTGTCGCGTTTAAATGAAAATAGTATCCTAACGTCATACAGGTCACATTTCCTACAAAATAAATATGGTGTGCCTCAGGGCAGCATACTCGGGCTGCTCTTATTTTTAAATACGTGAATGATCTCCCAACTGTCACACCCTATGAATCAATATTGTTTGCAGATGATATTTCTATTATAATACCAAAAAAAGACAAATCTATTAATTTTGACACTATCGTTAACACAGAAGTAGAATCAGTAATGACTTGGCTTAATTCAAATAATCTTTGTGCTAATATAGACAAAACTAAATTTATACAATTTGCCAATTATAAAACCAAACATGAGTCGTTGAATATTTCATATAATAACAGAAAGTAACGGACACAAAATTCTTAGGACTACATGTAGATCAATATTGCAACTGGAAAACGCATGCTGAAAATCTATGCATTAAATAAAATAAATTTGTATTTGCTCTTCGCAACCTACAACGAGTTGCTGGTAGACCTGCGGCGCTTATCGCATATTATGGCTATGTTGAATCTACTTTGAGATATGGACTATTGTTATGGGGCAACTCGCCGGACATAAGTAAAGCATTTATAACCCAAAAAAAGTGCATACGGGCTTTGTTTAATATGGGACCATTAGACTCATGCAGACCTATGGGAATTTTCAATTGAAAATTAGGGTTTAAGGCTTAAAAATAAATGATGAGTAAAGAAGGATGAGTAAAGAAATATCATCCGCAAATAGGACACACGACCTTTCTATACATTTACACACACACACATATATATATATATATATATATATATATATATATATATATATATATATATAAAAATTAATTACTATAAGCCAGAGGAGGCAGACACTTTTGGGGATAGAAGAATTTATTGTTATAGTATCTGATTTAATATTTTCTATAGTGTGAGTTTTGTGATTAAAATATTAAAGGAGAAAGACCAAATACGGCCTGTAGCGGCCAGAAAGTTGTGAATCGTTGAAATTAAACATATAATTTTTAAAAATTTTACATCGTTTTCGTTTCTTGATAGAGTATCGGTGAAAGAATTTAGTTTTTAAAGATTAATTATTTTGAATAAGCTATGGTAATAGCGGATGAATGTCTTATGTTGCCAGTATTAAAAATAAAATGAAGTATGGTAGGCAGAAATTGTTTAAAGGAAATAATATTTGTATTACTATATTAGAAAACAATATATTTTATTTACTTTATAAGTATATTTGTAAAAAGAATCAAGAAATATATAATTTATTATACATTCCATAATTATTAATCGGTAAAAATCGTTTTGTTTTTTAATCGATAGTAGAAATATTTTTTCAAACCATTTGCAACACTTTTTTATCTGTTATGTCATTCGTGTTGCTACTTGCTACTGTGTATCGTAAATATTTTGCTCTGATTTATTGGTGTTTTCGTACGGTTTTAATGTAATGTAATTGAATATAAATTCAATAATAATGATCAGTACCTTCTACCCATGCTAAGAATATGCAGCGGTGTTTGTGATTGTGGTTAGCTTTTTTGGACGAGTATACATAGTACGAGGTTCCCTAGTACACAGGTGATTATTCATTATTATTGGCCACTCTTTATGTAGTTTTTGTTCTTTAAGACGCAAAGACATACTTTTATTTACATCTAGGTATTATATTTATGTTAAAATTCAATTTTGAGGTATATTTAGTTGCGGAATAATTTCCATTTCAAATATCTCGTATCTTATTTCCACCAAAAGTTATTTAAAAATAAATTATACAGGTTAATAGAGTAGTCATTTATCTTCAAAACACACATGGTGTTGTGTTTGGCCGTGCCAGGCCCATAATGTATGGCCAAATGGTACATCTCCTTTCAACTAATAGTTCCCTATTATGTAGGTAACATGTAAGCCATTCGTGTGCTTTACCACGTATTCCTATTCTGTACAGTTTATTTAATAATATATTAAATTGTACTTTATCATATGCTTTGGTCATGTCCAGTAGAGTATGCCCACTGCATATTTTTTGGTATTTATTATGTTTAAGGCTTCTTGAACATATTTAACCTCCTAAGACCCCCGTACATTTTTCTGTACAAAATAATTCACGTCAGTCAATCCCGACCAAAAACTTGTCCGTATAGTCGCCGAGACCCTGTGTACAGTTTTTTGTTCATTTGATTAAAAGGACCTTTGCTCGTTTTGTATTTTCCCGGGAATCATATGACCTATCCTACTCGTGAATGTTGTCTGTGGTTTCCATTACTGACAACTGTTTGGCAGTCTCTGTCAAACAGAAACATGCGAGAGAGTATTAATCTTGATTTATCTTCAAAATCTAGATAAGATTTTTGTAAAACAGCATAACTGAATGTAGTATTAATAGTTTTTGTAATTTACCCAGATTTTTAATTAAACAGTTATTTAATTCACACAAAATTATTATATCCATTTTTCTGTACTTTGGGATTGGAGACCAAGTCTGATTTAAATTATTTTGTACATTTTTATGTACGTTAGGATTGAAGACTAAATATTTCTTTTTTCTTTTTGTATTTTTATGAACAATAGATTGAATAGTAGGTAATTTAATTACATATTATGATTTTTTGTATGCAGATCTCACAGTTGATAACATCGGAGATATTCTAAATACTTAATTCTGATTTTGAGTAATATGAAAATACAGATGAAGAATATTTTCCAACTACAAATCGTCAAGAATCGTCGACTTCGTCCGGCGAAGATGAGTAAGATGACGGTAATTAATACGAGTAGTATTCCTCTTGCTACCCTCTCAACAACTAGACGTGGCCGAGGCGGAGTCTCTGGACGAGGTAGGAGACGTAATTGTATACTACCATCAGAGCCAAATGAAAGAGATCACATGGCAGAGTGGCAGTCTAAATCATTCCAACCTGCAATTCCTCTTTTTTATTATAATTTCATGTTATTTACTTTTAATATATTACTAGAGAACGCCAGTAGCTACGCCTGCATTTTTTTTTAATTTACCCGTTTTGGCCGATCCCGTGGGAATTTCGGGCAATCCCTTCTTAGTGCACCCTTACGGTCCCCAAGGAACATACATGCCAAATTTGAGCTTCCTACGCCCAATAGTTTCGGCTGTAGCGTGTCGGTCAGTCAAGTCAGTAACACAAGGATTTAATATATTAAGATTAGAAACTTTTAAATGTAAGTTGTTTGTCATAAAAAATACAATGGTTAATTCTGTTGTTGATTTTTAAAAACCGAAACCTACCCTTATGTAGATGCTGGGACCCACTGTACATTTTCATGTACATTATGTACAAATTAAATTCGCAATTCAATGCAGTAATGGTATTCTAAACATCATTACTTAATCAAAAAAAAAATATTTTAAAATCAAAACAATTTGTTATCGTGACTGACAGAGAATATTTAATTTGTACATATTTCTGTACGTTGGGTCTTAGCATAAAAATATTTTAACACCGGGTCTTAGGAGATTATACACTGCTAAGGTAGTTGACCGATTTTTTCGAAAGCCGTTTTGACATTCGCTACATATTTTATATTTCTCGCAGAAGTTGTATATGCGATCATACATGACTTTTTCAAACAGTTTTGATGCTGTGGGCAACAGAGCTATGGGGTGGTAATTATTTACATCATTTTTGTTATCCTTTTTGTGAATAGGCTTTAAGCTTTAAGGCTCCTTTCAATTGGTCAGGGAAAGTACCCTCCAAAAATGATTGGTTAATTAATAGGTAAAAATGTAGAGTGAGTTCGTCGGCGCAGCGTTTTATTAGGAACGGTGGTAGTTCATCTAAACCGCAACTACGTTTGTTTTTCAAATTTTAATTATTCTTTTTACTGCATATGCTTCTACTGGACTGAGAAACATGACCCGACACTATACCGAAAATATCAGCGTGCACGAGATTAGTGTGGCTCTCAAACAGCTCAAAAACAACAAGGCGCCGGGTGATGACGGAATTACGAGCGAGCTGCTGAAGGCCGGAGGCATACCCGCTGTAGAAGCCATTTAATGCCGCCATTCTCGAGGGTAAAACGCCACAGCCGTGGCATAGTGTGTGTGTGGTGGTGCTTTTCTTTAAGAAAGGAGATAAAACCCTCTTAAAGAACTACAGACGCATCACACTTCTGAGCCACGTCTACAAGCTGTTTTCGAGGGTCATCAGGAATTGTCTCAAGAGCAAGCTAGACGACTTCCAGCCTCCCGAACAAGCCGGTTTCCGTAAAGGCTATAGTACCATAGACCACATACATACGCTGCGGCAGGTTATAGAGAAGTCCGAGGAGTATAACCAGACTCTATGCTTGGCGTTTGTGGACTATGAGAAAGCTTTCGATTCGATCGAAACCTGGGCGGTGCTACAGTCTCTCCAACGGTGCCGGATTGACTACGGATATATCGAAGTGCTGAAGTGTTTGTATGAAAACGCCACTATGTCAGTCCGCCTCCAGAACCAGAGTTCGAAACCTATTCAACTCCAGCGAGGGGTGAGACAGGGGGATGTCATATCCCCGAAACTGTTTACCACTGCGCTGGAGGATGTTTTCAAGCTTTTGGACTGGAATGGACTCTGCATCAACATCAACGGCGAGTACATCACTCACGATTCGCAAACGATATCGTAGTCACGGCTGAGACCATGGAAGACCTAGGCATAATGCTCGATGGCCTCATTCTCCCAACAAGTAGGTCTTAAGATGAACATGGACAAGACGAAAATCATGTCGAACGTCCATGTTATACCTGCTCCTATTCAGGTTGGGAACTCTACGCTCGAAATTGTCTTGGGACAAGCCGTCCAATTAGGTAGGTCCAACTTCGAGAAGGAGGTCAATCGTAGAATCTAACTCGGTTGGGCAGCGTTCGAGAAGCTACGACATATCTTCTCGTCCGATATCCCGCAGTGTCTCAAGACGAAAGTCTTTGACCAGTGTGTGTTGCCAGTGATGACTTAGGGATCAGAGACGTGGGCTCTCACTATGGGCCTTATCAGAAGGCTCAAGGTCATTCAGAGGGCGATGGAGAGAGCTATGCTTGGAGTTTCCCTGCGAGATCGAATCAGAAATGAAGAGATCCGCAGTAGAACCAAAGTCGCCGACGTAGCTCTCCGGATAGCCAAGCTGAAGTGGCAGTGGGCAGGGCACATCGCTCGAAGAACCGTTGGCCGTTGGGGCAGAAAGGTTCTGGAGTGGCGGCCACGTACCGGACGACGCAGCAGAGGTAGGCCCCCCGCAAGGTGGACCGACGATCCCGTCAAGATCGCGGGAGGCGGTTGGATGCGGGCGGCTCAAGACCGGTCTGTGTGGAGAACCTTGGGGGAGGCCTATGTCCAGCAGTTGACGTCGTTTGGCTGATATGATGAGGTCCATTATAATGTATATAGGTTTCTATACTGATATGAGGAAGTACCTGCTCTGCTTGGTAATGATTTCAATAAAGGGTTCTTGCGAACATCTTAGCAGTCTCCTGTGACTACTTAGCAGTCACCTGTAACATCTTTTGCATCCTGCGCTGCACTTGCTACCCCTATTGAATTAGAAAGAGATAAAACGTTAGTCCAGGGGCCAATTCTCCTATTTCTATATGACATTGATACTATATTTTGAATTGACTCAGAAGCGGTATTCTGATAACCTAATGTCATTATCGTAAATTTTGAAATAAACAGTTCGTCGTTGACACATTTTGACACTTGTTTCAATTTACGATCTCGTTACAACTTCTTTCAGTTAAATAAACTAAAGGCGGGCCGCAATTTTGGTAATAACTAGACAGCATTTTTACAAGTCTTGCAGCAATTCTGCCACTGAATCATCAGCAAAGCGGAGATCTCCTCTAGCGTTGTTGAAGGGTTTCGGGGATATATGTTGTGTCACTTCGTGCTATCTCTTGAAACTATTGGATGGTTTTTTTGTTGTTCAGGGCTCGTACAGAAATTATTGACATTTGGTTCTCTTAACACCTCCACATATTTTCAATACACATGGCTGTGCTGCAACAACTACAGTGCAGCCTAGATTTCGATGGAGTCAAAAGCTTTTTCAGCATCCACAAAAGCCAGATGAAAAAGCTTCTTTGCCTCATCACACACACATCATATCACCCTGTTGCAGTCCACTACTGGACGTAAGCTTCCTGCAGGGTACGCCACAAGACCTGAGCTCGCGTTTTCGCCATCCAGCCACTACCAGCTACCCTCCTCAAATCGTTAGTCCATCTGGTGGGAGAGCGTCCAACACTATACTCGACAACCTGCCTACTTCACCGCCCATTCGTTCTGTGACAGATTTTTTCGATTTGATTGCTATTCCTCTGAATTATGTGAATAGAATCTACTTCTGCCAAAAAGTCTCGTTCCGGACTTTGTTCCTCAACGAGATCCCCAGCATTGACCGGTCCATAGCTCCTTGAGTGACATGTAGTCGGTGGGCTACACCGACTATTACCGTTTACCGTCATTTTCCACGTCTCACATCTTTACGTCGACTGGCAGCGCACATTGGCAAGACCAAGTTATTTAACCGAACACTTGCTGTCTTACTAATAAAAATTACGACACAGTGTATACAAGTACTATAAGCATTGCGTAACAAAAACGCAACTCATCATCCTCTTAGCGTTATCCCAGTTTCAATCTGGGGTCCTCTTTCTAGTCTAACCGGATTTGGCTGAATATTAGCTTTTCCACAGAGCGACTGCCTGTCTGACCTCCGCAACCCGAAGGGATAGCGATATTCCATGGTTTAGACTAGTGTCAGTTTATTAAGAAGGTACTGACGCCCTGTAACGACTGTCAAAGATCTTCATGACAACCGGGACCGACGGCTTAACGTGCTCTCCGAGGCACGGGGCAAGCGATAATTAACAATTCAATACGCACATAACTCCGAAAAGTCATTGGTGCGCGCCGTGGATTCGAACCCGATACCCTCTGCATGGCAGTCTGTTGGTATATCCACAAATGTATACACGCAATCTGTCAAAAATATTTTGACAGATTGCGTGTATACATGCGTTATAAGAGATCAAAATATCTATTTAGACTTACACAAGCTCTACACACGCTTGCACCCTTGTTTAAGGAGTGCGTAAGAGCAAAATGGCGGCTATTTGGCCAGCTGAGGACGCTGAGGTTGCCACTTTACTTAGGTTATGCGCGCAATCTATGACAGAGAGGTTGGACTAGGAAGGTTATAATTCTTTGATCTATGAAATGAATGTTATTGTCGGTGGAGGCGTTCGGAAGCTATGAGTACAAATCAAAACATATTTATCCTTCAGAAAATAACAACCATTAGTCTTTAGTTTTTGTACATTAGATTAATAGATAAGGGATATTTTTAAGAAGAAACTCCATTTAATATAATAGGAATTAAGCTAGTAAAATTATATATAAACTATAAAATAAAATTAAATTATTAAAACCAAGTTACGATTTGAAGTTTTTGAACGTACTTCATAAAAGGTTGTCAGCATATTTGACGTACACACAGCTACACATCAACCTATACAAAACCAATATTAGCTGAACTACTCAACAACAGGTTGGTCACACTAAGGGAGTTCGCCTAATATTGGGCGTGTTTAGGTTAATGTGTAGCTGTGTGTACACAGACTACACAGCGTGAGTAGTTACACAAGCTTGTCTTTGCGTTTATTAGTAGAGATGTTGTGTAAACCCTGTATAACTCATATACAGACGTTATACGCTGTGTAAGTATTCATACGTTAAACGTGTGAGTAATATTTTTTATTAGTAAGACAGTTGGTCTTTAGGCATTGAGGCAAAGATGACTCAAAGATATAAAGTAGCTTCCCAATAATGCTATCCTGCCTAGCTGCACTCTTCTGATGAATTCACTCTCAAAGTTGTCTCTACCTAGCTACAACTTTTGCTCCAGGTATACATACTTCTGGGAAACTTCGAGGGCTACACCTTCGATATAAATTGATTCAGAGACCATTTGTTCATTCAACATGAGCTCAATCTTCTCTAGATTTATCCCGAGCCCAACACGTCTTCAGGCAGTATTGAGACTGGGCAGCATTTTGTGCACATTTTGCAGCGATTCTGCCATAATTACCAAGGCATCGGCAAAGCGGAGATGCGTAAGATACTACACATAGACATTGATTCCCATTCCATACCACAGCTGCGTTTTGAAGAGATCCTCCAGCGCGTTGGTGAAGAATTTCGAGGATATAACATCACCCTAAGAATATATCACCCTCACCCTAACATCACCCTGTCTTACACCACGAAGCATCTGGATGGGTCTTGTTTCGTAATTTTGGACTTGAATGGACATTGTTGCCATTTGGTAGAAGCTCCTCAGCACATACACTTATCTTCGATCGACTTGGTAGCGCTGCAAAGACTCCAGAACAGCCCAGCTTTTGATGAACTTGAAGGCTTTTTCGTAGTCCTCAAAGGGCAGACACAGTGGCCGTTTGTACTCGTTCAGATTTCTGGGTAAACTGCCGACAGAATGGATGTGGTCCACGGTACCTACGGTAGCTTTGCCTTTACGAAACCCATTCTACTTCGACGGCTGGGAGTCGTTAAATCTTGATGCCAGACGATTCGTGACGACTGTTGAAACACACAACAGGTCATAAACGTGGCTCAATGGTATGATCTGTCGATAGTTTTATCTCCTTTTCTGAAAAACAACGCCACAATACATCTGCCCCATGCCTTTGAGTTTTTAGTCCCATTGATTATTACAGAAGTAAATAGCCTTCTAAGCTCCTCAAGTAGAGGTTTTCTTTCAGCCTTTAGGAGCTAAGAGGCCACTCCATCTTCCCCGTGCTCCTTGTTATTATTAAGCTGTCTTAGAACCGCTTTGATTTCATCGACATCTACGTCAGGAAAATCCTCCGTATAGTGGCCGGTAAGTGGGGCTCTAGGATCGGTTGTGTTTGGTGCAGGCTTCGGTGCATGATTAGCATACAGATTGTCATAGAAGTCTTCAACTTTAGCGAGGATCTCGGGACTGTTAACACGGTATTACCCTTCGAGATATTCAGCTTTGTCAGGTGACCCCTTTACAGTCTTTTGGAAAAGACTTTTGACCACGATTTTGCTCAATCGCTTTCTGTACGAGGCGAGTGTTTCAGCTACCAAGGTCACAATTTACTAAGATTCGGTGCTTCCCGTCAAATCACATCAGTTTCAGAGTCTCCCTTGAAAGTTTAGAAAATGCCGCATTCCCAGTTCCTGTACTGCCCCGATCGTGCCGTTCAGGTCCTCATCAACATTTTCAGATTTGCTGCACTAGAAACCTCTGCTAGTGGTGCGGGTCTCTAGTGCAGCAAATCTGTTTTTCAGTTTCAGTCAAAACGTATCATGTCCCGCTATCGCGACAGTTGGACTAAGAACAGACATCTTGCTTGAAATAGATATTTAGAGTGCCTCTTATAAGTCGGTGGTCGCTGCCGGTATTGAACCTATTGATCACTGAGACATCTCTATATATATGCTTCTTATCCGTCATGATGAATCGTCAATCTTGTTCTTTGTGCAGCAATGGTAACAATCCTTGCGTACTGAGGAATTTGACCAACATTTGTTCCCTAGTTTTCTGCTCCTATAAGCATGTGGACCCATACACGATTCACCGCGCTCGTACCTTTGCGTTGAGGTCCACCATAAATAGAGTGAAATGTGTATTTATGGAGCAATGTATGGCCTTCGTCACATCGTTGCTTCGGCCATTACGGCCTCCACCTCTGCATCTGAGCTACTTGATGTCAGCGCATATACCTGTACCATCTTAAAAGAGTATCTCTCGGTCAGTTTCAGTACAAGGTATGCTATCCGGATCGAGACGCTACAGATCTGTTACGTTTTCACGAAGGGCTTTGTTAAAGACCTACGCCTACGCCACCTTAGGATCGTTGGGCTCCCTCTCTGAAGTAGAATAGAGGCCTGATGCAAAGGTTATCGTGTCCTCCCCTTCTCCTCGGACTTCTGATAGACTCAGTACATGTTCTGGCTCTATCTTGGGTTCGTATCTTGTCAAATTCTATTATTCTACCTCAAGAATGTGGAGGCTTTCTTCAAGCCGTAAATTACGTCCATTGTATGTAGCCAGGGTCAATTGGTGTTGGGAGCTGTCCGTAGCCCGGGGATTCTTAGCACCTCCTACTCTGCCACGACCAAGGCCGCTGCCGTGACTTGGAACAGTAAGGCGGCCGGGAACTGGGGGCTGTTTCTTTCATGGGGAGTTTTGATCCATGGTCCCATACCACGCTGCGATGGGGTGTTGACAACCGCAGTATGCTGAGCGGCACTTATACAGGGAAAGGCTACTACTCTGCCTGGAAAAACTTAGCTTTAAAGTTCAGCCTTAAGCTCGCCGGTGTCTAGTTGAGGCGTCAAGGCATACATAATACCACTATTCGAGGTAGTCAGCTTTGTCGGAAGGCTCTTGCCCAGTAACTTCGACTGCTTATTTTGCCTAATCGCCCTTATACGAAAAGAGTGTTCCAGCTTCAGAGGTTACGCCTCTAGTTCCAGATCTTTTTGTAGCATGTATGAAGAGTGAATTTGTAGGGACTTAGAAGGCTGTCTGATGGTTTACATTAAAATCGATTCAGGCGTGCTATTTTAAGCCATATGGCATTTTAGTTCGATTTATAAGACATTTTTTACAAACGTGTTGCCGACCGCTGATTTAGAAGAATACGCTTTTTGTGACGTAAGTAGGCATGACACTGACATATGATATCGAAACTATATTTATTTAGGAGAATTGGGCCCCAGATATCACTTACATAATTATATTTTTTTAAAGACACTTCTCGCTCTACGTCTAGGTGTCCCTATCTCCTGTTTTCCGGGGGATTTTACAACCATACAACCAACGGACACAGTGTTGTTCCACTGTATGCACAGATTGATATCGGTACACAATCGCACACATAAAAAAACAGGGTTGCTTCTGGCTAGGTAATATCTCTCTACCCTCGGCGGCACCTAGACTCGCAATTTCATGCGATCAACTCATGATTGTCAGATGACTGTATCATCATCCAAAATCAGTGGTTGTCTAAAACATATTGTAATTATTCTATTACCAAGTAAAGCTATAAATTGTGTTTACCTTGTAAGTAACTTTAAAGTACGGTCCCTTATACTTGCAGGGTACACAATATTTTGGGAACTTCGGCTTATTCCGGTGACAGCCCATGGCGCTGACTATCAGTGACAATAGTTGAAGCAACAATATCACGAGTGTCTCCAACATCATGTCGCTTCTTTTATTTTCTGTCTCTAAAACACATGTTGCAATCATTATCTATGTACACTAAAGCATACTTTAATGTTGCAGATAAGTACTGTGACGAACTCCGTCAAAACAAGCCCTTCGCCTCTATTGTAGCCTGCCCTCTGGCATTGTTTGATGTCCCGATTTGAACAAAAACACTTTTGAGATTTTCTTTACATTATATCCTTTGTACCTTCCAAGAAGATAAGGCCATACAGACATGCACTCACACTTAAGTGTTTTAAGAGATGTAAGAAATGTTGTACAAGTGGTAGATGGCCTTAGGGCCTTATCATACTAGCGGTTTGGGAGCGGTTGCGTGGCGGAGCGGACGCGCAGCGAATGCGTCGCGAACACGCCGCGGCTGCGCAGCGAAGACCCGCGGCTGCGCAGCGAAGACGCGGCGTGTTCGCGTCGCATTCGCTGCGCGTCCGCTCCGCCCCGCAACCGCTCCCAAACCGCTAGTATGATAAGGCCCTTAGTGTTCCGCTTCCAATATAGTTTATAGAAACTTCAGTATATAACTAGAGTTGCACCTCGACTCATAGTTTACTTACGTGAATTTAATAGAGAAGCTCTCAGGCCATAATGTTTGTCCGTCTACTTTAGCTGAATGAAAACATAGAGCTAGTGGTTTTATAAAGGCCTCAATTAATGTCAACCATAGTAAATGGAGCAGTATTGTCAAATGATTCACACATCTTCCAGTGATTCTTAATTCTTCTTCTTTTTTCTGTAAAAGTAAGCGTATGATAAAATTCAATGCCGTGTTCGGACTGGTACCAGTACATCTCGATCACGCTGGACTTTTCAAACATTAAAATCAATGAAGAAAGTGTGAAGAGGCACCACAGAAAATATACTTATTCGGCACGACTCGCAACTTCTATAGAAAACGCGCCATCCTCTACAGCCATTAGGATACTTTTATTTTTATTCTTGGTAAAAATACTGCGATTTTTTTTTAATTTCAGGTTTGGATTATCTTTGTATCTGTTTTTTATGTTTATAAAGTCTCATGGGGAGCAACATGAAGATACTGGCAGATATTTTTTATTAATCATATATGGTTTATTGTCTTGTACGTACTTGTAACGGCTTTAACAGATGAACAGTAGATTTAGCAATGAATATTCAAGTATTTCTACAGCAACATAATGTTGCCAAGCCAATCAAGCCAGTCCTTGTGAGGGCTTGAAGCAATATGTCGTACGGGATGAGGGCGAGTAGATTTGGTACCAGTACTAGAAAAAGAAAATATTTGGCTGCGTTTAGTCGAAGGAGTTTTCTCATGGGTTTGTTTCGCCTCGAGATCGGGGTCCGATCCCATGGTAGGAACATATAAAATTAATCGATTACTAGTTAGTTTTACAATATTTGTGAGGAAAATAAATAAATATATCATAAACAGATCTTATAATTTATGTTGATTTATTAAGTTTGATAATGTTTTACTTACGAAAATATAATATCGTATGAATGTTTATAACCAAAACTCCTGCCTTTTCGGTAAGGCGGGCCGTTAAGAAATGATGCATGATTCCTATTGTGACATGCATTCACGACCACCAGACAGACAAGCAACAACACCAAAAATACAGCAGACTTCTTCATTGTTAAAAACTTTATTGTTTCAACTACGCGTTTTGCTGCAAAATTGTGTTCATATTGGTTAAAATATGTTACAGAAAATGTCAGCCGCTGCAAATGAGGCATATGCCACGCGGTGGACGTAATTCTATCCCATGGGGAGGCCTCCCTTTCCTTGATCTGGTCACGACCAGGTAAGGATAAAAGATAGACAGGATATTAAGTAGAATTGGCCTGAAGGACTGCAGACTTATTATACAGCAGATTGGAACCTTCTAGGAAATTGTATGAAATATTGAAAGTCAAATTATTCTTCTTTGTATTCATAGCGTTACTTTCAGATCGACTAGGACAAGCAAGGTTTTGGAATGGCGGCTTCGTGTCGTAGCATGCATTAAAATCTCGCATTTCACTCACTTCTAAATATGTTAAGACCGAGAGCGTTCCAGCTTCGGAAGGTTAATTACTGTTGATCTGATCCATGTCCCAGACCAAGAATCATGGCAATATTGGAGGAGTAAGAGCAGCTTTTAAACTTGGGACACACAAAATGTAAAAAAGAGTTGTTTAACTAGCTAAGAATAAACTAAGTCTATAAGGTACGATTTTTTTAATAGTTATAAAGCATGTATCAGTTTTCCAATTCAACTCACTGTTATGTAGCGAAGGGAAATGAGTTCGCTGCAACTTACCAGAAAAGATAGAAGTAAACAAGTTACAGGATTGGATAAATAAATAATATATTGGTCCTTACGCTTTACCCTGCGGTACACCAATTATTTCATAGATTTTGGATCCGGTTACAAGAAATTCTATTGCTTTTATTATTGGCTTAGACTTGTATATTGTAATGCATTTAACGAAAATATTTTTCCCTATTTATTTGATTTTTCATATTTATTAATCATGAGATTCGCATAATGAAAGGTCTTTGTCAAAACTGTATAAAATGTCTTGATCAGTCCGATTGATCTTAATCGGTTCCTCAGTAAAGCGCGATCTAATTTTCTACAAATATTATTAATATTTTAAGGCTAATTTGATCACTTCTCTTGACTCCAGCATCTCTTTTGGAAAACCAGTTATATTTCTTTATTGGTATTTTTATTTACCTTTTTTTATCTCGCTTTTATCTAGACCGATACACATTATATTTAATTCAATTCGGATAATTTTTGAACGAAGCAATTCTAAGATCCATTATTTGTAATCGGCTATATTTACTTAGCAAGTAAAGATTTAATGATATTTGAGTATATGTCGATGATTATAAAAATATACTCACTGAAAACCAATACTGAATCTCTTAGCGCAAGAAAATCTTTTAGTTCGACAGTATGATGGTCCATTAAATATATTTTTGTTTGTTTTACAACCTCCTACGCCAATTGCTAGCCAAATGACCTGCAGTAGCAGGAGCAGAAACTTTTCCAACATGACGTAATTTTTATTACGTTCTAGTTTTCCTGCAATAATGTTGAAGATGTCTGTCAAATCATCAAATTAGTATGTCTCAAGTAACAACAAGTCAGTTAAAAAGCATATATTTTTACAGATCAGAAACATTATTTTAATTATTTGCCGAAACTGAGGATCAGCAGGTAGACTCGAAGTCATAAACGGTCGGTACATTTTTATTTTCGCGGTCATAATTATAAATTAAAACGACTCTGATTGAATTTTATCTTCTTTCAAGCTTGTAATGTGGCTATTGGTTTAAGAATGGAAAAAAAAATATTGATTAGTGGTAATTTTACCTAGCTCTTTTAGGGTCTCTATTAAAGGTAATACTTACGTAAATTCCACATAGAATTTATGATGAGCATGAATATTCACAAATCTTTCAGAACCTTTGCTGCAGCCCTCTGCACTGAGAGCTAAGATGAATAACTGCAAAAGTAGAAGCAGAATCTTCTCCAACATGATAGGCACTGGCAATCAAGAAACCCATTCATTCAAAATAATAATAAAAGTTAGTGTTTCAAAACTTAACTATACAATAGTACCGGTCAGTTACTTTTAGGTAATAATTAGAATTTAATGGTAATAGATTGAAGACTATTACAGACGTGATGACAGTTAAATATTTATAATTTTGGTACATCGAGGAATTAGTTATCTTTTTAAAACTGCCATAGCTAAAACTTCTGATAATGTCATCGCTCAAATCAACGATAAAATCAAAAGACGTCAGCAAAAATGGAAAATACGAGAAGAGAAATGAAAAAGTATATATTACGCACCTACTAAATATTATGATTGTGACTATTAGCAGGCCACACAGATACAGTATCCTGGAGTAACGGTGATCTTCTATGAGGAGGACCGAAGACTTTGGCTCCAAGTAAACAAATATATATCACTACGAATAGTAGCAACTCGCGCAGCATACTCGCTGTAAATATACTGGAACAGAAGGGAGCTTAATTGATCATTACACTGAGCAACCAGTACAGAACTTTTGTTCACCTGGAGCTCAGTCTTGTACCCTAGTTGATAAGATTAAGAATGCCGACTTGAATGCACAAACTACTGTCATCATATTGTATGGTGACAGCTCATTAGTCTCCAAAAACAGTCTCATAGAATTAACAGACTTAATGATAGATGTTAGCACAAAAATAGGATGTAGCTTTATTATTTGTGCATTGCCTTATTCATATGCTCTCACAGATGACCAAAACAGGCAGATAGGCAAATTAAATCTATTATTGTACAATAGGACATGTCATAGTGACAGTATTTTATTTTTTGACACTAATATTTTTATTAGTAATTTCTTTTTAACAAAATATACTATGTATCTTTCTTATGTACATAGGCGACAACTTGCTAAATTATTAGCATTTAATTTATATACTGACAGGAGTACTACTAGAGTACTTAAGAATTTGGTAGATAATAGTTATACCAATAGTAGTATTGCCACATCTATTAGTTTAAACTATTAGATGAGACAACAGATAGGCTTTCATGTGTTTTAAACTTAGTTCATCAAAACATACAAGGCCTATCTGGCAAAGAATTAGAAATAGATTTATTTTTAAATAAACATAACATTGATATCTTATGTATTACAGAACATTGGTTGCGAGGTGACCAATTAATATTTAACAATCAACATTACTCAGTTATAAGTGCATTCGTAAGAAAGAAGGCTATTCGTGGTGGCTCTCTAATATATGTATGTAATAGTTTGAAATGTAAAGAACGTAAGGATATAGCTAAACTTTCTTTCGAGCGCACTGCTGAGATTTCATGTGTTGAGCTTGAACAACATATTACAGTGTGTGTGTATCGACCACCACAAAGCGACTTTACTCAGTTTGAAAGCATTATTGAGGATGTCTTAAAACACAATTTCTAGTAGGAAGTCTATAATCGTATGCGGCGATTTTAATGTCAATTTGTTAGAAAAATCACCAATTTGTACTAGGTTAGTTAGCTTATTTAGGTCATTTAATTTAAATGTTTTGTTCTCTGAACCAACTAGAATAACCTCACATTCGTCTACATGCTTAGATAATGTTTTTTGCAATTGTCTTTATTTAAGTAAGGCTGTTTTAACTGACTTGACATCGGATCACTGCGGGCAAAAGGTTGTAATTCCAACTAATACAACCCCTAAAGTACAAGAAATTACATGTAGGCCAATGACCTCTGCTCGCCTAAAACACTTTAGTAATGATGTTGTTGCCAAGATCGCCAGTATTGACTTAACCGTTGATGATCCTGATGAATTATATAAATGCTTATTTAAAATTGTTAATGATGAGTACAATAAAATTTTTTAACTGAAGACATTTGCAAGGAGCATTAAAGTAAATTTTTGTGATTGGGCAACTGTAGGTATATACAAAAGTAGAGCTAGGTTGTATGATCTATATGGTATGAAGAAATACAATTTTAATCATGAATTTATTCAATATGTTAGAAATTATTCAAAGGTTTTTAAGAGGATATGTGCTTTAGCCAAATCCTTATATTTAAGCAATAAAATCAAAGAATCCAAGAACAAAATTAAAACTACTTGGAGCATTATTAACAATGAGACTGGTCGAGCTAAATTGGTAGATAACAATTATGAATTAAAATTTAATGGTGAAATTATTACTAGGAAAACTGATGTTGCTCAGACATTTAACAATTTCTTCATAAACATACCAGTGAACACAACCAGCTGTCTAGATTCATGTCCAAACAAAGCAGAAATGATGGTTAGGGGCAATGTGAATGAGTGTGATGTGCTTTTTAATTTTAAATATATTGACACCAATGACATACTGAAGGTATTCAAGACGCTCAATAATAAAAAATCTGTTGACTTATGGGGCATTTCTGTTAAACTTGTGCGACAAATTATTTCTAGCTTAGCTCCATATTTAGCTGCAATATTCAACAGATGCGTAGATACAGGAGTATTTCCTGGGGCCCAATTCTGCTAATTATATTTGTTCAAAATGCAGTTTCGATATGATGTCAGTGTCATATTTCCGTCATAATGGTATTCTCCTAAATTAAGAGACATTGAAATGATATTGCGAATATATTGAGAGTTGAACAATACATAAACGGTATTCTGCTAAATATATTTTTGTACAAAGACAAACGTCAAACTGTAAATACACATATTCAAAATACCCATATTTTAAATGTTCGATTTCAAATCGTACGTAACATTATTGATTATGTATCAAAAAATCTCTCACAATCCAACGAATAAATCCATTTACTAAAATGGTACTGGTTAGTATTATAGACTGCCATATTGCACTGCTAGGTAGTATCATCTGTATATATAAAATTCATTCACAATTCCCTGACTAACAGCAATGCACAGCCGAATCTACTGGGCACAAGATGCTAAAAATTGGCATGTACGTTCCTCGAGGACCGTATGCTGCACCCTCCTTGACCACATGAGTAGATAAACGGAATAGAGACACAGCTTCATACAACAGCGCGAATCGGTTGCACTACTACGAGCACCCGGCTTATGTGTGCGTGACCACTGGCCGCTTGTCGTGTACGCGGCGAGAGTGGAAAGAACCGGTTTACGTAGGCACAGGCAGTTGACAATCTTAGGGTTATTATGACGCACGTTGTTTGTTTTGTACGTTGCAAGTTTTAATATTTTAATGTAAAAAAGTGGTGTTTTATTATTAATAATGGTTGTTTATTGTTCTGTGTGTATGAATAATACTAGATGACATAATTAAATCATTATAAAGATTTTAACAATGGTAACGTACAATTGGGTTTTTTAATTAGGTATAACTCCTGATAATGTTGTCGCATTTGTTGAATTACTCGAGCAAAAGTTTCGCGAATATTTCGATCTTGAAATAAATATTGTCAATGTTGGCAACGAAATACTTAACAACTCATTAGTTGTGAAATTGTGTAAAATCAATTAATGTTTACAAAACCAATGACCATCAGAAAGTGATCAGCCATCGATAGGGATTACAAAAAACAGGTGCATGCAATTTTCGACCTTATTGACGTAACTCAGAATTTACAATTTTATTAACGTATCAATGTCAGAAAGCAAGAAAATACCAAATAAAAGTCTGTCATAAATTGTCAATAAGGTCGAAAATCGCATGCACCTGTTTTTTGTAAGCCCTATCGATGGTTGATCATTTTATAGTCATTTGTTTTGTAGACGTTCATTTGTCTTACACAATTTCTTTTTAAACTTATTTTAGATACCTATCCCCGTGGTAAAACTATTGGCCATAATAGCTAAAGGAGATTCCTATGTTTATTAGCAAAATAGATCATATTACCAGAAAATATTCAACACGATTAGTGGTATCGTTGGGAATGTCAAATAAATCACGTTGTCACGTCGTGTCCTTGGTAACAAATGTATATTTTTATTCCGTGCTTTTAAAAGTTTCAGGTGCATGCCTTTTTTGGTTCCACTCGCTATTTTATTTACCACAGCTGTACTTCTGCCGTATAGCGAATCCGTCGAGTCCAAGAATCTGCCCAATCCACGAATCTGTCGAGTTGGGAATCTGCCAAATCACGAATCTGTCAAATCCAGAATCTGTCGTATACCGAACAAGCGATTTGTCTTAACCTATTGTGACAACCCTACCAAAATAGGTAACAAATTTACAAGCTCTTAAGAAGCTGTCTCTCTGTTCAGTTTATTTACTTAAGTGCCCTGACTAAGAAGAGATTTCCCGAAACATCTACCAGATCGTAAGGAACTGTTAAAGTGAAATAAAATGTGAGAGCGTACTTGCGTGCATATTACATAAAAAATTGGTTGCCTGTAAAGTCGGTATACGGGCGAAAGTTTTACGTGACAACGACTTTGAGTGGTAAAATAATTTTAATGTGAATATTCATTCGTATAGTAGGAAGAAGGATGAAAGACGCGTGCCTTTCACTTTTTATGTCTGTCTCTCTCGCTCTTAGGCGGGACGCGTGCCTCTCACTCGCTCTCATTGTGAGCGCATAACGTGAGTGGAGCGTAACGCAGTTTCTTGAAGTGTCACCCGGCAAACCAATTTATAAGAAGTTGTCACGTCAAAAACAAATCATAGGCAACGCTGTAACATCAAATTACCAGCAACAAAGTTAATTATTTCATTAATGGCAATACCTACTCATGTCAGGATATTTGACATTAAATTGAATATATCTAAATTAGAATAGAATGACATTGTGTAGCAGAATACCGATTTTGAGTCAATTCAAAATATAATCTCATTCCATTCAAAATATGATGTCGATGTCATCTAAAATAGCAGAATTGGGCCCCAGATCTAATGAAACAGAGTAAAGTAATAAAAATATTCAAAAAGGGATCAAAGAGCGACCCTAGTAATTTTCGGCCAATTTCTATCTTGCCTGCTATTAGTAAAATTTTTGAAAAGATTATTTTGCATCAACTAGAGAGCCACTTTCACACAAATAATTTATTTCACAGTGAACAGTATGGCTTTACTAAGGGTCGCTCCACCGTTGATGCCGGTGTAAAACTTTGTTAAAGCATATTTTTAATGCTTGGGAAAACTCGAAGGATGCCATTGGTGTTTTTTGTGACCTATCAAAGGCCTTTGACTGTGTGGAACATAATACGCTTTTACTTAAATTGAAACTTTATGGTATTAGAGATACCGCACTCAATCTTGTTGCCAGCTACCTTAGTGATAGAATTCAGTATGTAGATGTTAATGGGAGTAGGTCTCTAGGTTTGCCAGTAGGAATGGGCGTTCCACAGGGCTCTATTCTCGGTCCATTTCATTTTTTAATATATATTAATGATTTGCCGTTCTTTGTACAAAATTTATGTGATATTGTTTTGTTTGCCAACGATACGTCACTAATTTTTAAAGTTGATCGTAATTTAAGTAACTTTGATACCGTCAATAACACTCTTGCACAAGTATTAGATTGGTTTTCGACAAATAATTTGGTACTCAACTCAAGCAAAACCAAATGTGTTAAATTCTCTTTGCCTAATGTCAAAAGTGTTCCTACTAATATAATTTTAAATAAGGAAACAATTCAACTAGTCGAATCAACCGTATTCTTAGGTGTAACTTTAGATTGTAAGCTTCAGTGGGGCGCCCAAATATCCTGTCTCGCAGTAAAACTTAGTTCTGCAGCGTTTGCAGTTAGAAAAGTTAGGGAATTCACAGATATAGATACTGCTAGACTAGTTTACTTTAGTTATTTTCACTGCGTAATGTCTTACGGAATAATGTTATGGGGTACAGCTGCTGATATACAGACTATTTTTGTCATTCAAAAAAGGGCCATACGTGCAATTTATAAGTTAGGTGCTAGAGATTCTTTACGTGATAAATTTAAAGAAGTAGACATATTGACAGTTGCATCGCAATATATATATGCTAACTTAATGTACATTAAGAAAAACTTAATTCTATACCGCAAAAATAGCGATTTGCACAACGTGAACACAAGGAATAAGCATAAACTGGTGGGAACTAACTACCGTCTACATAAAGTTCAGAACTCATTTGCGGGGATTGGTATACGATTTTTCAACAAATTGCCTCTTGAAATAATGAATTTACCCATGCACAAATACAAACGGACAATTAGGAACTTTCTTTTACAAAGGGGTTATTACACTATTAAGGAATTTTTAAATGATAAGACACCGTGGGGATAGGCTTAGGCTTGTTTAACTCACGATTATTTTATTTACATGTTAAGTGGAGGTGCCTCGTGAACACATGATTTTTGCAGGATTTGGATATTTTTATGATTTGTTGAAAGTAGTTTAACATTATTTATCCCTGATCATATCATTGTTCACTTGTCACCTTCACAAAATTCTTTCTACATTTGCATTCTTTCACGCGTTCCACTAACTTGTGTTAAAAATAACGATCTGGAAAATGGAGGTAATTGGCGGTCATGGTCAGTATACCAATAGATTGTTTCTCACTGCTGATTCGTATACCGTTGTCGTCATGCTCACTAAAATGTCATTTCTTGTGGTGGCGTCGTGTGTCGGGTCATCCCTGTCCCTCTAATATGGCGAGAGGGATGATGGCTGGCACATGCGTCATACTCGTGAACGGGTGCTACTTGCGATGACTGGTCGATGACGGTCTTGCGGGCTGGTATTAGATTTTAATATTTAACTGCACCATTTCCATCATGGTTCTGATCACTTTCGCAGATTGCCTGCATTATTAGGTATATATAATGTAAGTGGATGCTCCTGTTTCACCATGTCTATTCTGAGGCTAACCTAAAGTATTAAGCTTGAGTATTATGATGTACAGTAAATATATACAAGTGATATAGAAGGTGTAACAGTTGCAGCACCTTACAAAATGTAAATTGTGTATTATGCAAAACCTGGCGATGAAAAAGAGTGACCGTGAGTTTTATTGCCCGTTCTTTCTCATGGTTCTACCTATTGCTTTGCGAACGTGGTAGTAAATGTAAATGTAGAAGCATACAGTAATAATGTTTTAAATTTGAGTATAAGTAATTATTTTATAAATTTATTATTTTGACGTTCATAAGCGTCACATTGTGACCCAAATGAATAAAGGATTTTGAATTTGAATTTGAATTAGAAGAACGTCATAATGTAAAATGAGATACATTTTTCTGCAGTAGATGACAGCTGAATATTTTTTTAAGGTCCATTTGTAGAGTTTCTAATACCAAGCCCATTGAGAGTAAGATGAGAGCAGATGTAACAAAATCTTCTAAAGTTAAACTTTATTTTACCCCCTTAGAGGTAACATAAAAAAATCTTTGCATAGTATGTGCCTGCGTTTTAAAGGAGGCCGCCGTAGAAAGTTAACATTTCTAGCCTATGTTATTTACGCTGTACGATAAGGGGGACAACACTAGGATAACGCAACAATGGTTACGCTAGGACCATGATGATTTTTACAGAAATTACGGGAGAAAATACGAATCACATACGTAAATCATTTACTTCCTTGCTTGAGGGCAGATTCCCGGGGCATTTGCAGGTCGGCACGTCGGGCCGTCACACTTTTTACGCCTACAGCCAAGAACTGTGCTCACTCCGTACAAGAATATGTACAGGAATGCAGGCAGAAGATTCTGGCACCACATCTAATAAACTGGAATAAGTGCGCACAATCAGAACGCGTAATAATTAAATAAAAGACGGTATAGTTAACCTGCTAGCAGACAGGACAAAGTCTGCTGTGTGTGATCATGTGGAACAAGGAACCAACCACTGCCTGCGATTTGATGAACCACAGATACTCGCAAAAGAACACAGTTTACTTCCAAGAATGATCATCATATCAGCCGAAAGACGTCAACTGCTGGACATAGGCCTCCCCCAATGATGATACGTGATGCTATTGATAATAGGGTTGGATTGTTCCCCCAGCTTGGGACCCTGTCATAAGGCTAATGAAACCCAAGAAGGACAAAGTCACCAGAAACCCTAAGGACACTGAGCTGATTCTGCGTAAATATTAACACCAATCATGTCAGTTATATTACTAACTAGTCGACGCCAGCGGCTTCGCACACACATATTTTTGAATTCCCCGTTTTGCCCGATCCCGTGGGCATTTCGGGAAATCCCGTCTTAGTGCACCCCTACGGTCCCCAAGGAACATACATGCTAAATTTCAGCTTCTTGCACCGAGTAGTATCGGCTGTAGCTTGTCTGTCAGTCAGACAGTAACGCAAGGATTTTATATATACAGATTGAATGGCACTTGTCTACAGACTTTGGTCACCAACTGATTATTATCAATTGTTGACATGCCGATTGGTTGGTGTTTTACGCTTTAGAATGTTATGTATGGACGTAAAACTTTCTTTAATTAAGTAATTCGTTTTTTTCTTAACCTATATCACATGTCCTAATACACCTACTTCTTATCTCTCTGCAACACTGTAAGGTAGACTGTTAGATAATGGCCAAGGCATTAAGTCCGCCTACATACTTTGTGTATATGAAGAATAAAATAATAAAAAAAAAACTATGACAAAGGAACACTAATTATTAAAATACATACATCATATAACAGTTAGCACTTTTTGCCTTGGGCGCGACAATATCTCGAAGTGCAAGGTCTATCGTCATCTTCCAAATCAGAGCTAGAGCAGGCAAGCGCAGACCTTACGCCGAATTGAATAGTGTGAAGAAGAACAGCTAAGAGTATTTGGTACCACATCGTGACTGGATTTATTTACTATAGAAATTGTTCTGTAACAATTCATTTGAAATTTTGTATTGACTAGTTCGCGTAGGACTTTGTGTTTTATGTACTATTTTACCTTGAATTTGGTCTTGAATTAAATAAACTGACACTAGCCTAAACCATGGAATATAGCTATCCCTTCGGGTTGCGGAGGTCTGACAGGCTCTGTGGAAAAGCTAAAATCCGGTTAGACTAGAAAGCGGACCCCAGATTGAAATTGGGATAACGCTAGGAGGATGACGACGATGACTTGAATTTGGTCAAACTCGTCACCTTTCTTATCGAAACGACTTGGCTTGTCAGCTTAACTGGAACTGTCAAACTATTTCAAAGTCATTCCAGCATTTACTTACTATCAACTAATGAATGCAAGGAACACCTTGTAACACAAATTAACTGTTTGATCCATTATTTGTGCATCACACTAATCGCCTGTGTTTTTGCCAAATTTATGATAATTTGATGACACTAATAGTAAGAAATCTCACCTCATTGAATTATATCGTCCCAGCATTGACGTTTACAGCCCAGTACTTTAACCACTAATATGACGGTGTGCAGGAATACGGTGATTAACATGGTTTCCATTGCAATTACTTCTGTAAAATAATAATATTTATTTGTGTATAAAATTCTTGCGTTACTAACAGACAACGTACAGCCGAAATTACAGAGTGCAAAGCTGCAACTTGGCATGTATACCTCTTGGGGACCGTAGGGGTGCACGAAGAAGGGATTTCCAGCAAAGCTCAAAAGATCGGGCATAAATGATTAAAATAAAATGTGCGGGCATAGCTGTGGAGATCCTTTAGTTTTTCATAGGTTTTCAGGCTCAGATTATAGAACAAGAATTTTTCAGGTATCATTTAAGCATTCACATAGATGATAAAACCTATAGTGGAACTTTGTCGGTCTTGCAAAAGGATAATCCGTTTTATTTTGTTTGCTGCCTCTTTGGACTGCCTCGTTGATCACGCAGCATAAATGAGCGCGTGGGATTAGGAGGTCTCGGGTTCGATTCTCGGGTCGGGCAAAGTGTTATTGGGTTTTTCCGTTAGGAAAGTCTCAGTAACAGCAAGGAGTCTGGTAATGCACCCGATACGTCAATAGGCTAGCCCCCTATTACGTGGGACATAAAAATTCATGGCGAAATGTGGGTGTAATATTACACCTCTGCCTACCCCTTCGAGTATACAGGCGTGAGTCTATAAAAAAATATATAAATGTTGTTTCTCTTTATGCACAAGAACGTTAGAAAACTGGTATTCTGATCGTGCCACACGTACTAAACGAGATAAGAATTTTTTTTTGACAAAGATGTTTAACACCAGGGGCCCAATTCCGCTAAATAAATATCGTCGCGATATGATGTCAGTGTCATACTTACGTCACAAAAAGCGTATTCTTCTAAATTATATGATATTTAAATGAAATTGTAACGAGATCGTATGTGTCAACGACGAACTGTTTATTTTAACTTATACGATAATGACAAGGTTATCAGAATACCGCTTTTAAATCCATTCAAAATATGATATCAATGTCATATAAAATTGCAGAATTGGCCCCCAGGTATTTGATTGAAATACAACGGCTTTGATCGATGTATCTTATCAAATTACTATAGGATCGGCAGTGTCCTCAAGCTGCTCTTTATAAGCCCAGTTTTACTACTTCTGTATAGGTATTATCTTACTTTGTTTGATTTTCGTGTGAGTGTGTGGCTAACTCTAGTGTCGGAGTTTTCAGAACACTCAAAGGCCTTCGACATGGCCTAACGATTCTTAACCGGGACCGACAGCTTTACGTGCCTTCCAAAGCACGGTAGCGGCTAAGATGTAAATGCCACACGCGGTCACCCATCCGAGTGGCGACCTGTGCAAGCGTTGCTAACTTTGCCGATCTGTTACGAATGGCAAGCCAAGTCTCACTATGAGCGCTACGTTATTATCTTACAGATAAAAACAAAATACTTAAACATGAATTTGTATAAGTTACCTGACAAATTAACTTTACATGCAATATTTTAGAAGTATAAAATGGTATTTACCTTGCCTTGTTGCAATAGCACTTTGACTCTAGAAAGGTCATTATATTCGCAGAAGGGTTTGCAGGTATCGTCCTGCTGGCACTGGATTCGTCTCTTGAAGCAGCCGTCTGTCACTTGCAGTACGAAGATAGCCATGTGAAATATCACGAATATCAGCTCGCTAAACCACATTACGAAGTATTACTTCGGATGATTCTTCAATCCCCTCCAGTCCTAAAATATATTTTGCTTAGAATTTGTTGAGAAAATATATATTTTATTAGTGACACAAAGATAATTTTTTTATTGATGTTGGCTTGATTGACTTCTGCTTTTATATTGCTGGATACTGGTACAGTTTATTTAATTTATGATGACATATCTAACATAGCGATTGAAAACCACTGAATAAAATGAAATATTTTGTATCGTCGGTCGTTCTTTTATTTTATTAGTTCAATTTGTCATGTATTTAAACCGTCACACTCCCGTGTACATGCCTTACCTCACTCTCGAAAGAGTAAGTAGTTTCTACGCTGGCCAAGTGCAGTTTATCAAACTTCATATTTCATCCGAGTAAATGAATTATACCAATAAGTAGATATTGCTCTTTAAAATCAATTAAGTAAAGAATTCCTCGCACGGTCTACGGCATGGACTATGGCCATTCTCTTCTCATGATGAGAAATGGCCGTGTCCAGCAGTGAGTCAGTTTACACTGATGATGTTGAAAGAATTCTTTGTCGTCAAGTGTCAAAATATTTTCTTCATCTAGATCACAAGGGGACGTTTATCAACGTCGTGATCAACGTCAAATTTTTAAAGTAATTTACTCATGGCCACTCTTTAATCGCTGTTATAATGGTACATATTTTAGTTTTGTAAGGAGTTGCAACTGTTTCACATTGTACTTAATTAGAAGAATAAGAGCTTTTACACACGAGCGGCATGTTCCCAACGGCAGAGGTAACTGCAGCCGTCGACATTTCAAAGACGACGGCTGCCGCTGATATACGAAGTTGAAATGTCGACGGCTGCCGTCGACGCGTCAACGGTTGCCGCCGACGCGCGTCGACGGCTGCAGTTACCTCTGCCGTTGGCAACATGCCGCTCGTTTGTAAAAGCTCTTAGAATAATTTATTTTCCATCACTAGGTCTTAAAAATTTTCTCTTAATCTACTACAAGTACATGCTTGTTTTGTGTTTTAAATTTTATAAGAGAATTCGATGACGACCGTTCTAGTATAAACTGTGCTACATTCGCCAGTGCCTTCCATCCCTCAGATTGAGACAAAAATTATTAGATTTTCTAATTACTTGTATGTAGTAAATAGGAAGGTACCCGGAGGTCCTATTCCGCATGCACATCGGAGGATCGTCGCAGTTTACGTACGTGACACGGAGGCAGCCGAGGGCCTTCTCCAGATAGGACAACAGCAACGTCACTATTAGCACCACTACTTCTTGGAAGAACGCCTGATCCATCGCCAGGAGACCAGGCACCTGCAAATCAATCGAGGATAGGCAAAAATGTTGAAGGAATCCTTTAAGTCTTCTTCTTTTCGTGTGAGAAGTCGCCAACTCTGGGTATCCCACCTGGTCATCCTCGACCTATACAGAGAGTCTTTAGAGTCTAAGCTTCAAAGTAATTCGTATTCAGCCCATACACAGTCATGAG
Organism: Euclidia mi; assembly: GCA_944739405.2. Classification (NCBI taxonomy): domain Eukaryota; kingdom Metazoa; phylum Arthropoda; class Insecta; order Lepidoptera; family Erebidae; genus Euclidia; species Euclidia mi. Next base: position 16,907,876 of record OX123207.2, read on the forward strand.
TGAACGAGATCATAATTATAAGAGCCGCAAACTGATATTTTTTTGAACCTCTGAGAGGGCACAGTCTGTCCAAGTCCTGGAACCAGCCCTGATATATGTGAATATACCCTAGCAGTGTATCCACCACGAGAACAAAATAAACAGTCCGTGCTCTTTACTCAAGTCTTCACGTCCTCACAACATCCATTTGAATAGATGCCTACATACGTTCGTTAGATACCTAGAGTAAAGTTGTAGTAGTTTTTGAGGTAGTGGAGCCTTGCTAATTTTAGCATTAATGGGGCCGGCTCAATCGCGGTTGCATTTCGTTCGGAGAGTGAGAGTGCCGTAGACCCATACCCTTTGCCATCTCCCTTAAGCCACTCACCCTCCAATTTTAACCATCCTCAAGGCAGGCAACGCATTTGTGACTCGTCGTTTATTCTTATGTTGTGGATATCCATGGGTGGCGGTAATCGCTTTCCAGCAGACCACCCATACAAACGTTCGCTTCTTAATAAATTAAACAAAATTGAGAAACTCACATGAGATATCCGCAGTAAACTGCGGCTCAGTTAGTTGGTGATAAATTATCTTTTGCACGGTGGGTCGTGCGGGCTGCAAGGTATCTTCTTCTTACACCCTGCGACTTCCAAGAACCAAGTGGCTATTATGCACAGTGTCAGCAGTATACGCGCCCAACGCATCATATAATCTGTAAGCATTAAAAGAATCTTAATTTGAAGATGTACCCTAGACAGCAGAGCATGCATGGGAGTGAATGAAGCAAGAGAGATATATCAGAATCGTTGCAAATGGCGTTCCGTAGTCTCTATCTACCCCTCTGGGAAACAGGCGTGAGTCTAGGGTCGGTTTCAGATTAGCGTATTTTTCTGTGGGTATACGGTCGTTTCAGCATACGCGCTTACACGCGCACTACATTACGCGCTTCAAAAAACGGGACTCGCGTAAACGGGAATATTGCAGCGTGTTCGCTCGAAACGGTAGTGACATCGTGCCAGCGTCAACATGGCTTCCGACGGCTTGCGCTTATACGAGCTTAGAGAAGCACGTCAACGCTCGTACTAGTTCCGCATGTGCCAAAAGTCGCGCACATAGGTACGCGCCTACACGCGCTTGCAAAACAGAGCTTATACGCGCGTATAAAACGCTAATCTGAAACCACCCTAGGTATCTACATAGGTGTATGTATGTAATTTGCAGAAGTCTAATCAAATTGGACCAAATTGGATAAAAATTACGAATACTATTTATTACTGAACATTTTTTTAAAATATGACGATTGATTGCTCCATTTTATTTTATCGTCTTTTTTCACCACCTTTTAGACGCATGTGTGAGGTTTCATAGCTTAAGAATTTTATTATATTTCTTTGGACGTGATGGTAACAGCTTGACACGAGGTGCTGGATATCGAGTTCAATGGCTTGCCATCAGAGAAGCCTTTATCCAGCAGTGACTACGGTAGGTTGATGTTGATGCAAAACATGCTATGGTTTGGTACTTACCATAATATAAAGATTTTTACCAGTTGCAGCTCCAGACGTTTGCTTTGAGGTGTTTTTTTTTGGTTTGTGGCTTGGTTCTGGTAAAGGCACGTTTTATAATGAAAAATACTAAAAGTCATTAAGTATATCTATCAGTATCTTCTCCAGGATTAACCCACGATCGTTAGACTAAATTTTATTACTGGATTAACTGTGGCACAACGTTCTTTCTCATCCAACGACAAATTTAATCTTATTTGTACCTGGCTGTGTACGATGCCAATTAAAATATTACAAGAAATAATAACTTTAGTGGAGATCTTCAATCCCAACATGACAGCGTCTATTTCCATGAAAGTGATCATTTAGTTGGGTATTGGTTGTAGAATCCTTATAAAAACAGTCTCGTGTGTGAAGTTTATTGAGCAAGCCTTTGCATACAATCATCGTATTTGAATGCATGCTACACCACCTACTAAGCCTATTAGGAGTAATTGTACTGCTAAGGCACTGAATGAATGAATCTAATATTGTGCGCAGACATATGAAGACACCACTGATGGCACAAACTTTTATCGTCACGCAAGACATTTATGTCTCGTGAAGTATGTGGCCAAAGCAAATACTCTGTGAAATCTAGTCATACGAAAAAGCAGAACTCTTGACTCCATAGCGAAAGCCTCCAAAATGAATTGGCTATCATGAAGATCAATAGCATGGATAGTGATTCCTGAAAATACTTTTTATATCTACAAATTAATTAATTTTTTATTAAAACAGATATTTCCTCGAATTTGGGTTCCATCTAATGTCCACGTTTCATCTGAATACGTCACAAAAATAAATTTAATTAGGAACACCAGTGAGTTGAAGTGAGGTTCCTAGTGAAGTGGGGGTTTTTCATAGAGCGATTCGTTTCAAACGAAGTAATATATATATATATATAAATGACCTTCTTTAGTCATTACGCATGACGTATTGTCTGATGTTTATGATATCCAATGAAGATATGAAATACTAAGTAACTGAGATTAGTTGTGATGCATAATATCGCCTGACCTACACAGTCTCCTGAGAAATAAATTGGCCATATCATTTCGCCACGCTAGCAACTTGATCTGAGGACTTCAGCACGTTACAAAAGATAATGCAAAGAATTCTGACCGCAATGACTAAGTCGTTGCTATTTGAAAAAGTCATATTAACTTTTATTTGGCGTCTTCAAGAGTCGTTCTTAAAGGCAAATACGTAAAATACTCACATGTGTAAAAGATGTACTTCTATTTAAAGAGCATCGCCATTTCAACCACACAGCCGTCTTCCCCTGCAAACGAAAAAGAATCGATTTGAGTCCTTCCACCGACCAAATATATTAACAAACTACTAAGTTAAATAACTACACAACCAACTAAGTATAAAAAATACAATCAAATGGCTACCAGGTGGAATTTGACCCAAATCAATACTTCATGTTTGCAAGAGGGAAATACAACTACCGCGGATAAGCAAAAGTCCTAATAGGTATAATGAAATCTCCTTCATAAGAGTCCATTATACCTATTAGGACTTTTTGCCATAAAATTAAGAAAGTTGACGAAAAAGTGGCCGAGTACCGTACGCCACTTCTTAAACAAAAACCTCTCTGCTTTGAAAAATATCCTCACCCTTTTATCAGAAATTCCTGAGCTACTTATTAAAGAAGGCACATACACCACGCTTCAATTCCACCAATAGGATACAAAGCCAATTTAAAATTAAATAAAAACCAAGTAGTGTTTTTTAGGTAGAGTTTTTGTAATTTGTCACCGAACAAATAATTTATTTCAAATCAGAAATTGATGAAATGCAACACTGAGATGATGATGGAACATAACGTTTAACTGGGTCATGCAAGAATGACCTATAATTGAATTTAACAGGCACCATGACTGTTGAGGTACATTATCTCATGTCTCTTCTTACAAGTTGGTTGATGATCAGGTATTTCAGCTATCGATTCCTCTTTTAGGCCCTATGGGTCTTAGGTCTTTGCCTACGAATGGGTTGATGATCCTTCATCCATTGATTTATTTGGTAGGTCCTCGCCTGTTTCTTATGTCTCTTCTTACAATTTGGTTGATTGTCGTATTTTTTCATCCATTGATTCCTTTGAAGGGTCCTCGTCTGCAGGGAGCGATGCCGGGCCCGCAAGGAATGGGTTTCTTTTTACAACAACTTCTGCAACCCGTCACACTTATAACTAGTATCGCCAGGACTGCGACCAGAATTGTGTATAGACGGTTTAAAGTGAAGTTTGCCATAACTGGTGAACTGCAACAAGACAATCATATAGAATTATTGATTAGTTTCACTCTGATTTCCAAGCCTGTGTAATACAGTGGTGGTGGCCATATAAAACAGAGTTTTGGCACTCTAGACGTGCCACTGTTCTGGAAACCGCAACAAATTTAAACAAGCAGAAAATCGTATATTGGAGGAGGCTTCATTATTTATAAATTAGTACCGAATATCGGTACTGATACCGATAATATCGGTACTTAGTATAGGCCACTTTAAATATTTTTGTTTTCTTATAATGAGAGTTTATCTAAATAATGAGTTGCATTTATGGCGCGTTCCAATGACTTGTATTTGGATTAAGTAGCAGCAACAATAAGTAGAGCAAGGGAGTCGCATTATCGCCTGCATGTTCCATGTTATTTCAAACTATTTTTGGGCATATAATGAGGTCTGAATAAATATTTATTGAACGCCTTTTACATCAGTGTGATTTAAAAATAGCAGTTTGATGAGCATTCAAAGCGCTTCGAGCTAAGGCCGTTTGGCTCTCGTCAAGTTCGAAAATAAACAAGTGAGCCAATTAAAACGCAATGCATGTACATCATGTGGCGTCTGTAAGATAATCGGCTTATTCATAACAATTATGATATTCATATGCGATATAATGTCACAATAATAATTATTACCGATGATCTGACAAATCGCACGGTTCGAATGGATTCCAAAGGCGACAGGCGTTCGATCCGGCGGAAATTAAGACATGCCCAGTGAAATTATACAGAATGAACCAAAATGACAGAAAAAGCTAAGCTAGCTTAATTAGAGACTACGGGCTATCTAGTGTCAAAATAGCCGCTGCTGCTTCAGAAGAAGAGCTAATGAACTCTTCCACCAACAAAACCATGCTTATTGTCGAAATGAATAGGCCGCAATATTTTGTTGGTGGAAGAGTTCATGCCTGTCGAGAATTTGTTTTGGGTGTATGTCTTGCATAAAGTGCCGTCAGTTAATAAGAATAATGAAACAGTCAATTGCCGCCTGTTCTATGTCAGCAGCATTACTCCAAAATATATTTTAAAAGTACTAGTAACAACTAAGTTTGATGGTGAAACTTACCAGTATCTACTTGCTGCACGGCGCCGGTGCTCGGCAGGCGATGTATACCTTCCTCGTGCATGCGTTGACCACCCCGAAGAGCGCCAGTAATCCAGTGGCTATCAGTGAAATGAACCTTTGCACAATGTCCATGGTCCTCTAGCGGCTCACCATTGCGCCGGTACCTTTGGATAGCCTGCAAACATTAGATCCTACCTCGCCAAACACTTACCACTAAGGGCGATAGTGAAAGTTGCCATCTCCCAAGAATAGATGGCGTTACGCTTGAAACTAAAACTGGCGGCAGAAACGTTGCCAACTTTTATTCATAGATGGCGCAGTTGTATTTTGTATTCATAACATAGGTGAATTAATTTCATAACCATGATTTTGATAATTTTATCTCAAAGTGATGAAACGTTTAATATTATTCTATGACCAACAAGACGAAGCGAAGTTTACTATTTGTAAACTCTATTCAAAATTATTTAAAAAAAGTGCTTTCTTTAAGTCATGGAACAATATGTTCTTTTCAATTAAGGCTTGCCAAAAAGCTACTTACGTATTGAATGTATCATACAAAGACCTCGGAGTTTATTTAACATTTTAAGCAGAACTAGTAAAATCGTTCTTTAGTTCACTACAGATAAACAGAAGCTATGATTTCACAAAACCAAAGCTCGCCTTTAAACTGGGTTAAGTTTCAGATCTCAAACGTCAGTTACAGATTATTGATATTATATTTCTTTCTAGAAATAAAATACTCATTCGGTTTCTGCATTTAGAATAACGTTTTGGGTTATTTTATTTTAGTTTCATGAAGAAACCGAGTCAATTTAAAGCATCTCTTTCGAGCGTAAGTCATATTGATTTGGGTAAAATTCTCATTATACAATATACACAAACTATGCAACATCTATAGTAGTTTTTTGTATTCTTACCTGTTTCTGTTTATGGTGAATGTTTGTTGAATATATTATTACTTAAAATTTTGTTTCCTGATTTTTTTTGATAGATTTTGACGGTGTTACGGTTTGACTGTTGTGCCAAATGGAACGTTTGCTTTTGAACTGGTGACAGACGCAACTGGCCGTCTATCAGTATGCTACAGAGGATTGTTACATGTATTAAACCTTTATGATAGAAACCTGACTTTTATTTAGATACATGAACTCAAATAGGCCTTCCCCAAAGCTCTCCACCTGCACCAATCCTGAGCTGCCTCTCTGAGATCGTAACAAAGTAGGTAATTTCTTAATTTAAATAATTCAGTTTACGTGTACACACTATTTAATTTATAAAGAAGTTAACACAGCAGAGTAGAACCACAATATAAAATGATAACTGTATTTTGAGAATTCACGTTTCAGACAATGATCTCCATCGCCGTATGCTATTATTTAAACTGTCTTGATTTTTGTGTAAGAAGGAAGAGGTAAATGAACGCAGTGATAGCCTAGTGGAGATACCAACAAAAACTGCCATGCACAGAGCCCACAAACCACTGACTTTTACCACTGCTGATCGGAGGTCCCGGGTTCGATTCCCGGGTCGGGCAAAAGTGTTACTGGGTTTTGCCGAATACTCAGTAGCAGCCTGGAGTCTGGTGATGTGCCCGGTAACGGCAATAGGCTCGCCCCCTATTACGTGGGACCTAAAAATTCATGGCGAAATGTGGGTGTAATATTTACACCTCTTTCTTACCCTTCGGGGATACGGGCGTGAGACTATAAATAAATAAATAAATTTAATTGTGAATTAATATTGCTTGCCTAGTGCCACGTAGAGCACGTTCAGTCTCGACTGTCACGATGATCGTTGAAATTGTATAAACTATAGAATATCGCTAATATGGCCTTTGAGTTGCAGAGGTCAGACGGGTGTCTTTCTATGGTAAAGCTAATATTCTGTTAAATCTGGTTGGCCTAGAAAAGCGGACCTCGGGCTCATTGGGTTAGCATGCAAGGTCCAAGGTCCATCATTGGGTTAAAGTCTTGGATGCAACCGAAATAATTATTTCCAGAAAGTTATTTTCTTTTCAATATTAGTCTCTTTGTCGATTTCTTATTTTTTTAAGATGATGCTCATATTATTTATTGATGCAATATTGTAATTAACTTAACATACATTTAATCAATACTCACACATGACATGACTGAAAACATACATTTTTGGATCAAATAAAATTTAGTCCCTTGTGAGCGTTGGACCCACAACACTCGGCGCAGTTCTAAAGGTGGCCGCTAAGACCACTACGGCTACTATACAATCATCACTCACTACTATAGTTAAGAGCACATGATTAAAATCGTACATTTCAATGAAATAATCGTGTTTCTACGCTAAACATTAATAACTCAAAGCTGCCTACCCAAGGCGGGAAGGAACGGAGTTAATACCATACTTTATTTAGAGTTCATCTTCTAGCTTATTCAAATTTACGAGTTCCAGCGTTTTATGGCCGAAAACAAACAAAAATAGATGTTTGTTTTATCGTTCAATTTTAAGTCCACGTTAAAAGAAATGAGTAAACACAGAGTTTGAGGTTTACTGACTTTTTCTTTGTAATGACGTTTATATTTTGTTACCGTCTTGGATTCTGTGGGCACTGTGGAGATATTTTGAGTAGATTATGCATGCGAAACTTAAGTTTTCTTGATTTTACAGCGGTTCTGGAAGATAGTTGAATATGTATTGTGTATATTAGTGTTGTGAGAAGTAGTAAATAGAGTTAGCACGTTTTGGAGCTGAAACTTTTTCGCTTTGCCAATTTTCCTGTGAGTCTGGTGCTATCTGGTGTTGGAGTTTTAGGCCACATGAAGACCTCTTATACGACCTCTAATAAGACATAGCTTAACGATTCATCTTCCAAGACCGGCACCGGGGTCGAGGTCTTTACGTGCCCACTGAAGCGATCATATGAAAAGACGCAACAAGAGGTCTCCCATTCAAGTGACGATCTCCGCCATTGTTGCTTCAGTTTGTCAGGCAGAGGATTAGCGTATTGTCTTATTAGTTTAAAAGCACCTTAAAATTGTACACCTAGCTTAACATTTTTGAATTTGAATGATAAAGAGTAACTTTGTAATCATAATAACTATAATTAATAAAAACGTCTCACATTAACGTTATTAATTCGAGCGTTTACTACATAAATTAAAAATAACCATTAACATAAATAACTTCCTCGTCCAACACATATATCTAACACGCTAAACAGTTGTTTCACGCAGTACAATAAAAATTCCGACACGTGAAAAATGCCCGACATTTATAATAGGAAACCATTCATAATTTTTCGTTTGTTCAAACAAATTTACATGTTAATCAAATAGCGGAACTTTCATTAACGTTAATGAATTAATTATAATTAATATTCATTAATTCATTAACTATTAATGAATTAACAAAAATATGAATTATTTTTAATGATTAATTTAGGCGATCATGACGACAAGATTTATATCTTGATAGGATATTATATTAACCTATGGATTGCGTGTGCAGATATTTACCTAATTATAGCATAATAAGATTAGTAGAAGCAGCGATAGCTGAGTGGAGAGCCCGACAGACTGCTACACAGAGGGTCTCGGGTTCGAATCCACGGCACGCACCAATGACTTTTCGAAGCAAAGTGAGTATTAAATTGTTAATTATCGCTTGCTAATCGGTGAAGGAAAACATCATGAGGAAACCAGCATGTCTGAGAGATCTCCATAATGTTCTCGAAAGACATATGAAGTCTGCCAACCCGCACTTGGCCAGCGTGGTGGACAATGGCCTAACCCTTCTCATAGTGTGAAGAGGCCCGTGCCCAGCAGTGGGACAGTACAAAGGGCTGATGATGAAGAGTAGTATAAGTGTTTCACATAGCATTGTTAATTGATTTAGCGGCAGGTAGAATGGATCGCCGAGCGTTCAGGCGTTTCACTACGGCATCTATACAATCATCACTCACTACTATAGTTAAGAGCACATGATTAAAATCGTACATTTCAATGGAAATAATCGTGTTTCCACGCTAGGTATTAATAACTCAAAGCTGTCTACCCAAGGCGGGAAGGAACGGAGTTAATACCATACTTTATTTAGAGTTCATCTTCTAGCTTATTCAAATTTACGAGTTCCAGCGTTTTATGGCCGAAAACAAACAAAAATAGATGTTTGTTTTATCGTTCAATTTTAAGTCCACGTTAAAAGAAATGAGTAAACACAGAGTTTGAGGTTTACTGACTTTTTCTTTGTAATGACGTTTATATTTTGTTACCGTCTTGGATTCTGTGGGCACTGTGGAGATACTGTTTTGAGTAGATTATGCATGCGAAACTTAAGTTTTCTTGATTTTACAGCGGTTCTGGAAGATAGTTGAATATGTATTGTGTATATTAGTGTTGTGAGAAGTAGTAAATAGAGTTAGCACGTTTTGGAGCTGAAACTTTTTCGCTTTGCCAATTTTCCTGTGAGTCTGGTGCTATCTGGTGTTGGAGTTTTAGGCCACATGGAGACCTCTTATACGACCTCTAATAAGACATAGCTTAACGATTCATCTTCCAAGACCGGCACCGGGATCGAGGTCTTTACGTGCCCACTGAAGCGATCATATGAAAAGACGCAACAAGAGGTCTCCCATCCAAGTGACGATCTCCGCCATTGTTGCTTCAGTTTGTCAGGCAGAGGATTAGCGTATTGTCTTATTAGTTTAAAAGCACCTTAAAATTGTACACCTAGCTTAACATTTTTGAATTTGAATGATAAAGAGTAACTTTGTAATCATAATAACTATAATTAATAAAAACGTCTCACATTAACGTTATTAATTCGAGCGTTTACTACATAAATTAAAAATAACCATTAACATAAATAACTTCCTCGTCCAAAAAAATATCTACACGCTAAACAGTTGTTTCACGCAGTACAATAAAAATGCCGACACGTGAAAAATGCCCGACATTTATAATAGGAAACCATTCATAACTTTTCGTTTGTTCAAACAAATTTACATGTTAATCAAATAGCGGGACTTTCATTAACGTTAATGAATTAATTATAATTAATATTCATTAATTCATTAACTATTAATGAATTAACAAAAATATGAATTATTTTTAATGATTAATTTAGGCGATCATGACGACAAGATTTATATCTTGATAGGATTGCGTGTGCAGATATTTACCTAATTATAACATAATAAGATTAGTAGAAGCAGCGATAGCTGAGTGGAGAGCCCGACAGACTGCTACACAGAGGGTCTCGGGTTCGAATCCACGGCACGCACCAATGACTTTTCGGAGCAAAGTGAGTATTAAATTGTTAATTATCGCTTCCAATCGGTGAAGGAAAACATCATGAGGAAACCTGCATGTATGAGAGTTCTCCATAATGTTCTGGAAAGACATATGAAGTCTGCCAACCCGCACTTGGCCAGCGTGGTGGACAATGGCCTAACCCTTCTCATAGTGTGAAGAGGCCCATGCCCAGCAGTGGGACAGTACAAAGGGCTGATGATGAAGAGTAGTATAAGTGTTTCACATAGCATTGTTAATTGATTTAGCGGCAGGTAGAATGGATCGCCGAGCGTTCAGGCGTTTCAGCCATACATTTTACTTCTCTCTAGAGTTTCGGCCGCATGGATCGGTTATTGGGTCAGAAGGTAGTCACTTTGCAAATCTGATGTACTAGCAGTAATTTTTTATCAAGTACCGTTGGGTGGCTTTGACTGGAAGTTAGTAGTACTAAGATGGTAAACATGTAAAGGTCGCAAGTTAGGCTCCGTTAATATTTATATACAGGATGCGTATCTTTTCTAAGCAGTTTAAACTATTTATATCTCCTGTATTGCTAAGGAGCGAAGTTGATTGATGACTTTCAAAGTCCCAATAAAAGCTTGTTTGATTCAATTCTTTACGGAGTCCATGATAGTGTTTAAGCTTCCACCAAGGCTTCAAAACTTGGTGTCTTATACGATTACAACTACTAAACTTGGCTACTCAGATACATTGTCAGGCATGAGATTTGAGACTGATGAACACATCATCTCAGTCTGAAGACGTCCAACATTAACTATCAGTCTGCATCTAAGTGGAACTAAGCGAAACCAGTGCTGAGCTGTAAACTTTCATATACACAAATCGATTGAAATTAAATTCTTTACACATCGGAACATTTGCCGCAAAGTTCGAGAGCTGCGCAGCTTTTATTTACTCTTTGAGGTGTTGTAAATATTGCCTTTAGATGTATTATCGACTTACTAGCATGTGGATTATACCAACCGTGGTCACGGGTTTGTAGTGTGTGTGTACATTGTGTACTAGCCCATCGTGTGTATAACCTATAGATAAGTATTGATACACTCTATATAATCTGTATTCGCCTATATCTTAGATCAGTAATAAATGTTATTACACGAGATATAGTCGTTTCCTTCATCTCCCGAACTCACCACCTTATATGGCGACCCTACCATGTACGGGCGTCGGCTAAAATTCGGTCGCGCGCCCGCGTATTTGTTGTATAGAGACATTATAAAGACATTTTCGATACAGAGAAAGTTTTACCAAAATGTGCCGTTCCAACCTTGAGAAGGATGAAGTGTTTATCACCCAAAACACCTCAGGTGGTTAAAATTCTGCATCAGTACAAGAATACCATCTGTCAACTATAAGCATAGTGTTGGTCATTAATGTACTATGCTCGGCATCGCTGGATTATATGCCCTGTACAATCTCTACAAAAACTGCCACCATTCCTGGATCAGAAGTAAATTTTTGACCCAACGTTTGACACGATCTTTTCGACGTGCGGAGGTGCGTGCGTGCTACGCATGTAACGACTGACGGAGTCATCCTCTGTGATAGAAATTATTCGTATCTGGATTGCCACAGAGTGCAACAGCTGAGTGGCACATCAGCTCTACCTCACGTTTAGCCACGAGTATAAGAGTATAGTCATCGATTAAAATATCGTTTCTCCAGCATCGGAGCATTGCTCCAGAGAGGAACAGCTGAGAAGCGCAGCACTAGCGCTCGAACACTCGCGAGGCGCGCGTGCGACGCCACGCGCCATTTATTTTTAACGAACACTTCCGACTCGACGAAACGATACATGTTTATATATATAAATAGAAATTGTATTACCCAATATAATAATAATAACCGCACCACCGCAAACTAGTAAAAAATGCACAAATCAAACTAATTATAGTAAAATAACAATTCATTTTCTGATTCACGTGAGTGTGTTTTACCGAAAATTTTGTGAGTGAAAAATTGTGAGAAACTGTGTTGGAATTCTTGGATGCAATTTTAAAATATTCTAGAGGTGAGTGATGTGTATTTTTGGTCAAAGATTTCTCTTTACTTTCCTTTTAAACTGTCAGTCGTATTCCATCCGTAACTCAGGACCGTGCATTAAAGTGTGTTTATTTCAGTGCCACGTGTGTTTACCCAATAAATAATTGTAAGTACTTCTCGAAGTGTAATATGCATAATTGTTAATATTTATAAGCATATTTGTTCAGTGGACATGTCTATGTGTCTGTACGGAGCGTAGTTGCATACCTAGCGGCGATGACCCGTCGCGACGGAGGCAGATTCCAAACGTCAAATTACTTTCAATCTACTGTCATGCCGCGTCTAATAAATAGCTTTCAGTATATTTTGTGGACTCTCAATATTGTCGCGAAAGCTGACAGATCTTTGGGCGATAGAAAGTTTATATTAAGATTTGGTAATCATTCCACCTATACAGATAGAGCTATCTAACTTTAACATTAAATATTTTGCTGTTAATTCTTATATCCAGCTGATTGGCGTAGTTCATGCGGTCCATGTGCTCCGTTTCATCGTTAAGATCATCATAAAGAAAGCTAAATTGTAGTAGGTAATAATAGTGACAATCGGGAAAGAAAAACAAACAATAATCATCATCTTAAATTAACTGTAAGAATTATATGTTTATGTCTCAATATATTGCAGCGAATTGAATTCCTGAGTCACTTTTATCACGAGGTTTTTCATTTTCATTGTGTGTATTTATTTACATATTTTTGCGGTCTAAATACGATCAATGGTATTTCTAAACTTACGAGTCGCAAATCAATATTAGTCAAAGACTGAAACGTACCAAAAAAGTATACTATATACTGGGTGTAAGGTACCAGTGCTACCAGATATTGAGACCCTTGGCCGTCGAATTTTCTGGGAAAAATCTAAGAACTCCTCGACTATATTTCAAAAAATTGCGATGTTAATAGGATCACGCAAACTCGCACTATCAACTGTTACGGCCCTACAGCGGCGAGTGGTAGCGGCAGTGATTACGATGTACTGGTGCGCTTACTGTGCTGCGGCCGCGCGCCGCGGCCGATGTCACATCAGAGTAGACGCGCAATGTACATGTACACCGGAAAATTCGACCGCCAATGGCTCAGTATCATGTACTGAATCACTGGTATCGGTTTTCGGTACACCTTCCCTTACAACCCATATATTATGGTTATATCTAATAAGCATATGATTCGCAAAAAAATGTGCAACAAATTTCGAAGCATGTGGTTAGGTTATTATTTTTACTTTTTTTCATTTTCTGAAGAGCGATTTGATGTTCTTTATAAAGAAAATGCAATCAATGGGGAGATCAAAACCTTTAAAATAATATAAAGTCGGCGACACGACTTGGTATTAAATAGGTATATTTGAAGAAGGAGTATTTTTTATTTTTAAATTTGTTTATAACTCTCACGTGCATTGACTTCGTGATGTTTTAAAAAGTCTCTGTTCGTGAAAATAGACTTTGGTTTATTATTTTTATACCATAAATCAAAACTATGTATATTTTCATCTGATATTAACGCTGAAGCGATGTCATCATAATATTATAGACATTAATTTTTTTCTTTACTTTTTAGTTGTGTATTAGCGTATTCCTGTTTTTTCTTTATTTCTGTCATATTAGGTCAGTATATAATTATATATTTTGAAAATTGAAAATATGTTTTAATTTCCGATTTTACTAAAAGTGCAACAATGAAAGTAATTTCGTTCAGTCATTGAGAGAGAAAGCTGCGAGTGTCTAGTAAGATGACCAATATAATGCCTAGTTGGGAGTCTCGGGTTCGAACATAATATTTCACGCGCCAGCGACTTTTCGAAGTTGTGAATGTATCAAATTGAAAAGCGTCGTTTACCTACCTCTCTAGGCTGTCTTGAAGATTTTTGACAGTCGATTCAGTTAAACATACATACATACTACACACTTGACTTTTCGAAGTTATGTGTGTATTAAAAATGTTAATTATCGCTCGCTTAATAATGTGCCTGGTAGAAGGCAATAGGCTCACCCGCATTACATTGGGACCGAAACATAACTGGCGTAGTGTGGGTGTGTAATACTTACTTTCTACCCCTTCGGGGATATACAGGCGTGAGTCTATAAGAAAGAAAAGAGAGAGTATACTCCTAGCTCTCTGGATTTGCGGTGCTCAGACGTTATTCGCTCCATGGAAAGAGTAATATGTTGCGAAGTCAAGGGGACCCATGGCTTCAGAGCAACAGAATCTAGTAAAAAAATATCATCACTGTCCTAGCGTTATTCCGACAGAATCCGCGACGTAATAAGTAAAAATATGAATAAATTAATACATTATTTGCCGTAATATTCACTAATGTGTAGACAAAGTTAGTAAAAAGACAATCCTTATTGATCCTACCAAAAAAGGCGTGCTTCACAAATATTTTCTAACATCGTTTTAAATAAACATTTTTATTCAGTTTAATCTGCCGCTTGACCTTGAACGACGAAATCTTAAAGCTAAGAACATCGGGTAATATAAAAATTTAGTAAACTAAGAAATTGTTCGCCAAACATTATTTGTTTTCGTCTTAGTTGTAAATATTTGACTCCATATCAAATAAGAAAACTGATGTGTTCATGACAAGAGTCTGTGCTCTAACATTTCTGCCGACACTCTTAATATACACACAGGTCTTGCTCTTTTGTGAGGTAATAACGTAATGTTCATTAAAAATAGTCTGCTACGTCTAGTGCATTCATACCGATGATTCATACATGGAACAACTAGCTCCGGGTGGGACAATCAGAAACAGCGAATTTAGAAAAGTTCACATAAAATCCTGACAAAATCATGCCTCGTTGGTCTCGCGGCATAAATGTGCGCGTGGGATTGGGAGGTCACGAGTTCGATTCCCGGGTCGGGCAAAGTTTTAGAAAATTCTCAGTAGCAGCACGGAGTCTGGTAATGTGCCCGGTGCGGCAATAGGCTCGCCCCCTATTACGTGGGACCTAAAAATTCATGGCGAAATGTGGGTGTAATATTACACCTCTGCCTACCCCTTCGGGGATACAGGCGTGAGTCTATAAAAAAATCCTTACACATTGTTTCAGGGTACGTGTTTTGGTTTGAATAACTCCTTTAGAATGTTTCAGATTCTGTCCGAGAACTCAGACCAATAGTTATTTGTGCAACAAGAGAGCAAAGTTGTTTTTTGTTTCGAGTGCTGATTTTGAGTCCCGAGCAAGCGAAGGATTCTATGATTGATTCACGAGCGTAGCGAGTGAATTAAAGTTAGAATCCTGAGCGTGGTGAGGGACTCAACAGCACGAGATACAAAAAACTTTGCTCTCGTGTAGCACACATAACTTTTCACCACAGCAGTGAGAACACATATTACTTAGGAGACATAGAAATGAACAGGAATAGATTGAATTCTGCACAATCACTTGTTGATTTAACTCTTCTGGTGTTAAAGTACAGTCATCATCGCTAGTTTCAGTCATCTTTTCAGATTATTTTATATATTAATATAATTTAACACGTTACGCTATACCTACTGTATCAGCATCAGCGAAATTTTTATTCCCGCTACTTTTTTAAATCACGTTTTAATACCGCGTCCCTGATGTTTATTTTTCAAATGTATCATTGATAAAAATGTATTGGTTAAATACTAATTTTATACTATTAATTAGACTTATTTTTATTAAAATCCAATAATAAATTAAACATGTAAACAATAACAAATAAAAAAAAGTAATTTCTTTATTACAAATATCTTTTTTTTTTGCGTTGCCGTAGGTGTTTTCTTTGAGGTCGAATTCCAAAATCGAATTTCGAATTCGAAGGGGTTTGTTCTTTCACTCACTTTTTATATGCATGTGAAAGAGACAGAGCACAGTAAAATTCGAATGTTTCAAATTTATGGCTGAACAATGTCAATTCGTGACACTGAAGATTGGAAAATTAAAAAGCTACTTTTACTCACGCTCGAATCAAAATCGCGTTTTGTTCACTGTTGTCTCGCAGCAAAAGCGGCATGTTTGAGCTGCAGTGGTGAAAAAATTATTGTTGTCTCCATTTGTTAAACAACTCAGAACATAATGTAATGTTAGTAGGTACTTGCTCTTATTCTCGCAAAATCTTAATTTACACATGTATATCGTTATAATAGTTCTCACCAGCTTTGTTTATAATCAATGTCAATCAGGCATTGCTGGTCACAGGACTCTTCTCTTATGGAAAGGGTTAAGTCACAGTCTACCATCCGTCCAAGTGAGATATCTATATGGGATGGATCGGCCAAATACCAGCTTGAGACACTTGACTCAATAAAGAGAAAAGCCAGGAGGCTCATTGGTGATAAAGAAGTTACCTCAAAACTTCAAAGCCTCGAACAGCGACGACGAGTTGCTGCTTTATAGGTATTTTACCGTATACATTTCGGAGAGTGTGCAGCGGAACTGTACGATTTAATCCCCTCATCCCCTTTCCACTATCGCACAACCAGACGCACTGCTCAGCGCCATCTGTACATGGTTGATATTCCAACCATACGTACAAAACGTTTTGCTTCCTCGTTCATCATGCGCGCTGCAAAACAATGGAACTCCCTGCCAAAATCTGTGTTTCCCGATAAGTACAATTTGGGTGTCTTCAAGACTCAATTGAATATGCATCTTGTAGGTAAGCGTGCTACATCCTAGATCGCATCAATGCTTACCATCAGGCATGATAGTGGTCAAACGGGCACCTATATATACTAAAAAAAAATTAAAGAGAACTTTCAGACATGCAGGTTTCCTCACGATGTTTTGCTAGCAAGCGTAAGGGGCGGAACATATCTGACGGAAGATCCGTCGAACGTATCTTCGGTCGCGTATATTCCGTCAAATGAGTCGGTACACACCTGACGGAAAATTCGAGCGTATCTGCACACATTTGCTAAAAGCGTGGCTATTATGCACACATACAAGTTTGTTCGTGCAGGGCCGTACTCAGGGCAGCTCAATATTTTACTGTCATATTCTTTTACCTAATCATTTTTCGTGTTCCCTGATGTTATGTAGTCACTGAAGACCGGTAGTTATTTATATTGTAATTCGAGTTTGACTATGAAAAATATGTCGGCCTTAAGAGATTTTTATAGTAGCCAACAAGCGTTATTTGAATATATTTCCTATATAGGTATGAAGGTTCAAAATTAAAAGACGATGATACGATTTGGTTACGGTTTTAAAGAAAATTTATATAAATGATATAGAAGGGGTTACAGTTGCAGCGCATGACACAAAATGTTTTCTATGTAAGTATTTTAATATATAAAGTTTGGAAATTAAAAGGCGTAGCCGTGAGATTTATTGCTTGTTCTTTCTCATGGTTCTAACTTCTACGCCTCTACGTCGCATTAACTGTAAATGTAGAATCTTTGGTAAAAGAGGATTTTGGTTACAAATCGTGTTCTTCATGTTTTATATTCTATATTTTTTTGTTTAATAAGACAACTCCCGCACTAGGAATAAATCCTGTGTCGCGGGGGACTTTACAAACATACAACTAACGGACAATGAACACTCAGATTCAGACAAATTCTCAGTGCTGGTTTTTAGGTATTTTTTAGAAAATGTTATTAAAATCATAAATAATTCTACCAGACTCATTACGACGGCAGTAATTCCCGTAGACCTTTAGAACCTCATACCTAAAAATTGGCCCACGATCCAGGCTAGCAAGTATGCGTACACTCATAGCACATACTAACACTATATTATTCTACACATTTCGTTTCTAAAAAAATAAGTATGGTCTGGCGGCCCTGGAATCTTACTCTACTACGCGTCACTCAAAATCACCGATCTGGGAATGACATGGATATGGCATGTCCAATATCTACGAATTTAGCGTGCCTACCTACGAAATTAGCGTGCATACCTACGAAATGTTGGGCAATTTAAAATGGCTGCGATTTAGGTTGTACTCCAGAATATAATCGATATCGGTATGGAACCGGTCAGAGGAAACCTAGACATTTTTGTAGTAAGTTACTTTAGTTAGTTTAAATCTTTTGCCAGATTAGTTTATTTCATAATGCAAATGTGGGCGAACATGGCAAAGTGAAGAACGACCCTTGTATCAAACATGTAACAAAATATTCTCTGAGAGCCAATATCAATACTGTGTCGCTGAGAAAGTATCGGACATGAATGGCACCATACATACGGTAATGAAACACACAGCCTGAAGCACTGATTTATCTGGTTTTTAGACATATTTATGCACAAAAACAAAATTATTATTAGATTTCACAGCAGACGTACCACAAACCTTGGCAAAAAATATGGCGACAGTGGCACGAATGACATTTCTAATAAAATCAGTAAACTAGGGCTATCTCCTTTTTTCTGACAGAGATATCCCTAAGACAAAACGAGACAACACTATGTTTGGTGGCTTTATGTCGATTTTGTATATATGTGTATAAAAAAAATCATGTTGAAATGTGGGTGTAATATTACACCTCTGTCTACCCCTCCGGGGATACAGGCGTGAGTCTATAAAAATAAAAAATATATGATTATATGTGTATAATGTAATTTTTCTATATGTACCTACTATTTGCCCTCTCCATGTATATTCCTTACTCAATGGTCAAAATTCACGTGGTGCGTGGTGCGCGCGACGTCGACGGATAATCCGTCAGTACGCTCGACGTACTAACGGATCTTCGGTCAGGTGTGAATGGTTGAACGTTTTTCTATACATTTGTATGTATTGGCGTTACGCGACCGATAAAACGCGACGGATCTTCCGTCAGGTATGTGCCGGCCCTAAAACAACAGTTTAATACGCCCATAACTTTGAAAGACTTGGCTTGAGATATATATTATTTCTGAGTTTTCTGACCCACCTTAAACGAATACCATGTCTTTTTCAATGCTAGTTCGTGATTTAAAATTCTGCTCTACTCGTCACATTGTATCGGTTTTGCAGTTGAATGTCTTTTAACGTGGTAGAACAGAGTTGCTATGCTATCATGTCATGGTGTTAGACTGTGTCATGCAATCCGACAATCGAAAGTCGATGCACAACCTTCTATATTATTTGTTGTATCAAGGCTAACATATTCCATGTCTTAGTATTCTATAATACAAGGCCATCACTTGGGACGTTCAGGCAGGTCACAAAAAAAAACATTCAAATGGAAGACACAAGTACCACAGATTAGGTTATCCAAATGTATTAATCACAAAAGTTCGCTTGCGTGAGGATCAAATACAAGGGTTTGACACAAAAACATAAGCAAACACACGTAACAAAACATTGAAAGAGCAATTTTTATTAGTTGTGTAATATTAAAACAATCATTATCATCATTGATATAAAACCTATAATCGTTCACTGCTGGACAAAAGGTCTATAGCTCTCGAACCAGACCGATCTTGAGACATAGCAACATCATCTTTGTATTAGCCTCTGATAGAAATCCACTGCTGGACGCTGCCACTAAACAATTGTTTAATATTTTACATATACAATGACGTATTTGAGCCATTTCAATCCTATCCTATCTATCAAACCGCAAACATTCGAAATTATTCAAGTTAATAGTATGCGTCCGGGTCGCGGTATTAGAATCTAACTTAAAATTCACCACATAACACAAACGGGTAAAGAAAGGTATACAACTATGTATCCAACAATATTAGAGCCAATTTTATTCCTACCTGTTAATATTTATACAAACTAATCAGGTCAAGTGGTTAATAAAACAGACACATTTTGTATAATCGTCAGTTCGTAAAGATTTGTGGTCGCCGTTCTTCCTACACCAAAGAAATATATCTTTGTTTTCGACATTCCACGTTGACTTGGGAATGAAAGAAATAACGTTATAATATTAACAAGTAGCATGTCATGTTAATTGTTATAATCTATCACACTGAATATCAACAGGTATATATATTTGTTTAAGATCTACCTAATGACTGTTATTGTGATGAAATTGTAACGACACTATCTAACGCCATAACTTATAATCGAAAAATGCAAAAGAACAAGCGGTTCTTTCTCTGTAATTTTTAAAAGGCTAGTCTCACGACACGCGAAGGGGCCCAAGCTCACTGTACTCATAATTTGATGCACATTTTTACAATCCATCTCCATGTACACGTCACGCCTGTCTCCCGTTGGGGTAGGCAGAGACAATAGAACGCCAAATACTCCCGTTCAAACACACCTCTTTCGCTTCCTCGACATTCATTAACCTCACCATGCATGCTCGTCGGTTACGTGTCAATGCATCCAATTGTTGAATTATTGTTGTTAAAAAAAGTTATTAAATCTGCGCCTGAGAGTGTGAGAGTTCCCCATTATGTTCACTAAAACATGCGTAGTCTACCAACCCGTATTTGGCCAGCGCTGGTGTGAGCACTATAGGTTAACTCTTCAAATAGTAAACATAGGCCGGTGGACTGTGAATGTTAATTTATATAGAGAGCTGGAGATGATGAAAAGACGTAGCGATTTATTGCCGCTTTTGTGAGTAAACAACTCGACTCGTGGCTTTCTATACACGTGTCTTAGTTATAAGTTTAATGCCTATTTCGTTCGGTCGTAATATAATTATTTCACGATGATTGCTACGACGGATTATACCTAGATCTTTTTTAATAAATTATATTATAGTGTTACGCACTGTCGCGATTTTGGAGAACATATTCACGTCTCTTGAATCGCACCTTTCCACGTCAGTCCATCTTAATACTCCTCAGCGCTCAGAAATCGTGCCGCGAACTATTGTGGATGATACACCTCTGCCTACCACTTCGCGGAAATACATTCATAGCCTTATTTACTGCAGCAATTACTCACACAATCATTGGAACAACTCGACTGGTACTTATCTCGGGCCATTTAAATCAGCATATCATCACAAATCACGAGAAAAAAATCCAAATTAATCAACCCACAAGACATCTTACATACCTTTCGAATAATAAAAGTCTTTGACTAATCAAAAAACAATTTTATATTTAAACTAAAAACCACACATTCTAACTCAAACCTTATGTACTCAAAACTAAGGTGTATATTTCGTTGCAGTTTGCTTTAGTTCTGATGTATAATAATAGATGCCGTTGAAAAGCAACTAATTATGTGTGTTAATAGATTTGACAGGTCGATGACAGAACTGTTCGCGTATCGTACCTCCAAGTGGAAATTTTCGCGTTGCGGTTTACACTCCAACGCATCGATATTTTTGGCAACAGGTTAATGACTTCCAGATTTTCCTTATTGCTGGAAAATATTTTGATAATTCAGGTATAATTTGGACTTTAGAGTAGGTAGCACTTATGAATGATAAATTTTACACCAAGATTCGGATAGATAGTAGGACTACGAGAAGAACGCTACATAGATAATTTATTAATAATTTTTATTATTTTTATGGTCTCACGCCTGTATCCCCGAAGGGGTAGGCAGAGGTGTAATATTACACCCACATTTCCCCATGAATTTTAAGGTCCCACATAAAAGAGGGCGAGCCTATTGCCGTCACCGGGCACATCACCAGACTCCGTGCTGCTACTGAGAATTCGGAAAAACTCTTCGAATCGAACCCGGGACCTCCGATCAGCAGTCGCAGACGCTATCCACTGAACCACGGAGGCAGTATCAGGTAGATAATAAGGCTAAGTTTTATACAAGACTAGACTTCGGCCGCGGCTCCACTAGGAGCTTCCACAGGAATCACGTTATCTAATGATGGAAACCGTACAGAAGTCCATTAAATAATTTGTGAGTATATAGCGTTCTTAAATAACAGACAAGAAGAAAGGGAAACTTCATTTTATTAAACGTATAGATTTGTATGTTTTTACAACATTGAAAACCATTGAACTACCCTTTGTCTTGTACATTTCAAAAGGATATGCAGAAATGTTTTCAATTCATATTTCGGAAGGTTTCAATAACCATTGTAGAGTAATATTGCGTCGCCTAATATGTTTGCATACATATAAAATATAGCACCAGTGTTAACTAAACTACCACGATTGTCTTCAAAACGTAGTTTATCTGCTTGCAAAATAATGCATTTAAAATGACTGAGGCTACGTCCGCACAGACAGGCGGCTTCCTTAGGACCGATAGCCTAACAAGTCACCAAGCAAAAAGCTTAGTAAAACGGACGTTCGAAAATGTTCACGACCGCGTAAACCGTCTATCTAAGTAAACAAACGTGTTGGTTTTTGGCACTAGGCGCGAGGCGTAATCGAATAAGAAAATGAATGAAATATGAATTAATTGCATCAGTTTTTTAAAGAGAATATCTGTGTCATCTAGTTAATGAACTTCATTAAAATACAGTCGCAACAATTTCTCACTTTTCACCTAATACAGAACATTAGGTATACTCCCCATTACTTGATAGTGACTTATTGGGTGAAATGGTATATTTAAAGATCGATTTTCTGTTAGAAGCAGTTTTAAAACAATTTCTGAAAGCAATATCTCGTCAACGTAGGTAGCGACAAACAAATGACCAAGGATCCACCACTCAAACCACCTCTCAGTGCGGCCACAGTGTATCCTAGGAACTAGCCAGAATGCAGGTCACTATGCTCTAGGTCAGGTGCTAAGCAAGCCGCCTGTCTGTGCGACGTAGCCTTAGCAAGAATCCAATCCAGTGGATAGCATATGCGTCTACTGATTCGAGCTTCCCGGCTGCGAATCCCGAGTTGAGCAAAATTGATGATGAGTTTTTCCGGATTCTTAGTAGCAGCACGGAGTCCGGCAATGTAACTGGCAGCGGTAATATTACGGGGGACCTAAAATTCATAACATAGAGAATTGTGGTTGAAATATTACGCCTCTGCCTACTCCTTAGGATACAGTGGAGTGATGAATGATCTGCTACAAACGAAAGAACCCTTGTAGAATAACCTGATGCATACAATATCCTTATCAGTGGAATTTTAAAAGAATCTCTACTCTCATTCCTTTGATACTCCTATGAAAGTGTTTGTCAGAATTTCAGCTTCCGAATATTGTCGTGTTCACTCTCTTATGGCCTTTTAAATCATTCTGGAGCATTGCTCCACACAAACATTCACTCAATAAGCCATTACTCAGCACTTCTTTTAAAAAAATAAATAAAACAATGACTACGATGATAAGTATCGGTGTCTGCGTTTCGTTGTCGAGTGTTCCCGAATCGTTGTATTATGTTCCAACGGAATTGGGTTAAGTTGGAGTGTTGATGAATAATACCGTTGATGTGAGATAAAAGTGCTTTGCGAAACGCTTGCTGCTCGTTGGTGTGCAACTACATTATGTACTCGAATGAAGAAAATCGTTGTATGGATAGCCTTATAACGGTTTCGTCATCGGACGATGTTATATATTGATTTCTTTTGTAAAGTCATGCCTCTATTCCCAACGAGGTAGGCAGAAGTGTAATATTTCACATTTACTACACCCACATTTTGCCATGTTATTTAGGTCCCACGTAATAGGGGTCGAGCCTCTTTAAGACCAGTGCTACTACTGAGAATTCTGACAACCCCAGTAACTCTTATGCTCGACCCGGAAATCGAAACCGTGACTTCCTGCTTATCAGACGCATACGCTATCCACTGAACCATGGAGGCATCGGATGATGTACTGTTTGGTATTGAACTCTGTATTGTGATACTATGACGACCGGTTGGCGCAGCGCGAGTGTAAGAGACTGCTACGCCGATGGTCGCGGATTCGAGTCCCGCTCAAGTCAAACATTTGTGTGCATGAACATGGATGTTTGTCTTGGTCTGGGTGTTTCTAGGTATAATATGTATGTATTTACAAAAAGAAAGTATATATATTATATGTTTATCCATTATCTAGTACCCATAGTACAAGCTCTGCTTAGTTTGGGACTAGATGATGATATTATTATTATACTATTTAGGGGCATTGGTTTACATTATTTATGTAGCGGGTCATACGGCCATTTTGAGATTCGAGATTCGTGTTTGACATATTTTGTATGGAGCTTATGTCAAAAATGAATCAAAAATCTACAGATCTATCTATAGATCGAATATTGAATTCCGTAATTAGTTAAGACATTTATTTGAAAATTAAACTGAAATGCTTCCTATTTGCTTCTATATTCCATCATGGGTTACAATTGCCGCGGACTGAACGGCACGATTAATTACAAAATACAAGTATAATATATAGTTCAAACTATTAACGTGATTTAGACCAAATGATTACGTGATCTTTAATTGCAATTTTCACGAGAAATTCAATCTGTTTCTAGATAAATAGACTATGACTGTTATTTTAGACTGTAAAAGTCTTTAAATATTTTATGGACTCACCAACCATTTTTTTTTTTTGGTGTCGGGTTGGAAAATCCTCATGGAGTCCCTCCGCCCCGGGGGAAGGACGAAGGGGACTGTCAGACTCTTACTGACTAAAAACCAACCCGTTTTCCTCATGTACCCGTGTGTCGGAGGGTAGGGATTCGCATAAGCATTCGTCGCTACCCCCCGACGGGTATTGGCCCGCCACATGGTCAGGCGGGCCCCGAACAAAACCCCCTTGGCGGCGGATTAAGGTGTTGGGCTCAACACTCAGCGGCCGCAGAGGATAGGGAGGACGGCAACGCAACACCGCATCTCCTCTTCCTCTGCGGACCCACCGCGACGCATCGAATGGTGCGCCCCCATTTGGTCGCGGGAGATAGGGCGCGCGGCAACGCAACACCGACACGCCTCTCCTCCCGCGACCGCACCCGACTGCGAGGGACAGACAGAACTGTCCCCCGCACCCGCACCGTTGGACGCATCCTGCGCAGGCCCCGTCAAGCCCACGCGGAGCGTCCCCTCCTGGATCCCTCTTAGCTTCACCGCGGGTAACCAATCCACGGTTACTGAGCCCCCCACCACGACAAGGTGGAGATCCCACGGGGGGCGGGTGGACTCACCAACCACCCCTGACTTGAAGGGGGGCCACTTCTCTCCTCTAGGTCCAAGACGAAAATGTCTTAGATACAACGGGGATAGCAGAAAAATTGTAACAATAAGTACTATTAAAACTTTGGACTAAATGCCAACAAACTGCGTTATATAATAATGAAAGCAGTTTTTTAAGAGTTCCTTCGCACTTTTATCCTGTCTTTTCGTGCCTTAAAACAAACTTTCCTGCATTGCTTAAGTTTTGACCAGTTTCAGAATCGAACCCTCTACACTAAGCGATATGCTTAACGGACAGGTAACCTCTAAAACTACTTTAATATTTGTGCAGTAAAATCCAACATTTAATCTCAAAATACATTTAATATAACTGCAACAGATTTTACTTTCGTTCGTCGACTGCCTGAAGTGTTTATACCTATGCCAAGAACATTCGCAGGCTGCCGTGGCCTAAATAGGCAGTAATGCCCACAAAATGTGTATAAATCGTGTTGAATATTCCACGACGGAGGCTCGAGCGCATTGCTGAGAAACATTATGGTGTTGATGCCCCTAACCACTTACTTGTAACAAAACGACGAGCATTCGCCGTTTTTTGTTTTGTCGAACGGAACAGCGAACAAAGCCGAACATTACTACGAGCATTTTCACGATCTTTCTAACGAACGCTCTAATCAGCAAAAAGGTCGGAGCTTTACTGTCCATTCGCTAGAATGCTCGCCAGAACGCTCGTTAGAACATAACATAACTTCACGTCTTTTATCCCCGAAGGGGTAGGCAGAGGTGTATTACACACCCACACTTCGCCAGTTATGTTTCGGTCTCAATGTAATAGGGGGCGAGCCTATTGCCATCTACCGGGCACATTGTTAAGCGAGCGATAATTAACATATTTAATACACACATAACTTCGAAAAGTCAGAGGTGTGTGCCCGGGGTACCTGGCTCGTTAGAATGCTCGCTAAAACACTCTTGTTTGTTTTTCTATTATGTAACATTCGCCAGAATGCTCATTACAGGTGAATGCTCAAGTGTATCACCACCATTATATTATATGAAATGTCTAAAGTTACGTGTGATGCGGGTGCTGGCTCGATAAGTGGTTAGATATATTATAGTTATATAGGTGTGTATTGTTTGCCGATAATGCTGTGGTTTTACGGGTGAAGTAGGTACTCAGGTATTCAATGCAAATGTTTGAAATATACCTCTTATATCATTTATATGTAGTGGTAGAATTAGCTGCATACTGCATATAATAATAAATAATATTTCTCAAAGGGTCTTAAACGCGTTGGTATTTTAGAAATAGGAGTGAAATATTCACCCCAACTTTTCGGCTTGGGTTATACCCGTCCGCATTCGAATAAATGGGAAATGCCGCAGATAGTCTCGGTTTCAAAATAACGGTACACAGCACCCACCTTTCCACTTTATGTGCGTTTGAAACTGCTTGCAGCCGCATTATTTGTGCCAAAGAATCATGAACAGTGTCGTTATATCAAATTTTTTTATAGACTCACGCCTGTATTCCTTAAGGGGTAGGCAGAGGCGTAATAGGTATTACATCCACATTTCGCCATGAATTTTTAGGTCCCACGTAATAGGGGGCGAGCCTATTGCCGTTACCGGGCACATCACCAGAATTCGTGCTGCTACTGAGAATGCGGAAAAAACCAGTAACACTTTTGCCCGACCCGGGAATCGAACCCGGAAGCTCCGATCAGCAGTCGCATACGCTACCCACTGGACCGCGGGGGCAGTCAAATATATCAAATATCCTGAAATTATTCTAAGCATGACGTATCGCTGTCGTTTCAGGTGGCGTAAAGCTAATAGTCCGTCAAATCTGTCAAGTCCATTAGAATAGAAAGCGGACCTCTGTTGTCCCAGGGCAAACTCTTAATTACCAACTAATACTGCCGTAGGAAAATGAAGAAAGATCTCATCGGCATCATCATCTAAGTCTAGAAACGTCCACTGTGCTCAAAAGAACTTAATCAGAACTTTAAATCTGCTATAATATATCCCACAAAAGTTTCGAGTTTGTATGCCCCACATTTTTGTTCCATGAAATTTAATATTCTTTGCATTTGTCAAATGAAAAAGTAATATTTAAAATTTCAGTCAAAACTCATAAATAAATAGCCTCCCCTGAAGGCTCTTCACATAGACCGATCTTGTCTGTATAGGTACTTATTACGGATTCTTGTTTTTAGTTTTTTTTATAACTCTTCCTGTAGGTATTGTTACGCCATCTATCGGTGAATGGGGGAAGAGATTGAATGAATCGGTGGTTTAAAGGTAATTCATCTACTCTGTACTAGATGGCGTTGCTGTATCGAGTATCGACTGTTCGCGATTATTTCGACAGTTTTGTGGAAGCATCTAGAATGCGCTAGTGATGTTATCCGGCCAGTATAAATAGAGCGCGAGCTGGCGAACCGGATAGTTACAATTGAATATCGGAGCGATGAACAAGAAGCGAAGTGAAGTAAGTGGGAAGTGTTTAGTGTTGTTCTAGTGGTGTGAATAGTGTGTTTTATTAGTGTTGAGAAATTAAGTGTGTGTATCTAGTGTTATTGTGTTAGTGAATAAAGGCTGTTTTTCTGGCATAGTGTATATAATTTATCACGAACCCCAGCTAGGGATAAATTATGCTGGTTATGCCGAAGGAAGAAACTGAAGGAGCTCGCACTAGGAACCAGCGCCAGCAAGACCTGGACCAGAGACGCTTCGGAGACGTTCCTTCTCCATCGTCTGGTGGACCAGGCGACTCCGCTGCTGCAGTGGAGCCTGCAAGCGCACACTCCGTGGCGGTGCCCGAAATCTCGGCTCTGATGGCGTTCATGCAGGAGCAAGCCCGCCGTCAAGAGGAGCACGCGCGCCGCCTGGAGGAACAGCTACAGCGCGACAAGGAGGAGCAGGCTCGTCGTCAGGAGGAGCAGGCCCGCCTTCAGGAGGAGCAGACTCACCGTCAAGAGGAGCAGGCTCGCCGTCAAGAGGAGCACGCGCGCCGCCTGGAGGAACAGGTTCGCCGTCAAGAGGAGCACGCGCGCCGCCTGGAAGAACAGCTCCAGCGTGACAAGAAGGAGCAGGCTCGCCGTCAAGAAGAGCACGCGCGCCGCCTAGACGAACAGCTCCAGCGCGACAACGAGGAGCACGCGCGCCGCCTAGAAGAGCAGCTGGTGCTCATGAAGGACCTTAGCGCCGCTGTAGGGAAGGACCTGAATGTGGTCAAGGAAAAACTTTAGCAGCACGAGGCCCGTATCAGCGACATGGAGAAGCTCGTACACGACCAGCTCGAGACTCGCGTCGCCTCTATAGAGAAGCATGTACATGACCACCACGAGACCTGTGTTGCTGAAATGGAGAAGAAATTGCGTGGGCTGGAAGTGACATCAGTGGCTGTAGCGCCCTCGCCCCGTGGGTTTAAGGTTCCACCATTTGATGGCTCGTCATCATGGTCAGCATACAAGATCCAGTTCGAGGCGGTGATGCGATCGAATGGGTGGACCAAAGAACAGGCCTTAACCGCCCTAACCTTAGGCCTTCGCGACCGGGCCTCGACAGTATTGGAGGCACTCGGGCAAGACGTCACTTACGAAAAGCTCCTGGAGGCGCTGGAGGCAAGATACGGTGACACACACCTTGAACATGTGTATCGTGCTCAGCTGAAGGACAGGACACAACGCACCGGAGAAACTCTGCAGCAGTGGGCTCTAGAGGTGGAAAGGCTGGTCAGGAAGGCATACCAGTCGTCGCCTGCGCTCATTGGCGCGAACCTCGTACAAGCGTTTACGAATGGGATCCGGGACCTGGAAGTTGGAGCAGCGGTAAGACTTGGGCACTTCAGGTCCCTGAAGGCAGCCTTAGCCTACGCTCTGGAGGTGGAAGCAGCGCGTCACGAGGATCGAACTTACCGTATCAGGGAAGTTGTTTCTTCACCACGGTGCTACAACTGCGGGGAAAGAGGCCATATCCGCTTGAGCTGCCCAAAGCGTAAGCGGCACGTTGGTACCCTGTCTCCACCAAAGGGGTCACCTGACGTACCTGTCTGGCGGCAAGAGCAACGTAGCGCAGATAATCTGACAGGTAAGGCTTACCCGGACCAACGCAAACACTGTGCAAGACAGGAAGCAAAGCAGGCTGCGCTAGTGAGGATGTTAAAGACGGATCTAAGCGACGACTGGAGAGAAGCTTTGCAGAGTGCTCAGCAAGATGACAAGGATGTACAGCCGATTCTTGAATGGAAGAAATCAGATGCGCCTAGGCCCAAATGGAGTGATATCGCAGCAATGAGCCCTATCACCAAGAGTTATTGGGCACAGTGGGAAAGCTTGGTCGTCCAGGATGGAGTTCTGTGCCGCAAATGGGAAAACGCTCGCGGTAACCAGTGCCATTTGCAAATGGTAGTGCCCAAAACTAAGGTGTCGGAAGTCTTGCAGCTCTATCACAATGGTGCTTCGGGAGGTCACATGGGAGTTAAGAAGACCCTTACTAAGATCCGGGAGCGGTTTTATTGGCTCCACTGTCGGGATGACGTCAAGGATTGGTGCCGCAAATGCACAAGTTGTGCGGCTGTGAAGGGGCCACATACTCGTAGCAGAGGTGCATTAAAAGTGTACAATGTGGGAGCCCCATGGGAGCGCATAGCGTTGGATGTCGCTGGGCCGTTTCCTGAGAGCCAGGACGGAAACAAATACTTCTTGGTTGTGATGGATTACTTCACGAAGTGGCCTGAAGTGTTTGCAATCCCAAATCAAGAAGCTACCACAGTGGCCGATAAGCTGGTGCATGAAGTCTTCTGTCGGTTCGGGGTGCCCTTGGAAATCCACAGCGATCAAGGCCGGAACTTCGAATCTGAGGTGTTCAAGGAGACTTTTCGCGTGATGGGTGCACATAAAACCAGGACCACGGCTTATCACCCGCAATCAGATGGCATGGTTGAACGATTTAACCAATCACTGGAAAGGTACCTGGCGAAGGTCGTGGAGAGCAAACAAAGAGATTGGGACAAGCACATCCAACCATTCCTTCTGTCATATCGCAGTGCGATCCACGAAACCACAGGAGTAACACCAGCTTTTGCCAATTTCGGCAGAGAATTACGTTTACCAGCAGACTTAATCACCGGTATTCCGCCAGAATCTCCACGTAATATAACGGATTACGCAACCGAGCTACGCAACAAGATGAACGACGTGTACGAGCACATCAGGGAATCTGGACAACAGATGTCTGAGAAGATGAAGACTCGCTACGACCATAAGGCAAACAACAAAGGCTTCGATGAGGGATCATTGGTGTGGCTTCATAACCCAGTACGAAGCAAAGGTAAATCGCCTAAGTTACAAGCCAGATGGGACGGGCCATATCGCATAATTACCAGGATGAACGACGTCACCTATCGAATCCAGAAGGGGTCGCGAGGTGCACCGAAGATAGTTCATGTGGACCGGTTGGCTCGTTACTATGGGTCCAATTATGTTCGAGACGAACACGTTTAAGAGGGGGGCAGTGTTACGCCATCTATCGGTGAATGGGGGTACTAGAAGAGATTGAATGTATCGGTGGTTTAAAGGTAATTCATCTACTCTGTACTAGATGGCGTTGCTGTATCGAGTATCGACTGTTCGCGATTATTTCGACAGTTTTGTGGAAGCATCTAGAATGCGCTAGTGATGTTATCCGGCCAGTATAAATAGAGCGCGAGCTGGCGGACCGGATAGTTACAATTGAATATCGGAGCGATAAACAAGAAGCGAAGTGAAGTAAGTGGGCAGTGTTTAGTGTTGTTCTAGTGGTGTGAATAGTGTGTTTATTAGTGTTGAGAAATTAAGTGTGTGTATCTAGTGTTATTGTGTTAGTGAATAAAGGCAGTTTTTCTGACATAGTGTATATAATTTATCACGAACCCCAGCTCGTACCAGTATTAATCCCGTGTCGCGGGGGACTTTACAAACATGCAACTAACTGACACATTGAACAACCATACTCGAACACAAAGTACTATCTTGTATGAAAATTGAACCCACAACACTCGGCGCAGTGTCAAGCGACGAGGCGACTGACACCACTACGCCCACCGTGCAGTCTAAGCAGCAGAAATAATTATTTTACTAAACTTGTGACAAGTACTCCTTTTGCAATATGAAAGCGTACCTATCTCCACATAATCAAGATACGAACCAGGATTATTTGACAGTTGAAGCACACTACCTGGTAACGAGTGTTCGAGTACAATGGGTGTACGTAGAGACGTCATTGTACGGAAGTTAGACAAGGAGTACTGTCGCTCACAAAACTTGTTCGGTAGTGATATGTGACGTTATCTTTACGTGCTAGTGTGTGGCTATAAAATAAGTGATGTTTATTAAAGACTGTAAAGGTTCTATTTGATTTCGAAGCAACTATTAAATTGGATAATGGTAAGGGGATTGTCCACTCTGCACTAGAAAGTTGACAATGCATAGTAAATTATGATGATAATAATATGTAAATAATGGATTTGAATTGCATTGGCTAATGGATATTAATGAAGAATGGTATTTCTAAACGAGAGCATTAACTTTAATAGGACATAATGTTATAATAAAAATCTATTCATATCCCTTTTCTATTTCTAGCACACTGCCTCTAGTTCCTTAATATGGCAGTCAAGATAGACGACAGTTTGAATGTCGTGTCTTGCCATTTTAGGGCTTCATACCAAAAGGTGACCATGGAAGCCACTCGGTACGAAACTATATCCTTATGGTCGGTCTGAAAGCAGTAATAGGTACTGAGTTGATATTTTTAGAGATTATGTAATCTATCGCAAAAAGTCTTTACACGTTAAAAATTGCTGTGATAATTTACAAAATAATTTCAAGAGCACGCATTATACGATGTTATGTAATAAAAAGAAGAACTTACGAGACTGCACCTCCTGTATAAATTGGTCAATGTCTTGTATATTTCTATGGTGATGTTGCTTCAAAGCGTTCTGAATCACGAGCCGCGAAGCGATTACAAATATTACGTGTATAGAATTAAAGAAAATCGTATTCATTTCGACATTGAAATGGACGTTCCTGATTTTAAAAGAAAATATTTACATCTAAGTAGTTCACTAGCACGACAGTCTGTTTACGCCAGATTCTAAATTTCTGTAGCATATAGTACAAACTGACAAGGCGGAAAAACAATGTGAACTATCAGCAACGATGTGTAGCTTATGCTAGACAGACTTTTATGCAACGATTGTTGAGTTGCGACGAAGAATGGATTGTTTGTTTGAAAATATAACGCATTTTCTATTAACCTTGCCTTGCCTTAATGGCAAATGGTTTCTTTTGCCACCAGTCAGACAATTATTGTGGTAATATTAAATGTTTTTAATATAATATGATGCCAAACGAGTTACGAATTTACTTGGTAACAAGACGAGTGGTATCTTTAGTTCATGATCATAGATTTAACCGATTATAATGAAACTAAAACAAAACGTAACCATCTTTTAAATAGAAAAAAGACGAATATTCAATCGGAATGTAAATATGAATGCCAGAATGAATCAAATGTCATGAAATGTGACTATTTCATGAAATTTTCGATTATTCCGTGAAATGGCCAATTTTACGATATGGCCACAACAAGCAACTCGTTGAATATTCAAAATTTAAACATAACGAACTGAAGAATATGCTTTAGGCAAAATTTTAATTTTGAAATAAACAAAATGATCGTAATAACCCGTTTATTATAGAGTCAGCATTAAGGAACACTCGTTAACATCCTGCCAACGTAATGGCCACACACAATTGTCACGCAGCTGTCACGCGCTCTCCGTCACTGAATAATGTAACAGTTTTGTGCGCGACGATACCCGCGGGACGCGCCTGTTTATTTAAACGTTATAATAACTGAGCGCGATTGTACTACCCTGTTCTAATTACTTGACTCGAATAAAAATGGCGTGGAATGGTTAGCCTGAATAATGTAGGTATGTGTATGAGTTTTGTATGGCTCATGAAATGTAAACACTGTTATACCAGCCAGTCAAAGCGGGTTTAACCTACGGGTATACTGATGAACAAACAATTGAAAATCTTGAAATAAAATGGTTTCCATCGCACTATTTGCTGATTTTTTAAAAAGAAAGGGAAAATAATCACTGTCTTTCTTCTGCTTTTCGCGATTTACAAAACTTAAACTACATTTGCTGAGAACATAGAAGGTCGTGCACAATGAAAGCAAGTGTGTTCGAAGATTTTCTAACTAATAACTATACATTACTATTTCGTCCTTACTTTTGAAGATTTTAACTTAAATGGGAGCGCACACACGAGATCGCAGACCCAACACCCGTAGCGGTGATAAGTAGCGAGGCGAACACTTAAATTACTACACTATCCATGAGTCTAATTAAAATGTCATCCTCATCATCAAACCTGCATATGTACTGTAAAACTGCTAGACACGAGCCTCTTCTCGTAGCGAGAAGAGGCTCGTGTCCAGCAATTGAAAATCTTGAAGTACGAGTCTGCCAACCCGCACTTGGCCTCTGCCAAGTGCGGGTTGGCAGACTCGTATTTTTTCCTCAAGGCAGGTTTCTTCACGATGTTTTCCTGCACCATTACGCAAGCAATAATTACCAAATTAATACGCACTTACCTACGAAAAGTTATTGGTACGTGCCGTGGATTCAAACCCGAGCCGCCTAGCTGTGTATCTGTCGCTGCCTATTTATCAAAATTAAATTATCATGATAGTTATACGAGAGAATTCATAGACGTGAGTATGTATGTAGCTTTTGTCTGACACAAATTCTTAGTCACCAAAAAATCTATAGTATTTCTATTATTACGGAATTACAATCATTCTTCGTACATTACAGAACGATTGCTACTACCTACTTTTAACTATGACCTTACATTCTCGATATGAATCATACGGTACAGCTGTTTCCTAGATGTGTTTGGACAAATAAACATACCATACATTCAGATGATAACCTGTTGTGATTATTGGAAATGTAAAATATGATGAAGTTTCTATTAAGGAATGGACTATTTAGGTTTGAATAAAAGTTAATTTTTAGGGTTCCGTACCTAAAAGGTAAAAATCGGAACCCTATTACTAAGCCTCCGCTGTCTGTCTGTCTGTCTGTCTGTCTGTCTGTCTGTCTGTCTGTCTGTCACCAGGCTGTATCTCATAAACCGTGATAGCTGGAAAGCTGAAATTTTCACAAATTATGTATTTCGGTTGCCGCTATAACAACAAATACTAAAAATAAAAAAAATTAAAATATTAAGGGGGGGTCCCATACAATAAACGTGTTTTTTTTTCGTATTTTTGCTCAAAATTACTAACGGTAACAGGTAGACGCTTAAAATTTTCACGGAATATGTAGTTGTATATTACCTTTAATAAATAAATAATTAAATTAAAAAAAGTAAATAATAAAGGGGGGCTCCCATACAACAAACGTAATTTTTAAGCAATTTGTTACTCGATCTTAATAAACAAGTAGAAACTTAAAAAATATTTAAGTATATATACAACAAACGTGATTTTCTTTTATAGATGATAGTACGGAACCCTTTGTGCGCGAGTCCGACTCGCACTTGCCCAATTTTTTTTATTAATTATTCGAAAAGTCGTATATAGGTAATACATTTGTGACGTAAATAGTTGCTTACTATTTACGTCCCAGAAATGACAGAAATAGAATTCGTATAATATTAATTTCACTAAATTCAAAATTGCTTCAAAATCTGGACGCACCAGTATCACCCTTTTCTGCCTTTATTTTTGGACAAAACCTGGATGCTATCAATGTCTTGAGCAAAAAGTTCTTCCTTTGCGTATATGGCGTAGTAGTTTAAGCGACCATTTAGCACTGTACCAAGTGCTCTGGGTTGAATCCTCACACGATTCAACATCTTGTGCAATCTTTTTTATTTTTTATATTCTAATTTAACAGAGAAAACGTTTTGTAAAACCCTTTATTAAGAAGGAAGAAAAGGAAATTTTAATTTCATAGCCCATTAGAATTATTTTTAAGAACATGTTTACAATATACACGAGTAATACGCTTTTTAGTCTTACGATAGATAGTAGTACTCTCTTATCTATTCATTCTACAGGTAGCTAGTATAGCGTCTATCCTATCTATTGTTATATCGCCGATAGCCGATGTTGTATCGATGGACCATTTCGTGCGTGGAATGAGTTTCTATCATGTCCTGTTCCACAAATTCTATTCATAAACATTTTCAAAGTGAAAAGGTCTTTTGAATTTTATAAACACTTGCATTGTAGTGGTTCGCCGTCTATCATTGTGCCAAACGTTGCGGGTTCGATGATCACAAGATATTTTGATCTGAGTCTGGTCGAAATTAGTGTGATAGTAACAGTACCAGTGGTACATAAGTTTAAAATGAAAATGTTCATTGGTAGAAATTAAAAAAGAATACGAGATTATTTCAAAATATTCAGACGACGATTTATATATTCATAAAATTCACAAACTCACCAAAACTTGGGTGTTCTTTGATTAGATAGATAGATAGATAATATTCTTGTACGCCAAGATAAAGTACATTTCTAAAGTAACTTAAATCTACAATTTATGTATGTACAATCGGGGGCCTTATCGCCTAAGGCGATTTCTTTCAGGCAACCTTAGGATGAACTGGAACGCTGTTAGATGTTTTGTGACGATGGTTATTACCTAAAGACAGTACAAATAAATACATACTTTATGCACATACAATAAATATCAATATACTAAATAATACAGATACAGCTGCGCATATAAGTGTGAAAGATAGACGATTGCTACATTAGTATTCCTACATAATAAGTTACTGATTTAGATAGTGCTTTTTTATCATTCCTTTGAATATATTCAAAGATTTTTTTGATTATATACGTTACAATGTGACCCAAGATGATCAAAAATACCTACACGCTTAAAATACATAGAGGTTTTTTTTCATGTTCTAATTTGAATAATTTTAATAAACAGTTCATTTACTTTTTGTAACTTACCTACTTATCTAAATTCTATGAATGAGGGAATATATCTAAACCATCTAATTTTCTTTATTCCACTATCTCACAAAGTTCCTGAGAACGAATTTCCCTGAACAATTATTTATTAAAGGTAGCCGGTGATGCTCTACGGCGTAGAGATGCTACGACGTAGCAATGGCTACGGGCTACGGGACCTCTGGGAACGTTTCCTAATAATTTGTTCATATTTGAGTTTACTGTCAAGTGGCCCAACTGATTTATAAATAAATTTATTTACAGTTGTTTTTAGATTATTAAGATGGCAAATCAAAGCTGAGCCGATTATTTTTTTCTATTCTAGTTGTTAGCTGGCTTTTCGAAGCTATGTGCGTGTTGCAATGCGTAGTGTGTATTTTTTTATTATTGCTCGTTAAACGATGAATAAAATCATCGATAGGAAACCCTGTTCTGCATAAGTGTTCTCCATAATTCTCGTAAAATATATCTGTAAATCATGGCACTTGGCTAGAGTGGTAGGCTGTGACTTAACTCTTCCCGTAATGAGAAAAGGGCCGTGCCCATCACTGGGACAGTTTACATACAGGGCTACAAAATTAAATAACGTAAAATTATTAGGAGCAAACCTTACAAATAATTTCGTAAGACGTCTACTCGTAACGCATCGTTTCACCGCCTTTTTTACACAAGACACTGCAGTAGCCTTTATTTGCCTACATCCAAAACTAAACTCTTATAAAACTAGTTCTATAAAAAGAAGTAATAACAACAACCCGCACTGCCTACCCCAATAACATTTAAATAATATAGGTTATACGCGCAGCTGAATGTAATAACGGTACCGAACGTACAATAACATAATTTTTTCGTGAAACCTTTCTCAGTTTCCCTTTGGTTGAGTGGAAAAGTTTGCGACCAAAACGAGTGACTGTGAAGTTCCGAGTTGAAGTTGAAGTTGCCGAGGTTGAGTAAATGTTGTTGAATTTTCAATTTTAATTTGGAAATAATTAGACAATGCTCTTGTAGTATTAAAAAAGTTTGAGTAGTACTTTTGTTGATTTCGATATGGGTAGGTACTGCATGGGCTGCATCGATTGTAAAGGTATTCTTTCACAAAGGAGAAATGTATAAATGTGCTGAGTGGATATGTGACATTGAAGTTTTAATTTAATATTCAAGATTTTGGTATTATTCTCTTAGTTTATTTTCTCTGTGTTTCTAATAAAGTTTCATTATTCATTGTTGTAAAAAGTCTCGCCATGGTATGACCTCTCCATGGTAAGGCCTCGCCTTTGAGAGAATTATTCCATTACGCACACATAAACACGAAAAATTACAGCAAAACCAGTGCAATGATTTAGAGGACATTCTGTGACATATACGTGCAGTAGAATTATATTTATTAAGTTATATAATACTTTCCCAAATGCGACTAGGTGGTAAAGGGTATTTTGAAAATAAACAAAGTTGCTGAAATGCGAAGGTTCTTTCATTTTCCATATGGGATCTTCCTTTGGGGATACATCGACGTGTGTGACATGGTTATAAAACTTGCAGAAGAATTTACGAGAAGGTTCACAGACAGTAATAAACTATCTATCATTGTGTAATGTAACAGTTTATAATACTAGACAAGACAGTCCGTCTTGTCTAATATTGGTGATTAATTTGAAACCTACCATCTTTTTGAAATTGCATAGTAATATTTTGGAAAATGTTTTTGCTGGTTGCGCGTAGTATTTTTTTGTTCGTATATTTTTTGTAGTATAGTTAGAGTTTTTAGTGGACAAAATATTATTATTTATTTATTACAAACAATTGTTATTTCTTAGTGTTTCCTAAAGAAACATTTCTTAAGACAAAAATCTATCGTCAAATATCTACGAAGTACCGGTATCTACTTACATATTATGTTTGTGTTTACAAATTACTGCGTATCAATCATTATTACCGTATAGCAGGAATAAAAGGGTACATAATGCGACGATACCACGCCTGATCTGTATCATTTCCATGTCCTACTGACCTCTCCCATAACACATAACACCGCTGGTAAAAAGCTCCTACATTCGTCCAAAAAATACTTCAGAATAAAACCAAAACACCTAGCAATACAGGCTTATATTTCTAGTTCAAGATGTATATTAAACAGTGGGTATAAAAGATTACAGTGTAACAATAAAAAGGATGCGAGTGCAGTGCGTTGCCATTTCGAAAATAATTCATCCCATCTCTGAAACGTCGAAAACCAGGTCAGCATATCGCGTGAAGTACGCGGCACTGCGCCGCGCATACCTCTGAAGTTAGCCACACTGCGCGCGCCGATCCACCGTACAGCCGCCCTAGTCGTCACTTGCTAACAAAACCTTTCGCTTACTACAAAAAAAATAAAATTAAATAAAAAAAATATAGTTATTAAGGCGTGTACCTAAATCGGAAAAATTAAATTCTAAAGTGTTATATAAAAATGGCGGATGATCGCCGTGTGTTGCGACTTTGTGGGGTCGTGAAGAAATGACAATATGTTTCATTTAATTCACGGGACATAGGCAGTACTCAGTGCAGTGTACATATAGTGGTTGTGTGACTGTTGTATTTCAACTGCTGTATACCTTTGTGAGTATTATACATTATGTGTGATGTTGATATTGGGTGTAGCTCCCCGGGGAATGTAGTCAACTAACAGTCTTCCCAAATATTGCCTAAGGAATCTTAAACGTACATCGTTTTACTGGGAATTTGTATTTATTCGCGTTGGGTGTTATTCCTATATATTTTAAGGAAAATGTAAAAAATTATCGATCCAAAATAATATTGGGATTAGCTTATTTTCTTATGTATACTTTATCGTATACCCATTTTATAAAAAAATGATTTTATATAGTGCAAGCTAAAAATAAAAAACACAATTAGTATGAAAATATTAAAAAGGAGTTCATTACCAATAACAATTAATTTGGTTTTCTTACTACAGGAATTATTAGCTAGCAATTTAGTATTGTTAGATTAAAGATGTAGCTGTTCTAAGATTCGTTCATTGTTTTTGATGTTACAGAGTTATTATTCTTAAAAATGTGTTAACCTTGTTTAAGTATAATATGTAAAAAATATATTCTTAAAGTATATATGTATGTGTAGAGAGCTTCAAGGTGTCTCAATTACAAAAATGACTAATATTTTTCTATTTGGATCGAAACATAACTACCACTTCAGGGATAAAGGCGTGAAGCTATGTTTTCTGTGTTATAAATTTTCCAAGGGATCGTTTGCCATTATAGGTTAGGAGAAGTAGGTTTGAATCCCAAATATAATTGGGATAATTGTGATCTATATGTTTTACAATGCTGTTGCTGCTGGGTGTTTTTACGACTGTAATTGAAATAATTATAGAGATTGCGTGATAGGGTAATTATTTTTTCCAGAAACAGTAATTTTAATACGTTATTAATATTTTAATTATAAGCCTGTCCGACATCGCACTTGTGCGAAGGTAATGAAAGCTAAAAGACTTATTTTTCAATTTGGCTATGCAAAGTATTTTTTTTTATTTTCTTTTTGTTATTGTTTGAGTTTGTAACCCAGGCCTGATAATAATGAAATATTTATATAGATGGATTAGCCCGATGTATTCACCTAATCTTCAAATATTTTTCTTTTTTATCAACATATGACAGCATCACTAAAAATGCATAATAATTTAACGGATTATTTTCATAAATTACAAAAAACTTTCAAGTCAAGTCGCAAATGTCCATGTGTGCCCTCGTTTAGCCATTACCATATCACTATATGAGTTTAATTAAATACAGTGCTTTGTTGTTCAGCCTTGAAGTGTTAACAAAGAAAATATATTACATTTACTATTATAAGGTAACCGAAATTAAAGTGAGTGTTTAATAAAAATACATGTTTTAGTTCATTAATAAAAAAGACAACGCCCGCACTGGGAACAAATCCTGTATCGGAGAGTACTTTAAATCATTAAACAATTTTTTTTTAGTTTTTCGTGTGAGTGTGTGGCCATCTCTGGTGTCGGAGTTTTCAGACCGCCCGAAGGCCTCCGACATGGCCTAACGATCCTTACCCCTAGACAAGAATCGGGACCGACAGCTTTACGTGCCCTCCGAAGCACGGTAGCGCTCAGATGTAAATGCCACACACGGTCACCCATCCAAGTGGCGACCTGTGCAAGCGTTGCTTAACTTTGCCGATCTGTTACGAACGGCAAGCCAAGTGTCGCTATGAGCGCTACATTATTAAACTAATAGAAGAAAGGAGTACTTAGTCTCGAAACAATTTGAGTTTTATACTATGTATTGTCTGGGGATCGTACCGTCAACACTCAGCGCAGTGTTGTGCGGTAAGACGACCGCTTAAAGTACAATGTCATCTGTGCAGTTGCTATCAAAATATAATCTTAGGCTTAGACCAGTTAAAAAACATATGTTGTGGTTTTGATTTTAATATGTTGTTGTCTATCTTCTCACTGATTAAGGGCGGTTACAGATTAGCGTATTTTTCTGCGCGTATACGGTCGTATCAGCATACGCGCATACACGAGCGCTACATTACGCGCTTCAAAAAACCTAACTCGCGTAAACGGGCATGTTTCGGCGTGTTCGCTGGAAACGAAATTGACATCTTGTCAGTGTCAACATGGATTCTGACGGCTCGCGTTTATAAGATCTTAGAAGCGCGTCAACGCTCGTACGAGTTGCGCGTGTGCCAAAAAGCGCGCCTATAAGCGCCTACATGCGCTTCCAAAAACGAGCTAATACGCGCGTACAAAACGCTAATTTGAATCCGCCCTAAGGATACAAACTGTCTCTACCCCATTTCATTACGTGGGTGTCGTAAGAGACGACTAAGGAAAATACACGAATCCAATAATATCTTTGGAAAGACATGGAAAACCCTATACTAATCCGTCTGGCCAGCGTGGTATAGTATATATGCCTAATTCTCTAAATGACTCACAAGTATTGTGATTCATATTGGGCGTCCAAAATAAGTGGACTCCAGTGGTGGAAGCTGTATGATGAATTTTATATATGTACATAACATAAAATAATTACACGCCTTTTATCCCCGAAGGGGTAGGTAGGTGTATTAAACACCCACACTTCGCCAGTTATGTTTCGGTCCCAATGTAATAGTGGGCGAGCCTATTGCCATTTACAGGGCACATTATTAAGCGAGCGATTATTAATTAACATTTTTAATACACACATAACTTCGAAAGGTCAGAGGTGTGTGCCCGAGGTACCTGGGGATCGAACCCAAGACCATCGTTTCGGCAGTCCGTATCTCCACTGGGCTATCGCCGCCTTTATAATATTTTATATTATTATTTTTTTATAGGCTCACGCCTGTATCGCCGAAGGGGTAGGCAGAGGTGTGTAATATTACACCCAGCTTTATAAATACTTTTTTTTATATATGTATTCCGTCTGTAAGTAGTATTCTGCTATTAAACATACATTTTAAAAGCGTCAAGAAGGGCAAACGTATATTATAACATCTTAACGTTGCTTTTAAAATACCTTAATGAAAAAGCCAGTGAAACAATGGAGAATCATGTATCCTTGAACGATTTTTATTTATATGAGCTACATTAAATGTAAATAAAAGCAATACAGATACTTTACTGCCTCCGTGGTCCAGTGGATAGCGTATGCGACTGCTGATCGGAGGTCCCGGGTTTGATTCCCGGGTCGGGCAAGTGTTACTGGGTTTTTACAAATTCTCAGTAGCAGCACGGAGTCTGGTGAAGTGCCCGGCAACGGCAATAGGCTCGCCTCCTATTACGTGGAACCTAAAAGTTCGTGGCGAAATGTGGGTGTAATATTACGCCTCTGCCTACCCCTTCGGGGATACAGGCGTGAGACTATAAAAAAACATATACTTTCGTGTATATAGTAAAAAGCAGCGATAGCCGAGTGGTGATAGAGTAAATAATCTTGTATCCTGGAGAAATTTCATAGTACAGCTTTTTCCAGTCTACTGCTGGACTTTTCCAGATTTGCGTCACAATAAATGCGTAAAAAAAATAAAATTAAATATGAAAAAAATAAAATAAAAATAAAATAAAAAAATGATTTTATTTAGTGATAGCTAAAAAGAAAAACATAATTCATATGAAAATATTAAAAAGGATTTAATTACCAATAACAATTAATTTGGTTTCCTTACTACAGGAATTATTAGCTAGCAATTTAGTAAATGCGTTACGATTTGGCCTACTAAACTACGCTGGCTAGGTTGGTTGGCTTTGATGTCGAATTTTACTTGTTTAGTGTTTCTTCCTTTGTCGCTTTCTAAGACACCTATATAATGAAATGGTTTAGTGACACTTTGTATTTTTATTCTATCTCCACATGGAGTACACTCTTTTGAGTAAATAGTTCCATTACAGTACTTTCTAGCATTGTTTCAATTTCGGCTGTGCCGCCCTTGATGTACGACATGAACAGAATATTAACAGGCTGTCGTCTTACTACCGGATGTCTGCATTTCTTTGTATACCAAAACCATACGTCAACTGGATTTCCTGATTCAAACATTGTTGAAAAGTGACTTCTCGTCAAATCATGCCATAATCTTGATACGATAATTGAAAATGAATAATCGTAAATGAAAGGAGAAACTGACTAACTGATGGGCACTATTTAAAATTAGGTAGGATAAATCCTAATCTTTAGTTTTTGCACACTAGTGTTAGGTACACTAGTGTGCAAAAACTACAGATTTTAGATACGATTTTTATGGGTGACTAGATCTTGGGTAATCAAAAATCTATTCTTACCCATTATATTACCCGAGAAATCGCACCACAAGATAACGATATTTTAGAAGTCAATCTCGGTCGGTTCAAAGTTTGCATGAAATAGACTTCAAACGCTTTCGAAGTCGAGGGTAAAAGCTAGTATAGTCATATAAAACGATCGACTGATTGAAATAAACATAAACATTTAAGTAATTAACCTACAGGATGTCGACGGGATAACGGCATATTCTCAGAAATGTAATGTAAAATATGAAAGGAATAAAATTGTTGTTACCATTCGAGTTATTGAGATATCTGATATCTTCTTCTGTAGTTGGCTTGTTGAAAGAAACGTTTTACGTTTTATTAGGGCACTGACACATTTCATACAATATTCATATTTATGTATCATTCATCATGATCCTATAATTTTCGGTTGAATTAATATGGGCTTATGTTTAACTTACCACCAGATATAGTAACATATAACAGACAATAGTTATTTGTGCAACAAAAGAGCAAAGTTGTTTTTTCTTTCGAGTGCTGATTTTGAGCCCCGAGCAAGCGAAGGATTCTAAAAATCAAAGTTAGAATCCTGAGAGTAGTGAGGGACTCAACAGCACGAGATGCAAAAATCTTTGCTCTCGTGTAGCACATATAACTTTTAACCTCAGCAGTGAGAACACATATTACCTACTTAGGAGACATAAAAATTAACAGGAATAAATTGTTAAAGTACAGTCATCATCGCTAGTTTCACTCATCTTTTTAGATTATCTTACTATCAGCATCAGCGAAATGTTTACTTTATTCCCGCTATTTATTTTTAAAATGTATCATTGTTGAAATTCCAAATAAAAATGTATTGGTTAAATACCAATTTTATACTATTAATTAGACTTGTTTTTATTAAAATC
The DNA here is from genome assembly GCA_944739405.2 of Euclidia mi. Classification (NCBI taxonomy): domain Eukaryota; kingdom Metazoa; phylum Arthropoda; class Insecta; order Lepidoptera; family Erebidae; genus Euclidia; species Euclidia mi. Next base: position 16,951,705 of record OX123207.2, read on the forward strand.
TAATAATATATTAAACATATAAACAATAACATTTAAAAAACAACATAATGTCTTTATATATAAAGATATTTGTATATCTTAAAATTTTTGCGTATAACGCGTTTCTGAACGTGTTTTCTTTGAGGTCGAATTCCAAAACCGAATTTCGAAGGAGGTTGTTTTTTTCACTCGCTTTTTTATATCCATGTGAAAGAGACAGAGCACAGTAAAATTCGAATGTTTCAAATTTATGGCTGAACAATGTCAATTAGTGTCACTGAAGATTGAAAAATTAAAAAACTACTTTGCCTCACGCTCGAATCAAAATCGCGTTTTGTTCACTGTTGTCTCGCAGCAAAAGTGGCATGTTTGAGCTGCTGTGGTGAAAAAATAGTAAATGATCACCAAAATGAAACCCGCATTTGAATGTAAAATTATAACAAAAGTTTTTAAATTACATTTCGCTATCCTATTTAAGCAAAATGACTCCAAATAAATCATTGTTAACCCAAAAGTAGTAAATGATCACCAAAATTAAAACAGCATTTTAATGTAAAATTATAACTGAAGCTTTTTTGTTAATTGTATGAAATACCAACACATAAATTGGATTTGGTTACACCACCTTCTTTAATAAACTAAGTTGACGGAGCCCTGCTTCGCAGGGCCCCTTCGAGTTTGGGCTCCTATTTTTAAATTAAGGGTCACAAGAGAACCTTACATAACCTATTTATTTGGTGAACATTTACTACATTTGGTGTTAGAATACAATTTGAAGTGCACTCATGACTAAAATAGCTATTGTAATTTATTTTTCTGGTGTTAAGTATATATATTTGGTTAAAGAACTAAAGGTATCAAAGCCTTTTATGGTGTTCATTATATTTAACCCCATTAATATGCCGATAACATTATACATATTTACTTCCAAATTTAACTGTATTTAGATAGTACCTATCTGGTAGTGGTAGATCAAATTCAACAAAAGTAATAATTATTTCTTAAAATCACCACTTCCCGGGGCTGGTGTAAGCCGAGCCAAAAAGCTATTATTAGTATGTTTAAAAAACACGGAGGTTTGAAAAATTAACTACACACAATATTTCGAATACATTGCGGCGGAGGCACTCCGTTATTTTACAAGCTTTTATTTACTTCCACATGTTCCGGTGTCTGTTATGAAATCTTGCAAGATAAATTTGACCCATTTCCCGGTTTTCTGTTGAGCTGAAATTTTGCATGAATGCATATTGCATGATAATGCAATATTATTATCTCATAGGGCGATCTGATGGTGAAGGTAGAAAGTGACTGGCCATAGGATCAAAACCCCTTCGAGTTTGGGCTCGTTTGATTCGTATTTACTAGTATTATTGTTTTTCGTGTGAGTGTGTGGCCAACTCTAGTGTCGTTTTTCAGACCGCTCGAAGGCCTCCGACGTGGCCTAACGACTCTTATCCTAAGACAAGAACCGGGACCGACAGCTTTACGTGCCGTCCGAAGCACGGTAGCGCTCAGATGTAAATGCCACACACGGTCACCCATCCAAGTGGCGACCTGTGCAAGCGTTGCTTAACTTTGCCGATCTGTTACGAACGACAAGCTAAGTCTCGCTATGAGCTCGGTATGAGCTCGCTATGAGTATTATGATCCTACTAGCCGTTTCCCGCGGTTTCACCCGCGTCCTGAGGGAACTACTTCGCGTACCCGAAAAGCCGAAATATCTTACGGAACCCTATTTTTTTCTAAAATAAAATATAGCCTATGTTACTCACAGATAATTAAATTAAAATCGGTCCAGTAGTTGTTGAGTTTATCCATTACAAACAAACAAAAATACAAATTTTTCCTCTTTATAATATTATAAGTGTAGATATCATAACAGTTAAGTCAAACATTTGTGTGCATGAACATTGTAAGTCTTGGTGTGGGCAATATGGTATTTCTACATATAATTGGTATATATTTACAAATAAAAGTAAATCTGTATTTTTATTCATTGTCTAGTACCCATAGCACAAGTTTGTGCTTAGTTTGGGACTAGATGGTGTTGTGCGAATGTAGTAGTAGAATTTTATATCACTAGCTTGTTTATTATCTTATATTGCCGACGAATGGTGCAAAACCCAATTACTTCCTGCTCCCATATCTAGCGTAGAGGAGCGAAATATTAACATTTGATAGATAGAGAAGAATAGATTTGCTGTTTCTGAAACCGTATTTGTAAACAAAATGTTTGCTTTGTATAGCTTTAGCGTAACAGAATTTCAATCTGTTTGCATCTGTGAAGCCTAGAACAATTCTCGTTCTGGAAGTAATTCTTGCATAGCAAGTGACTTTCGAAGCAGTGATAGCCGAGTGGAGAGACCGACAGACTTCTACGCAGAGGGTCTCGGGTTCGAATCCACGGCACGCACCAATGACTTTTCGTAGTAAAGTGCGTATTCAATTGTTAATTATCGCTTGCTAAACGTTGAAGGAAAACATCGTGAGGAAACCTGCATGTCTGACAATTCTCCATAATGTTCTCGAAACAGAACTCTTGCAGTCCATCTAGAATAGTCTAGATCGTTCTTGTGAGTCCACAATCCTTCTTAAGATTTTCCAACAGCTAAAAATATATTAAAACCCAACCGCGGATTTCAACCTACGCTTTACAACCCACAACAAACATATTCAATGAAAACTAATGTCAACAAGATTTAATATGATAATGAGGTTTCATAATTTTCTATAAATAATTATGAAGACAAATCGGCGTCTGTTTGTTTGTGTCATAACAGGATTTTCGTCGCGTAAAGATTTTACCTGTTTGAAGGAAACTTAAAATTAATTTGAAAATTAAATAAACTTACCTACTACAAGCAAATTTGAAATGATGAAGCAGATAAAGCCAAATATAAGGGTCTTTATATTCAACAACTTTATATGGCTTATCACTAAGTAGATGTTTATTTCTATGACTTAATTTTAAACACAAATATGACTCCGTGTTCCAGTTGAAAACGTCTACTGATCAGGATCGGTCTCGGGTTCGATTCCCAGATCGGGCAAAAGTGTTAGAGTTTTTTCGAATTTCCAGTAGTAGCACGGAGTTTGGCAATGTGCCCGGTAACGGCAATAAGCACGCCCTCTATTACAAGGGATCTAAAATGCATAATATGGTGAAATATGGATGTAAAATTGCACCTTTGCCTAGCAAAAAAAAACTAATTAATATTTATATTTTGCCCGCGGTACGATGGCTTTTTTCTTAGCTGAAGATTGATATGAACTTCATCTTTGTCCTTATCTAAATTAGAAACGGGCTCTATCTCGATCAGAGTTCAAGTACGGTATCATTCACGGGGAGATTATTTCCTGCTTCTCTGTTGGCATTAACCAAACAAGATACGTTGTATCAACAATTGTCGATGATTTACTTACCGTCACAAAATCAGATTGATACTTCATCTGATTTTGGTTATTCTTCTTCTTAGCGTATTGCTGGCAAATACTTATATTTTTGAGACCCAGAAAGTAGCCACACTGACTGCATGATCGGAGGCAGGCATTGGTGGTTTGCATGTGATTATTGCATCAATAATGTTATTGTTATCAATATCCCATCTGCAATACTTGCCTGCTTTTTATCGAGAATAGAATAGATCCTGCTTCACGCGAGACTCCCACATACCCAGTAACTGTACACAAAGCCCAGGCACTGACTCAAAGCAAATTGGATCATATTTTTTTTGCCTCATGTAGGCATCGAACGCATGGTACTTGGCACTTCAACCACTATGCGTTCTACGTGAGATTGCATGTCTGATTCTAATATTGTAACCATCATCACATGAATCGTTTATAAGGCGACTGAAACGCGACAAGGCGTCTAAACTGAAAGCGCAAGAATTGATCCACCGAAACGCGTGTACATCGGTTCATCATCAGCCTGTCCACTGCTGGAAAAAGACCTCTCCAGTGGCATACCACTTAATCGGTTACTGCTACTTAAAGTTGCGTGTATGCTTTGATCCTTAATCCCTCCTCCTCTCTCTCTCTCCTCTTTGGGATACGCGCAATGGCTACAAAAGCTCTATACCCATTCTAAGTTAGATCCCCGCTTTATACAACGGGTACCTGTGTCCCAACCAACGCTATTGTAGTTTAAATTGAGTCCCGTCTTGATTGATTCCGCACAGAACACAAAAGCACATGACAAAAGCCCCGAGTTATCATCGATGTTAAGGGATTATTGTATCGCTTCCGGTTAAGGCCGGAAGTTTCGACACAGCCTTCAGTTACGAGATTACGAGTCAATTATAAAAAGTTTGAGAAGGTCTCCGTAAATTATAAAAGCGAGTGGAATTGGATTGTATATTAGGATCTTATTAATGCATAAATAAGACACAGAATCTGTGTCTTATTTATGCATAAAATATAACATTTTAGATATGGGTATATCTAAAATTTTATATTGAATGTTTACATAAATACTACTAATGGATTTTAAATAGTTTATAAATTGCGCAAATTAAAGGTCATCGTTTTATTCTTTACCTTTTTGTCTTCATCAACTAAAAAGAAAATGTATGTATATACTTACCGCATTAGTAAAACTTGCGTAGGTAATTGATGCTTGGTTGTAAAATAATTTTCTAATTTTTGCGATGTTCTTAAAGAGGATTCCAGCAATACAGGAATCCATAGCTATCTTTGTTTCTTTCGATAGCATAGCACTCTATTCCCTCGGCCAGATCGACTTAGTTCCGATTGCGAAGTAAATTCAGAGTTCCTACTCGCAAAACGTGCCTCAGTGTGAAGGGGTTGTGCGGGGGCGCAGATCAACAGCAATAGAACGAATATTTTATTTTTCTCATTTTCACTCGCCTACATCACTGCAATCAATTATATCGCATTTCGGCACTGCAGTTCAGACTCCGGCAGGACCTTTGAATACATGCCCCAAACCGACAACGCATGCTTCGCTCAAGGCAATGTATGCCCAAGCCACGTCTTCATCAGCTTAGGGCTAATACCATAAGCTGATGATAAGAAGAGACATTTTTTTTTTTATAGTATAAGGCGGCAAACGAGCAGACGGATTGCCTGATGGTAAGCAATTACCGCCGCCCATGGACACAAGCAACACCACAGGAGTCACAAGTGCGTTGCCGCCCCTTGGGGTTGGGAAAAGGGAAAACGGAAAAGGGATAGGATAAGGAGTGGGATGAGGAGAAGGAATAGGGGATAGGGCCTCCGGCACTCTCACTCACCGAACGAAACGCAACAGTTTAGATTCTGTTACTTTACGTCGATTTTCTGTGAGAGGGTAGTACTTTCCCGGTCGAGCCGGCCCATTCATGCTGAAATCAGCAAGGCTCTACTACCTAGAAAACAAAACAAAACAATATACATATAGAGAAGTGTCTGCATGGGCGTACCTAATGATTCAATAATTAGGTCCCAGCTGCTGTTTAATTTCCATTGTGCCTAAATATATCTGCAACAGCATTATTATGTAAGCCCACCCATTCTGCCTACCTCCCATTCTATATAAAGCCGTTGAACATTGGATGTAAATATTACAAAACGCGGATATACATTTCCGCAGCACTCCACGTGAAGTATGTTAACAAAACAGTTCTTAAAAGTGTGTTTAAAATATGTATGCGCTCAATATTTCTGTATATTTCCTGCAAGTAAAAGAATGCGGGCTCTCTTACTGAGTTACGTATGATTTGTGTTTATGTTAACAAAAGTTACGTACGACAAAAAAAATAATTAATGGTTGAAGTAATAACTATAATGGGAATACGATCAGTGTTGTTTCTAGATTTGATAGATTCATGCTATAATTCTTAAGTCAGTGACAGTGAATTTCGTTAAAAAAGAAAACAAGTTTTTTTTGGAGTGTGTGCCTGACCAAACTATCATTTATGTTTCTAAATTATGTCTTTAAAAAAAGGTTTCTCTTTATCTTTTCCTTTTATTGGAGAGTGTAGAGACGCACTAAGAGATGATTTTTGGAGATCCTGTCGTCCTTTTTCCAGCAAGCAGCCGTAAAACCTAGCGTGAATATGTATGTATATATGTATATACCTCCACGACTGATTTCGGCCACGGCGATCTCTTCAACTCCCCTCTAGCTGTCGTAGGTGTGCTCGTGTATGGCTAATATAGCCGATCTTATTTGCAAAAGTTCGCGCACAATGCGGACAAGTGAGCACACCGTTGCAGTTATTATAATTATATTATTGCTCAAGATGGGCGTGCCTTCAGTTCATCGCCTCGAGCATCTAGTACAGAGCAGCGATTCTCTTCAAAGCTTTTGACTCTGGTTTTAACCAAAGTCCTCCAATCCTGCCGCTGAAAAGCTCTCCGCTCCCACCCTCATGGCTCAATGTCGCACTTTTTTATATGGCGCTTAAGTACATCTTTATACCTAAGGAGTTGTCCACCATGCTTACGCTTTCCCTCCTCAAGTTTAGAGAAAATATGCACTTTGCCAAACGTTGATCGGTCATTCGCGACACGTGTCCACACCAACGGAGTTGCCTGCGTATTAGATACGCCTACATCCCCATAATATTGGCTCTACGCAGCACTTCCGTGGTCCGAATGCGATCAGACCAACTGATGTTTAATATTTTGCGCAGACATTTTAGATGGAATCGATCCAGCGTTCGTATATGGCGGCGGTAAACGGTCCATGACTCTGAGGAGTATAATAATCTTGGTTACCCCACCGCCCTATATACGTCAATTTTGGTAGCCAGCCTCAAGTCATGTGAGCTAAAAACCTTTCGATCCAGTTTACCGAATACCGCAGCTGCGGCACCAATCCGACTGTTGATCTCAGCATCAAGGTCGCACTTGGATGTTATAGTGCTCCCCAGATAACGGAAAGTATTGACCTGCTTAAGTACATCATCGCCGAGTTTGATGGTCAGTGTCTCTTGACCGTGGATGTCTACAGATATCACTTCCGTCTTGTTGACATTAATTTGTAGACCAAAACTACGACTAGCGTGAATATACATAAGATGGTATGAGATACTCCTATACAAATTAAATTTATATAATATATCAAAACCCAAGATTTATATTATCACATTCCCACATATACATTATTTACGACTTCCTTTTTATTATATTATCTATCATAATTATGTCAGCACAATATTTTTCTGCCTGAAATCTTAATAGTATGTGAGAAAATATGTTTACTTGTTTGAATTCCTTCATGATATAGTTAAAATATTTCACCAGTACGTATATAATGAATTATTGAAGAATTTCTATCCTAAATCAGACCAGCTGTTCCACACTATTTGAAACCACAAACCCAAAAAAAAATTATAAATACAAATTTGCTATAAAAATTATACAGGGTGTCACAAGACCCATCACCAAGCCGAAGTCTACTCGTTGTGGACATCATGCCAAGTCATACTATACTAATACCTGGGCAACGTTTTTTTTTAAGTTTTCACATTTTTCAAACCGCAAGTAAAAGCGCGCGCGTGCAATCCTCGAAATACCTACTTATACATGGGGTCGTAGGGCATCTAAAGAACATACTGGCGGGCAAAATGCAACGATTTTGTACCTCATTAGAAAAATTCCATACTAACTTTGAGCCTCAATATCTTCTGAACCAGTAATTGCCCAGGGTTGGTGCCGAAGAAAAAAATGTTTGTAGTGATTGGTACAACATGGGATTTCAGTTTTCGTTAAGGGTCTTTTTACATCCTGTATATAATTATCTACTTCAAATTCAATTCTCATCATCACCATTTCAGCCGAAAATCGACCAATGTTGGACATATGCCTCCCCCAACTCAATACTCAACAGACAACTTTAAAAATTAATCGGCTAATATATTATTTACACTTAACAGACTATTAACTATTTAAATAATAATCTTCTTAAAACACAATTATTTTATTCATTTCACTTTTAACTACCCGATTAAAAATGTCCAACATCATAATTACACAGAGCCTCAGAAACGACGACCTCGCTTCGAATCTCCGACCTCCAGATCAAATATAAAAGTCAAACAGGAACTTCCTAAGTCCGCAGTCACTCGGGGAAACTAATTTATAAATTACGAGGCTTTTTCCTATCAAGAGGGTACTTACTCCTTAATTAATTCTGCGCGAGGAAACTCGAATAAGGAGGTAACTGTTATGGTTTCTTTATCCTTGGTTTTGTGGCTATGTCGCTGAAAAGAAGGGTTTAGTGTTTTAATAGTTTTGGTGTCTTCATCATCATCATCAGCCCTATATACTATCCCACTGCTGGGCACGGGCTTCTTCTCTCTATGAGAAGGGTAAGGCCATAGTTCACCACGCTGGCCAAGTGCGGGTTGGCAGACTTCACATGTCTTTCGCGAACATTATGGAGAACTCTCAGACATGCAGGTTTCCTCACGATGTTTTCCTTCACCGTTTAGCAAGCGATAATTAACAATTTAATACGCATTTAACTCCGAAAAGTCATTGGTGCGTGCCGTGGATTAGAACCCGAGACCCTCTGCATAGCAGTCTGTCGGTCTCTCCACTCAGCAATCGCTGCTCACTTGGTGCCTTAATTAAATAAATCTTTTAAGTGTAGCTTTTAACTTAAAATAGGGGTAAATAACAGAAATCGGCTCTACTAACTACAAAGCTGCTTCTCCTGTGCACAGGAGATTATATTTTCGACACTTTTCAATGGCACACGTCTCTGCATCCAGTACTTTCATAAAACATAATCATCCATTGTTTGTCATCATTCTGTTGTCATGCGCCAGTAATTTGGTCAGTTCGGCATGAGCCGTCAAACTAAGCGCGTCATAGGCCGGTGAAGTATATGAAATCATCATCATCATCATTTTCAGCCCTTTCATGTCCCACTGTTGGGCACGTCTATGTATTAGAAATTAACAAAATTGTTTCTGTAACTGGCCACGTAATTATATTGTTTGTCCAGGTTTAAATTTCTGCGCCAGTTCCAAGTAATTATAACATTTCAAGACTTTTGTCTTGCAAACTTATAACATTTTACAATAAGTAGACTTTGACAAATAGTCTTTGACAATAATACCATTTGCGCTGCTGACTATTTAAAAATGTGCGTTGCTGTTCAATGAATTTACAAACTTTTCGAAAAAAACTCACCACTACACATTTAAAAAGGATGAAACGTCCGTTGCACTTCGTGTTAGGAAATATCACACTTTACTCCTGTATAAAGGACAGTGGATTTTTCACTAAGACGTTGGATATATTTGCTTCAGGCATAAAACGTGGCTGTGTCTCTGCAATATACAATTTAAGAAGCATTCGAGGCATTTCGATCTTTAAACATCGTCACGTAAATATAGGTACTGAAAAAATGCATGATAATAATTTATGTAGTATGTACCCTACGTGTATAAAAAACTTAGTCCTGACCGACATGTCATCTAAGAGCCTAAATATTGGACTAAGAAACATGCCATTTTGATAGCAGGTTCCTTTAATGACGTAGTGATCATAAAAGGGTGGAAAGAACTCTATGCGAGAAAGATCGCCAGGCAAAACCGTGAAGCACAGCTAGCTTATTTTAATATATAAAATCCTTGCGTCACTGACTTACTGACAGACACGCTACAGCCGAAACTATTAGGCGCAGGAAGCTGAAATTTGGGATGTATGTTCCTTGTGGACCGTAGGGGTGCACTAAGAAGGGATTTCCCGAAATTCCCACGGGGTCGGCCAAAACGGGTAAGTTTAAAAAAAATGCAGACGTAGCTGCTGGCGTCCTCTAGTTAATACTAAAATTTAATTAACTATTTCTATCCCTGTCCTCTCAAAACGACCCCGAATTTTTGTGCCTAAGGGCCAATAGGGCCTAATTCTTGTCTGCTCAAGAGCCTCAGTATGGCCTAAGACGGCTCTTTACATCAAGGCTGCTGATATTATTTAATAACGTTGTTGGATGGTTGTTTGTTATCTACTCAAGCGTATGGTAATGGTTAATCGGGCGTCTTAGGGTGAATGGCCTATTTAAGGGAGCAGTCCTTTGTATCCCACGAAATTATTAGCGGCGTATCAATGCCCTTCGGCTAAAGGAGAAAGTATTATATTATTAGATATTATCGCCATTTATTAAAAACCCATTTTGTATCATTAGGAGGGTTTATTCCTAGAGGAGAGATGAGGTGATTGGCCGTTTGTATTATCGATAATATCAACGCTTCTCCATCGAGGAAAACTGTGATCATTGTTGATATTCGTATAATTTGTATCCTGTCCCTCATTGAGTTCGTAAATTGGTATTTATTTGGACTTCCACGTGAATATTTTCGTGGCTATAATATAGAATTATTGATTACAGATGTTGCTAGCATCATAAAGTTAACGATAAAATGATTTGTGTTGAGTTTTAACCAATTCTAATCCAATTAATGTCCTGGGCCAGTGAGAGGATAAAATAAATCAATGTTAAATTTATCAATGGTTTATCCTCATAGGTCTAGCACATTCCTGATTAACCAACAAGAAACTATGACTCGCGTTATACTTTCCTTTTTGTCCCCTTTTCTTATTTTCTTTCTTCCTTGAAAACATGCACATGATCTTTTAAATCTGCAAACACCTTCCAACGTAAAACCAACCATCACACAACCCAAACATCGCTAAAACGCAGCCGAAAACGATAACTTTTCATTCTCATCCTGATCCAAAACATAATATTTGAGAATAATACACAAACTCGCCTCACTCTGAACAAATAGATATTTGCGTACAACCTCCCTAGTCGATTGTACGTCTGACCCCTGGGAGGGCGACTTACGACCCTCGCAAGGCAAATGCTCCCGTAAAACTGATAAAGATGTTTTATGCCAAGCTTTCATGTATATCTTAGTTTTCTTGGCTTATGACAGGATGTTTTTTTAGTTTACTATGAGTAACATGTGTGTGAATAAAATAAATAAATCTTACTCTAATTTAGTAAATAATTTCGATTGCAAGTGGTATACCTTGGTATGCCATTACTATATTACTATATATGGACAGGTCAGAAGTACCCTAAAGAGAAGAGCATGCATGAGAAACTTGATGGGAGTGAATGAAGCAAGAGAGGTATGTCAGGATCGTTGCAAATGGCGTTCCGTAGTCTCTGCCTACCCTTTCGGGAAACAGGCGTGAGTCTATGTATGTACATATGTACTATTACTATACTATACCACACGGTGAGTCTGATCATCACTGCCCCGAGATTTGTTTTATCCACCATTTGCTGTTCCGTTTCTTGGTGTTCTTTGTATCTCTGCTTGTATGTTTGTAAACTACATTATTTTAATAGCAACGGATATTAGTATATATTTCGTAAGAATTTGAGCTCTAATTACCATATAATATTTTTAAGCGGCATCACCTTAAATAAATAGAAATCGAAAAGTTAGCAAGCCACTTTTTTTTTCGGGCACACCTTTAATCCTCCTTTATCTGGGTTATTGATTATTATTCAATTATCTATATATTTTATATCATAAAAAAATAAAACACCCCCATTCTTTGATTTTCGTGGAGTGTCCCAAACCCCGATCTAGTCACTTAGTAAATTATATATTTTAAACTAATAGGTACATGCTTACCAAAAACAAAACATGAAGTCCTAAGAAGTTGACAATGCTATGAAAAATTAGATCATAGTTCTAAAAGAATTACATTATCTAAAAAAAATAAAAATGTAACTGTCCCGGGGTAGTTATTGATTTGCGTGGACCATTGTAAATTCATTTGCACATCTCTAATTTCGCGGCCCAATGTTGCGTCATCCTAATTTACGTTACAACTAGTCCCGCTGCGACGGCCGGGCAGAGTGCTTCTGTGATGACGCGTCGAGTTTCCGAAAAATTAAGGTAAGAACTTCGTTTCGTGGGTATGGTTTCTCAAAACTTTGATTTGCGTGGTACTATTTTCTCCGGTGTCTGTGAATTTGTTTATTGAATAAAATATTGTAGCGAACAAACATAAGGTAACGCAACTTATATTCAAAACACAGTATATTTACTTAAAGGGTTTTTATATATTTTTAGAAGAAAGGATTTATCTTGATTTTCGTGGTCGTGATTTGCGTGGTTTACGTGGTAGTTTTGTAACACGCAAATAATCTATTGGCCATGCAAATTAAATAACTTTGAGTTTTGTAATAGTATTGTATGATAACATTTTGTATTACTTTAGTTAAATGTAAATTCGTTTAAATCAAACTTAAAATGATTTTATAAGTACCTAATAATAAAAAATATAGTGTCGGATTAGCTAAAATTGTAATGAATTATTTTTAGACCACAATGACATTAACAATAGAAGAAAAAATGGAAAGAAAGAAGTTATCTGAAAGAAGAAGAAGAGAGAGGCTGAAAAATATTGAATAGTTCAAGGCCAAAAACCGGGCAAGATATTATAAAAGAAAAACTGAAGGAAAAATACTTAGTATTCATGACTTGAACCACCGCGAACAAAAACCTAGACGAGAGAAAAGTCGAATAAGTTCCCAGAAATATAACTTGAAGAAAAAAAATCAAGCTAAACGGTGTCTTCATGAAAAACTTATACAATTACCGAAAATTCAAAATAAATAATGTTGACTGATTTTACCATAAATAAAAGCTTTTAAAAAATATATTTCTGTGTTAGTTACTTATTCTTTTACCTGATAACTTACCTGTTAACTGTGTTTTGTGATTTGTGTGGCATCAAATCTTTTAACCTCGATTATCTCTGTAAGTATATCGCTCTCTGTGCCTCTTCTATAAAAAATATTACTTTTACGTATATTTTAAGAAATACATGTCGATTAAAAAAAAAAAAAAAATTGCCACGCAAATCAACAAATAAAGTCTTGCTCAAAGAATCACCCAATTATCGTACAGAAAAACTAACCACACGAAAAGGTTTGATACTTGTAAACACTGCAAATATAATAAGGGGTAGGCAGAGACTACGGAAAGCTATTTACAACGATTCTGACATATCTCATAAAAAAGGGCGTGCCGCAGGGCTCTGTTTTGGGCCCCATATTCTTTATATTATTCATAAATGATTTGCCTGCCTTCGTTCAAAATATTATGCCGGATATTAGACTGGTTTTTTTTGCTGATGACACTAGTGCGGTTATAGCCAGTAAACATATACAAGACCTAGAATGTAAGATCAACAAGTTGTTGTCAATTTTTGAAAACTGGTTTTCTGCTAATAACCTTATGATAAATATTAAAAAAACAAAATGCATGTTATTTAAAACCACTGTTAGACAAAACGAAGTGCTAGAATTGGTATCTTTACAAAATAAAGTGGACATAGTAGAAAATTTCAAATTTTAAGTGTAGAGATTGATTGTTTTTTGAATTGGAAGAAAGAACTTGCAGTAATTACAAACACGTTAAGTAGTGCATGTTACGCTATACGAACGTTGAGAGACGAACTCACTGTGTCACAAATTCGTCCAGTCTATTTCGCTTTGATAGAATCAAAATTGAGATACAGTATAATGTTCTGGGGTAACAGTTTCATGTATAATATATCTGCAGCATTTGTTATGCAAAAAAGGGCAATTAGGACTATGCTCCGAATTGAACAAACCGAATCATGCCAAGATCGCTTCATAGAACTACAGATTCTTACTGCACCGTGTCTATACCTTCTTGTACTGCTGGTCAATTTGGTTAAAAACCTTAATAACCTTGAAACGATAGGGGATAGAACAACTAGATTAGCAACTCGAAGAAAAGATTTACCGAACTCTATACAGCACAAATTAAATGTGGTCAAGCACTGCTCACGCGTACAATCCATTATTCTCTTTAACAAGTTGCCAATTGAATTTAAGACTATACATAATTATAATATTTTCAAGTACAAATTAAAGGCTTATTTATTACAGAAAGCTTATTATAGTGTGGATGAGTACATTAAAGACAAGCATCATTGACATTGATTTTATATACTTACAATTATTATCTCAACTATTTGTTTTCCAATGTTTTTGAATACCATGACATTCCAACGCAATTAATTTTTATATTTATATAGATACATATTATTAATAGTAATTTTAAGTTGACTTGTTGTTATTGATGTAAATTCTTGGGTTTGACTTTGAATTTTTTTTTTCTTTTTGACATTTGTAATTGACATCCTATGCATTTTTAATATCTTATTTTTATATTATTAATTATATCACTTTGTCTAGTTCAATGAGAATCCACAAATTTATATCAAAAGTACTATTGTAATAAATAAATATTTTTTTTTTTTAGGTTTATAACAATGTTCGACACAAATTAATTTTGTAATGAATAAATGAATAAATAAATAAAATCTCGATCTCTTGCTTCATTCACTCTCATCAAATTTCTCATGCATGCTCTTCGGTTAAGGGTCCTTCTAACCTGTCCTTTTTTAGGAAGTCTCCAATCTGGTCAGACGTCCGTCTAGGTCTCCCCCTTCCTCCTGTCCCATTCACAAGTGTGAATGGGACAGGCAAGTGCCTTACAGAACTTCTTGGTCAGTCTTTCGTCAAACCATCTTAGCATACCTTTCTCGATGGTTGTCACTACATCTTCTTTTACACCAAAACACTCTCTTATCACACAATTCTTTACTCTGTCGTTGAAAGACACTCCACACATACTTCTCAGTGCTCTCATTTCTACAGCATTTATTCTACTTTCATGTCTTTTCTGTCATAACCAACTTTCACTACCATACATAAGTGTAGGTACTAACACCCCTCTATGCACAGCCAAACGTGCCTTTTTGGACACGTTTTGACTGTTCATAAAAGCCTTCAAAGCTCCAATATAATAATCTGCAAAATTAACAAGAAACTTTAAAAGAAGTAAATAGTATAGTTGAGAAAGAAAACCAGTTCATTACCGAACGAACATATTTCCAGATATGCTAACTATTTAAGCTATAAATAGAGATTACTCTAGGTTACTACGTGCACGAGCTAGTAGTAGAAGGAAGCTCAAGGTTTCATAGTATATCAGGTTCTAGTATATCTATTTTTAAAGTGAAAGGAAATAATATTAAAGTGGTACAGGTTAACGTAATGACGCCTTTAGATTGACGAGTCATCGGTTCTGATTCTGTCCATTGCACTAATTCTGCGAACTGTAGCAATTTGGAGGTAAAAATAAAAATTTACATTACCTGACCATTAAGTGACTGACAGACAACGCATTGCCGAAAGGACTGGGCAAATGAAATTTGGTATGCATGTTCCTTTGGGAGCGGAGGGGTGTACTACGAAGGGAATTCTCAAAATTTCCATGGGATCAGGACAATTTTACGTTTTACTGTTGGAACTATTTTTTTTATGAATGTTGAAACTACGCAAGATAAAAAAATTATGTGCGAGCACAGCTGCGGGCAACCTTTAGTTTCTAAATAGATTTTACTTTGTTTTATAATTATTGACATTAAAAACATCAGTATTCTAGGGACAGGGTGCATAGGGTTCCCACCAAGAACTTAGGGTCCCAAGCCAACCTCACCTGCAAGTGGTGCACCTGCCGATCAACGGACGAGGCACTGGCAAACAAAATATCCCGATAAGCGGCAATAGACTCGCCACCTATTACGTGGGATCAAAACACTGGCGAAAAGTGGGCGTTTAATATGCCTCTGCCTTTGGCTGCCCTTCGGGGAAACAGGCGTGAGTCTATCTATGTATGTATGTATTCTAGGGACATAGTTGCATTTTCTTTAATATGAGTATTGCACCATCCTTACTTTTAAATTCCATTCTCGTATTTCTTGGAAGAGCTCAAATGCGTGTTGAAGATTTGCAGCTGCAGGCAGAAATACATTAAACTTAAAATAGCATACGTGCATCGAGCAAGCAAGGTAAATTAGGCTTTCTCTTTCATACATAATTGCAATGTTTGTTAAGCTTGAATGAAATATCAAAACTATGTAAGAAGTTTCAAACCTTATGCATCTCAATGTAAAAGTTGCTTATATAATATTTGCTAAATATACTAAGCTACGTAATGGCTCAGTACGTTTAGGTTTTGTATTTTTACGAAGTTTATTTTCCTATTTAAAATTTTCTTAAAAGGAATTGGTACATGGCACCAGCACCAGAGTGGATAGTGCTATATGTAATGCGGCGATTTATGAAACATTCAATTAACAGACACATCCAGAATCGAAACAATGATTTATGAACTACGCAAAGTATTGTCCCATGTGGGGAACAAACCCACAGCACTCAGCGCAATATTAAATGAACAGGCGGCTGCCTAACCACTGCGCCACCTATGCAGTCCAAGTATATCATCATGGCAGCCTAGAGACGTCCACTGCTGAACATAGGCCTCCCCCAAGGATATTCACACAGACCGATTTTCAACTGTCCAAGTATATAATAAAAATAAAACCATGGATATCGCGTGACATAGACGCATGAATACAAATAAGTATATAATACTTAAATAATAGTATTTAAGTCAAACTACATAGCGTTCAATTTCATCATCATCAGCCTTGAACAGTCAACTGCTGGACTAGGCCTCTCCTTTGAAAAGAGGAATTGGCCTACTATACCACGCTGGCCAAACGGGTTGGTATAGGGTTTGTATCAAGTTTTCCTTCTCTTACAGTGCTGTTCTCTGCATAATATGCTCCCTCTGTCGCCTCTTACGACACCAATAGGATGATATGTGGTGATGACATTCCGTATTCTTAATCCGTCACCACACGGACAGCGTTCAATTTGCATTGAACTAAATAACAAAATAAAAACCATTTTCATTTAACTTTAACGCTCAAAATTACTGCATTTTTCTGCATAATGAAAGTTGCTGTTATCCATATTGGAGTACTGTACTTCAACTGTCATTAGACAGTACTCGTCGCTGATGACGTTACTCATCCCCTGTCTCTTTTCCACCAGATATTCCCCTCTATTTCCACCTGCCCCCTCTGCCTGAGGGCGGGAGGTAGTGTTTGCATAAAAGTGCAATAAAGCTTACCATTCAATGTGCAACCGGGTCAAAGGAAACATACGGAATATGATTAGATCAAGCAATTTGTTTGTTATTTTTTTCTAGCGATCACTGAACTCAACCTAAACCTGCCTATAAATATTTTAGTGGGGTATTGTTTACAAGTGGATACCCACAGCTACGCCTATATATTTTTTTTCATTTAACTTGTTTTTCCAGATCAGAAAACAGTGGGAGTTTCGGGCAATGACTTCTTAGTGATATACCCCCATACGCTCTCCAGAAACATTACAGCTTCTTGTGCCCAGTTGTTTTGGTAGTGCGTTGTCTGTCAGTTAGTACAAAAAAAAGTTTTTACGAATTCAATAATATATTGATGATGATCATTTGTAATTCGTAGCGCTCATGGCGAGACTTGGCTTGCCGTTCGTAACAGATCGGCAAAGTTAAGCAATGCTTGCACAGGTCGCCACTTGGATGGGTGACCATGTGTGGCATTTACATCTGAGCGCTACCGTGCTTCGGAGGGCACGTAAAGCTGTCGGTCCCGGTTCTTGTCTAAGGATAAGGATCGTTAGGCCATGTCGGAGGCCTTCGGGCGGCCTGAAAACTCCGACACCAGAGTTGGCCACACGCTCACACGAAAAACAAAAAAAAAAAAAAAAAAAAAACAAACAAACAAACAATCATTTGTAACGTTAAAATAAAGTCAATAGTCTTTTATACTAAATCCGGAGATGGCGTAACTATAAGTATAATACCGCAAATACATTTGTTTTGTAACAGTAAGGCCGCCCTCATATTGGGCGTCACCGTCAACGCAGCGGCACCTCGGCGTCAACGGTGCGTAGACGCTGCGGTGCCGCTGCGTTAACGCTGACGCCCAATGTGAAGGCGGCCTTAAAACCCAAATTTAGTTTTATCCTTTGGTTTTTTGAAAACACGTTTGCCAACACGGCATTACATCGAAATCATAATAAAATAAAATAAAATATAAAATAAAATTCTGTTACCACGTCGATCAAAACTAACCTTATTTTTCGACTATTTAAGGATATTTTGCGATAGAGAACATCGATAGATAATAAGTTATTATTATATAAAGTCATCTTTCGCGATTTGTATACTACTAGAGGACGCCAGCAGCTACGCCTGCAATTTTTTTAAATTTACCCGTTTTGTACGATCCCGTGGGAATTTCGGGAAATCCCTTCTTAGTGCACCCCTGCGGTCCCCAAGGAATATACATGCCAAATTCCAGCTTCCTGCGCCCAATAGTTTCGGCTGTAGCGTGGCTATCAGTCAGTCAGTCAGTAACGCAAGGATTATATGTATTAAGATTACTGTATTTCCGCGACGTTGCTATCCGCCACGTTGCTATAACGTCAGAGACAAACTTAGGTATTTATACCTTAAATAATAATAATAATATTCTACCACATTCACACAACATCATCTAGTCCCAAACTAAGCAGAGCTTGTACTATGGATACTAGATAATGGATAGACATACATATATACTTTTTTTTTGTAAATACATACATATTATACTCTGACTGCCTCGTTGGTCTCGCGGCATAAATGTGCGCGTGGGATTGGGAGGTCTCGGGTTCGATTCCCGGGTCGGGCAAAGTGGTATTGGGTTTTTCCGTTAGGAAATTCTCAGTAGCAGCACGGAGTCTGGTAATGTGCCCGGTACGGCAATAGGCTCGCCCCCTATTACGTGGGACCTAAAAAATCCTGGCGAAATGTGGGTGTAATATTACACCTCTGCCTACCCCTTCGGGGATACAGGCGTGAGTCTATAAATAAATAAATAAATTATACATAGAAACACCCAGACCAAGACAAACATCCATGTTCATGCACATAAATGTTTGACTTGAGCGGGAATCGAACCCGCGACCTTCGGCGTAGCAGTCGCTTACACTCCCGCTGCGCCATCCGGTCGTCAAGTTAATAAACGCGATTGACATGCGTTAAATAAACTTGTATGATGTTTTTATATTTTTGCCATGATACAAGAGAAGAGGAAGATAAAAAAACCATTCTCAAACATTTCCGCCCTTCGTCGAATAAGTGCAAGCTTGCACATCCAACACTAGACTAGCTAGCAACCAAGGCTAGCTCTATTAGCTATCTGTGTGTTAGCGCAGTGAGGCATCCGTGCTCAACGATGCGATCTTGAATACTGATAATCGAATTCCCACACATACATGCAACACACACATGCTGAGAGCTTCTGATTTATCACACGGGTAGTAGCTGTTCGCAATATCTGCAGTGTTTCTGAAACTAACCTTTGTTTTTTAGCCTAACCACTTGTCTTTATATTATTTATTTTATTATTTTTTTATAGACTCACGCCTGTATCCCCGAAGGGGTAGGCAGAGGTGTAATATTACACCCACATTTCGCCATGAATTTTTAGGTCCCACGTAATAGGGGGCGAGCCTATTGCCGTTACCGGGCACATCACCAGACTCCGTGCTGCTACTGAGAATTCGGAAAACCCCAGTAACACTTTTGCCCGACCCGGGAATCGAACCCGGGACCTCCGATCAGCAGTCGCATACGCTATCCACTGGACCACTGAGGCAGTCTTTATTATATTATATATATATTATATATTAATCGTTAAGCTGAAACTTGTCTTTATGTTAAGCTGAATTGTACTTTAATTTGTCATGTATATATGCTAAGTTGATGTTATCATCATAGAATCTTTTGCAGACCACTGTCGGACATACTCGTAGGCCTTTCATAATATGTTTCAAAATAGCATTGTAAGTCGACGATTCGCCTTCGATACCACGGTTTATACGCCAAATCCTTCCACTAGCTAGACTGGCTCGTATCCGCAACCACACCTGTACAGTCGAACAACTTCCCGCTAGACCACCATAAGGGCGAGGATCGCTCAGCAAGACATCGTCGCTTCCAGAGCTACTTTACAAACATTGACACTCGTATACAAAACCAGTTTCTAGTGTGCCTCGACTCTATGAGCGAGCCAAGGGAATTTTTTTTCAAAGTGTTCTAGCGCCGACTTGTTTGATTGTACCTATAATGCGTGGTTTCATATGGTTGGTTACATGACACGGTTGCAGGTTTTGTATACGTTCGGGGTACACAATTTACTGTGTAATTTATATGTCCCGAATCCTTACCCCCATGAGAATATACAAGCGAAGTTCAAAGGATGAATATCCATTCACCCTTTGAGGAGAATATATTTTCGTAAAAAATATTTTTAATCGGTAACCGAGAAGGAAGCCACCAGAAGACCTATGGTCACTGTGAGCTCATTCTGCATAAAAAGTAACCAGTAACTTATACATTCAAGAAAAAGACTAATATCACCTCAGTCTGCCGTGACCATGAATCCTGTAAATAATTCGAAACGTCGTCTAGTAATACATTTTAAAAAGTAGTTTCTGGATAATTCGGTTAAAATGTAATAACTCAGTGAAATCAATTAACGCGATAAAATCCATAAACTATAGTTATTATATGCGTATGGATTTATACCCATAGTACATATGCTGTATGTAACAGCATAGTTAGCACTAGAATATACTTAGATACATTTTATAAATTTACATACAGACAGGCAGACTGCCTCCGTGGTCCAGTGGATAGCGTATGCGACTGCTGATCGGAGGGCCCGGGTTCGATTGCCGGGTCAGGCAAAAGTATTACTGGGTTTTTCCGAATACTCAGTAGCCTGGAGTCTGGTGATGTGCCCGGTAAAGGCAATAGGTTCGCCCCCTATTACGGGGACCTAAAAATTCATGGCAAAAGGTAGGTGTAATATTTACACCTCTGCCTACCCCTTCGGGGATACAGGCGTGAGACTATAAATAAATTAAAAAAAAACATACAGTTATTTTCAGCTTTTGGACAAATCTCCAATATATTTGCAGCAATTATATCTCCAGATAATCCCTAGCTTTGTCACGAAAAGTCCAGAGATTTATTATGGAAAGATCGAATTGGCTTATCAGTAAAAGTAAAAATCTCAGTCAAGAATAAACCTCACAGAATCTTAAATTCACGCTATAAGGTAACCGTATCTAAGGCAAAATTAAGTAAATTACAAGCAACAGTGTTCAAACAAATTCGACAGACTAACCCTTATAAACACTGACCCTAATCATATTAGCATAACTACATAGCCTGTGCATATTTACTGTAGGGTCTTATGGACCCCGACCAGCCGTCCAGGGGTCTTAAGCACCCCGAACGTAGAATTATTAACACAAAAGTCAACGTTATTAATCGCACTCGTTTGTTGCGGCTAATGGGAATTTTCCCATCTAGTCTGCACACTTAGGACCACAATTAGGAGGAGTGATGACCGCTATTCTATCTTGTACGTATCTTTACGCTTTATGTCTAAAAGGGCTGAGCAGGCATGCTCATCTTTTATGAAGCTATTGTATATTATTCTTCTCTTATTCTCCGTGTTGATAACAAAGACTCTTGCACAGAATGATAAATAAAACTTTTTGACAGCACTGTTGAAGTAGTGGTTTATGCGGCCACCTCGACGCCTAACACTGCGCTGAAGTAATGACACACGAGACAACACTTTGTATGATCCACAAATTATTATTTCGAATCTAGGTGTTCATTGCGTTCATTGATTGTATATTTGTAAAGGCCATGAGTGAGTTTTCTTTATGAAGATAAAATATAATGGAAACTATATTGTTGCGTTTTGTCTGTTCCCATTGCGCGTAACAACACTTAGTCACAGATTACTAAATAGATAGTTACTACGTAAACTTAGTGTAATCTATAATTTGTTGTATTCTTTCCGTCGGCTGCTTTTATGTAGGTTTGTCAAATTGCCCGCAATACAGTAATTCGTATCTAGTGCAACTGTTGCATCATTTACGAAAAAAAAATTCGGGTAAGACATTTGTTTTTCTGTATCACCTATGTTAACAAATACAATCTTAAACAAATACAAATAACCAGCTTACACAGCTTTTGCCTTACTATAAATACCCGAAATGATTCATAAAAATCTGTTTTCCTGATAGGATGTCTGATCGCGCAAAAAAATGTAATAAATAGAAATCACGCAGTTTCACGTATTATGGGCAATCATGGTGAATCATGCGCATTAACTAAATCCCTGGGGATTTGGAACAAGGCTTACTAAGAATTGAAATGAATATTGTCTGTAAAGGAAATAGACTTCTGTCGACAGGTGTTTTTATTCTTGTAAAGCGAATTGAATTTGGTCATAATTCATAACGCGATTATTATACCTGCCAGGAATACAAAGTGATTCTACCATATTTTATTCCGTGGGTGTCGCGAGGCGACTAAGGTAAACAATCGAAGCAAATAGTAGCTTACGGAAGAGAAGGAAAGCTCGACATCAAGCATCACATACATTTTTTATTTATTTAGTCTCACGCCTGTATAACCGAAGGGGTAGGCAGAGGTGTAAATATTACAACCACATTTCGCCATGAATTTTTAGGGGCGAGCCCATTGCCGTTATCGGGTGCCTACATCACCAGACTCCGGGCTGCTACTGAGTATTCGGAAAAACCCAGTAACACTTTTGCCCGACCCGGTAATCGAACCTGGGACCCCCGATCAGCAGTAACATACGCTATCCACTGAACCACGGAGGCAGGCACATACATATAATATGACTCATAATGGTCTTGTGAAGCAAATAAGAAGAAGCGTATGACCAGGAGTGGACTACGAAGGGCTGAAAAAGATGAACAGAAATAGCCTTACTTGATTCCTGTATGATTAGAGTGGCTTGACAGGCGGTAAGTTATATGGTGAAAGCTACTTGGTGTAGGCACCTACTGATTTCTAAAGATGTGCTTGGCATCGTCGCCAATAATTGCCAATTTCCTCAGAGTTGTTCAGCTACTAAATCTGTTATAAAAATTCCTCAAATAAATAGAAAAAACTAAATCTGTTGAGTCTCACTAACAAAGGAAGCGTCACAATGCACTTCACGCCGAACAAATTGTAGGTACCTTCAGAGACTTGAATGGCCTTGAACTAAATTCAAACCTACTGGCTAACGAGCAGATTACTTTCCAAGGTTAATCATCATCATCATCATCAGCCCTGTATATTAACTGTCCTACTGCTAGGCACGGGCCTCTTCTAACTATTGGAAGGGTAAGGCCATAGTCCACCACGCTGGCCAAGTGCGGGTTGGCAGACTTCACATGTCTTTCGAGAACATTATCGAGAACTCTCAGACATGCAGATTTCCTCACCGTTTAGCAAGCGATAATTAACAATTTAACACGCACGTAACTCCGAAAAGTCATCGGTGCGCGCCGTGGATTCGAACCCGGACTCTGCGTAGCAGTTTGTCAGTCTCTCCTCTAGGTTATCGCTGCTATTGTCATCATGCTTCATCAATATCATGATATTCATTATCCCTAATGCATCCTGAGCCTTTGCTTGGGAGTCCAGGTGCGGTTTGTGGTCTACCGAGATTTGGATAAATGTTGGTTTCCCCATGCTTTTTGGTGTTCAGTACGGTAAACGATAAAAAGCTCTTGTACTGTGGCCATAACCATCCGTTTTTTCGCAGTTTATCTCGGATAATATATACTATAGAATACAAAAGAGCTAAAATTAAGCAAAGTATATATTTTGATCATGCCAAGAAAACCAACTTTTTATTAAACATACATTTGGACGACTGGTTGGCGCAGCGGGAGTATAAGCGACTGCTAAGCCTAAGGTCGCGGGTTCGATTTCCGCACAAGTCAAACATTTGTGTGCATGAACATGGATGTTTGTCTTGGTCTGGGCGTTTCTATGTATAATAATTATGTATGCATTTACAAAAAAAAAGTATTTAGGTAAGTATGTTTATCCATTATCTAGTACCCATAGTACAAGCTCTGCTTAGTTTGGGACTAGATGGCGTTGTGTGAATGTGGTAAAATATTATATTATTATTATTATTTTGGCCATGAAAACAGTCGAATATAATTTTTTTTAATGCGACCTCCATAACGGCCATCACGCGAAAATGACATAACTTTCCATGCTGGATGGTCCAGAAAATATTTGCATTATTGAAATATTTTTATGACAATGATTTATCATTATGATTACATTATGATAAGAATGTTAAATGATTTTCAGGTAGCCTTGTGATAATCTCAGAGGGTCTAAATGATGGATCGCTTATCTAATTGATGATTTCCTGGCGGATATTTATATAAATGTCATTCAAGGTTACCTACGTGCGATAGAGGTTAGCTTTTGCCCGCGACTTTGCCCCCGTGGGATTTGGTTATATTATTGCAGAGCTTTATGAAATAAAGTTCAGTAGTTTTTGCATGAATGAGTTGCAATCATCCATAGATCCACGTAGCCTCACCCACTTTCACGTTTAAGATAAGACGGAAAAGCGATTTCTTTGCTAATAAGGCAAAGATCCTGTTTGGAGACAGCTTCTTGTATCCATAAAAGAGGCAAAGTGCCAAGGTAATTGAATTTGAGGTCTTTGTCCAGTTGAAGGTAGTTTTGGCACATTAGTGCGCGATGACCAGACCATCTATAGATTTTTTATTATTTTTTTTATTTAAAAGAACCTATCAAATTGGCTTCACGCTGCCTGATGGTAAGCTGACAGTGAAGTCCTATTGGGAAGGCCACCATCCCCAATTGCTGGTTAAGCAATGTGACATGACGGCCCTCACTTTGATGGCCTTGAGAGATGCTTTTTCACGCCCCGCTTAAAGGACCCAGGATCAAGGGAGGAAGGAAACACGTGAGCTGGCAGTGAGTTCCACATCTTTATGGTACGGCAAAGATAAGATGTACCGAATCTGCTCAACAGTGTAAGCGTGGCACTTTAACCCGGCACGTGTTGTTCGGGATAGGAAAGGAGAGGGTGGGATGAGTTGAAGGAGTTCTTCGGAACACTCACCGTGATACAATCGGTAAAAGACAGCCATTGAGGCTACGTCCCTGCGTAATTGCAGAGATTCAAGGGTCTTAGTAACCTCAAGGTCACCTATGATACGGACAGCACGCCGCTGCAACCTATCAAGGGCATCTAGCAGGTACTGAGCGGAGCCATTCCAGAGATGAGAGCAGTATTCCACGCAGGAGCGAACCGGAGTCTTGTATAGAAACGATAGGACTATAATGTGCCCCACTGCTGAGTCGTAACACCGAAAATTTCCAACCTTTTAGCTTCTATTGGATATTTCGTAACAAAAAATACCATATTTCGATCCGGGATATAAAACTGACACCTTATGATCCGCTCTACCGTTTGACCTCCGAGATCACGCACTAGACGTACATAGCAAGGAGGCCTGGTGGGCCGTGCCCTCCCCAATATGATCTAGTACCCAGAATGTTGGTTACCAAAACGTAATTCTAGCCTGGACACTTAAAACTTCACACCATTTTTTTATGAAGACCCAGACTGACCCTGAAAAATAACCTTAGATACGTCAATGCATACACTACTCAGGCAAGGGATGCTAGGAGTACTGAGAACTGGCTGAGGTTGGCTCCTTGCTGCATACAAACAGCACTGTAAGTCGACGTGCAGTTAGGTGCCCACCCAAATGTACGTCGTATCAGAGAGAATGAAAACTCAGTGTTTTTACATATGTAAGTAAGAAAGAAAAAGCGTTTATTTCCATAACAGACGAAATTACATGACAAAAGACAGTGTAAAGGAGACTACAATTTAGTACAAATCGGTAAACGCCTGACGTCTGTATAATTTAGATACTAGCTCCAGTAACTATGTCGTAATCTTATTTTAATATATAAAGCTGAAGAGTTTGTTTGTTTGTTTGGTTGAACGCGCTAATCTCAGGAACTACTTGTCCGATTTGAAAAAGCCTTTCAGTGTTAGATAGCCCATTTATCGTGGAAGGCTACGGCGACGGGAGCGGAGCAGTAGCCTTAAATAACGCGGGTGTAACCGCGGGCATCCACTAGTGTGGTTATATTGTACTACACTTTGCCCGTGGCTTCGCTCGCGTGTGTGTCAGTTACCGCAACATGTATTATAACGTTGTAAACGGCCTTTATTACTATCAAGTATCCTAACCAATTCCACAAACAAAAATCATACCGCAATATCGCTTTGTGACGACGTGTAAGAAAACAAACACTAGCGCATTTATAATATTAGAAGGGCAGTATGAATGTCACTATTTATGTATGTGTTACTTGTTTTTTATCTAAACTGTATAATAATGTGTATTTAACTGGTATATGACAAGAAATCCTCATCAATTCGAAGTCATTATGTCGCGGCTTTTCAAATACCTTCACCATTGTTTTAACTATTCAGTCTCACCTACAACCTGCAATTACTAGGTTTTAGGTTATTCAGAAGGTCACCTACACGACCCTTCAGTACAAACACTTCTTACGTAACAATCAAATTGTAAACGCAAGAAAATTTCCAACGTTTCATAATTCTGTTTTACATGATTAATTCCGTAACACAGGAAATGTAAAAAATTAAAATAAACTACGATAAAATCTGTAAATAGTTTCATTTTATTCACTCGCGTTACGGCGGTAATAATAGGGTACTTTAGGCATTTTTATTGGCAACACTAAAACATACTGTTAAATATTATTTGGAACAAGTAGAGGTAACATAATGTTATGAGTTCAAAACACGAAACTATTTTTTAGTACCTCATGTCACAAGGTACAGAATATTGCGGATACATTTATCAAGTATATATACATCTATGTCATTGAAGAGATAAATAGACTGTTAAAAGTACGTTCATAAAAATATTTTAATACAATAATTTGTCCTTCCCTGTCATTGAATGGTTTATAAAAAACTTAAGATGGTTATTAAATGTACCCAGCACAAAATCTTGACGTTTTTTGACAATGCCAAACCAGGAATAATTTTTGATGGGGCCAATGGGTCCAAGTGCGAGATATCTCTTTTTAGAGACCTCGCAAAGAGACTGGTAGACGCCTCGCGTGACCAGGGCTGGGTTGTATTTGGCCCAGAAGGTAAGTATCGCCATACAACGTGGCAATGCTGCCAGCGTTCTGGGCACGCTTCCAGTAGACGGCGATGTGGATAAATGTCATGACGCCTTCTAATTTTTTTTCTTTTCGTTCTGTATATATATCTTTGTATAGTATTTTAAGACTTAGTTAAGTTTCAATCTGATATACCTGTATATAAAATTGTAAAATAAATTTAATAAAAATAAGACCAGGAACAATTTTTGTGTCGCGGGGGATTTAATAAACATTCTGTCAACGGACACAAAGTACACGCAGACTCGAAACAACAATTTGTGGATCACACAAACTGTTGTCTCGCGTAGGAATCGAACCCACACACTTGGCCACACACGGGCAATGTCCAACCGGCAAAACGTCTGCTTAAACCACAGCACCAATCTTT
This sequence comes from Euclidia mi, assembly GCA_944739405.2. NCBI lineage: Eukaryota > Metazoa > Arthropoda > Insecta > Lepidoptera > Erebidae > Euclidia > Euclidia mi. Next base: position 16,979,098 of record OX123207.2, read on the forward strand.
GGTATTGGCACATGATTATTTGGTGTTTTTTTTTTTATTCTCTTAATTTTAGGGACTTTTATGACGCACAGCGCATGTCAGTCCCATTGTAACAAGACAATATAAAAACCAAAGGAGATCAATGTATCAGAGCCATATAGTCGAACAGCTTTCTTGCATCATCTGAACTCAGTTTAGCTACTAATCGGTGGCATGTACCTATGTCGTTGTTGTTCAACTTTAGAGCCCTGAAATTATTTGGTGTTCTGGACGTCACATCAAAATCTTCTGCATTATGTAGGTACTTTAAGGTAATTTTCATATTACATACTATATCCGGGCGAATACAGTCAAAGCCAGGGCATTTCGCTAGTCAACAATACAACCCATCCTTATCTAAAAGTGACCCTTGTAAACTCATTATACCTACTAATCACATGATATCGCTAATAAAGTGACCATGAACGCGCTCCAAACGTGAATTAATTATAAAATCAATTATAGTACGCGATAATACAACACGATTATCGCTTTTCATAGAAGCTTTATTAAAATATAGGTTGCGTAGATAATATAACAATATTTACAACATATGCATGGTACTGCATACATCGCCTGCGGACGGCGGGCCTGTTATACCGCCCCCCGTCCGCGAGGCCCGAGAGGCGGCGCACGTGTTCCGCGTGCGCCTCTCGTAGCGTTAGTAAACTACGTCGTACGTCGTTCCGCTTGTAGTATGAAAGAGGATGTATGAGGACAAGTATGATGGATGCAGATCGATGCATGCGAGGGTCGGGGCCCGCTCGCGCGGGCCAGCTCAGGTGGGGTCGCGGCAGTAATGCTAACGCAAATCCCGCGACCCTGCCATTCAATGGGATCGGATAGAGGAACACCATGGTGGTTTTAGTGCGTAGTTTCGGCGCTTCTCGTCGGGGAGTCTCCACACTCTACCTAGACTGAGCGCCTTTAGGGGCCCAGCCTGGTGGGGTAAGCCCGTAAATTGTTTGGTTTCCACCATGAGTCAAAAAAAAAATTTATAAAAGAAATGGTACTGCATACATGGTAGAAAGTGACACAAGCCTATTTCATTTAGTATCGTATAGACAACTAAGGAAAATAGAAGCAAATAACAGTGCATTTGGGTTGAGACAGAAAACACATATTCCCTTGTTAATTGATATCAAATGCTTTAGTGACGCTTATTATGAGACCTAGATTGAGGCAGCGATAGCCTAGTGAAGATACCAACGGACTGCCATGCATAGGGTATCGGGTTCGAATCCACGGCGCGCACCAATAACTTTTCGAGATTATTGCGTATTAAATGGATAATTATCGCTTGCCCCGTGCCTCGGCGAGCTCGTTAAACCGTCGGTCCCGGCTGTCATGAAGATCTTTGACAGTCTTTACGGGAAGTCAGTACCTTCAAATAAACTGATACTAGTCTAAACCATGGAATATCGGCAGTCGCTCTGTGAAAAAGGTGATATTCTGTCGTATCTGGTTAGACTAGGAAGCGGACTCCGGGCTTCAAGGCGTGTAAGTCTTTGATGCAACCGGGACAACACTAGGACGATGCTGATTAGGAGCTTAGATTCTTCAGGTGACTGCTTAAATCTGTTTGATGATATAATTAGATTGTTCCACTGCAGGCCACTGGTCTCTTCTCAATACGAGAAGGAGTAGACCACAGTCCACAACGCTTGCCAAGTGTGGATTGGATTGGCAGAATTCACATATCATTTGAAAACATCAGCCAACGGCAACATCCAGCCATACAGCCAGCCAGCATATTTGGCCAGCGGTATTAATCAAATGAATAGGCACATTTGATAAAATGTATAAGTTCATACATGGTATTAAATAACAGCCCACTATTTTTGATACTACGAGCTTATAAACTTTACTAGAGTCCAGGCTAGTTGGTTAGCATATCACAAATATTCTTATATTATCAATAAACAAAACTTGCACAGTGTTCGAAAAAGCAATATCAGTCAGAAGTCACATAAGATCTATGACAAAAGAAAACATGTCAACTTTTTGTCTCAAACTTGACAACAACTTTTTTAATGAAACACCTACTTAAAGTAATATTACTAATTCGTCTTAAATTGAGTCATAAAGGAAAATTCCTTCATTAATAATGTTAATTACCTTAGAGCGAGAAGCTGTCTGTGCGACAAGGACGGAGCACAGTTATAATTCTTGGAGAGATTATACTATTTTATGTATTTGTGTTGAACGGCGTTGTCTAGGTATTCGTATAAAAGTTTTCTTATGGGATTTTCACTTGTGTTAATGGATGTTAAAAGCTCACAAATACAAGTTTGTCTTATACATAACTAAAAAGGTTAAACGTTATCAATACTAATATTACAAATCTCAATAGTTTATTAGGGAGTAGAGCCTTGCTGATTTCAGCAGGAATGGGCCGCCTCGACTGGAAGTACTACCCTCTCACAGGGAATCGACGTAAAGTAACAGTACTTAAACTGTTGCGTTTTGTTCTGTGAGTGAGAGTGCCGGAGGCCCTATCCTCTATTCCTTCTCCCTTATCTCACTCCTCATTCTATCCCTTTTCCCGACCCCAAGGGGCGGCAACGCACTTGTGACTCCTGCGGTGTTGCTTGTGCTAATGGTTAAGTTAAGTTAAGTGCTTGCCATCAGGCGATCCGTCTGCTCGTTTGCCGCCTATTACTAAAAAAAAAAACTCCAAGACTTTCCACCTTGGGGCTCGAGCCCTGCTTTCTAGTCTAATCGGATTTGGCCAAATATTAGTATTTAACAAAGCGACTGCGATTTGATCAATTAATACAAAGGGCTCCCTGTAACGACTGTCAAAAATTTGAATGACAGCTGAGACCAACGGCTTATCATGCTCTACAAGGCACAGGGCAAGCGATAATTATCAATTTAATACGCACATAACTACGAAAAGGCAGTAGCTGTGGTTTTTTCGAAGAATCAAAAATTCCTGAAAGAGTTTCCAGTCAAAGCAGATGCTGAAGGCAAACTTTCGAACCAGTTGGGCACCGGCCAATTTGTAATGATGAGGACAAACCTAATGATAGCGAGGTGGCGCTTTTGGAGACCCTGGCTAGAGATTGCAAAGAGCAGAAATTTATGGACAACCAGAGAGACCTTTGCCCAACAGTGGCAGATCAAAGGCGGACTAGGAAACTACCTCACTGCATTGAAGTCTGTTAATATCTCCACTATGCTATCTGCCTCTAGCTGTTTTATTATTTTTATAGACTCACGCCTGTATATCCCCGAAGGGGTAGGCAGAGGTGTAATATGACACCCACATTTCGCCATTAATTTTTTTAGGTCCCGCTTAATAGGGGGCGAGCCTATTGCCATTACCGGGCACATCACCAGACTCCGTGCTGCTACTGAGAATTCGGAAAAACCCAGTAACACTTTTACCCGACCCGGTCATCGAACCCGGGACTCCCGATCTGCAGTCGCATACGTTCACCACTAGACCACAGAGGCAGTCTCTAGCTATGCATAACTACATTTTATTACTGTCTGCGCTGGTATATCTAGCAGCCTCTTAATTATGCAACTGTTATGTGTTTTATACCATCTCAGCTTATATAAGAATACCGATCTTATATCTCAAATTCTCAGAACATCCTATAAAAAATAAAACAGTATCCAATACAGTGTCGAAACTTCCCAAATCCTCGCATTACCGTTACATTTACGTATATAGCTGATACGTTCAGGACAAACAAACTTCCCTTATCAGTTGCCTTTTTAAATATTTACAAAACAACGAACTGTAGGGCGCATGTCGGCGATGTCGAACATTCTCGAAGTTGGGCACAAACATGCCTTTAATTTGTACGAACAATTATTTTATGCAACCCCTTTTTTGTGAAAGACTATTCAACTGTTTGAGCATCTCGCGGTCAAATAGCTTGGTGTGTAACTGAGGTTGATAAAATGTTGATACTTTTAGTCTTAGCTTTGTGCTCTTTTGCTTACCGTCCATCAGCTCATTAAACAAATTTAATGCTACTGCTACATCTGCGTTAGCGTTAACGTTAATGGCAATGGCCAATAACGAGTTATTTAACGCGTTAAAAAAATCACATTGGAAATCAGTATTTTAACGCGTTAAAATGTTGGCCACATCTACGCAGCGCCTAAATTAACGCGCTAATTGACGCGTTAAGACGCAGGTGTAGCAGGAGCATAAAAAAGACTGTCTTAGTCGTCTCTAAGGTCTAATGATATGTTAAATATTTGTTAAATTGACAAGAAAAAAGAGACTTGGCTTGCAGTTCGTAACAGATCGGCAAAGTTAAGCAACGCTTGCACAGATCGCAATTTGGATGGGTGACCGTGTGTGGCATTTACATCTGAGGAGGGCACGGAAAGCTGTCGGTCCCGGTTCTTGTCTAAGGATAAGTATCGTTAGGCCATGTAGGAGGCCTTCGGGCGGTCTGAAAACTCCGACACCAGAGTTGGCCACACACTCACACGAGAAACAAACAAAACAAACATTAATCAAACTCGGTTTACCCATTTTGACATTGTAACAGAAATTGCACATTTTTCCATTTATAACATTAGTAGTGATTAACAAGACGACAGTAAAGTTTTTCTCCGTTTTTCCTTCAATGTTTCTCACAAAGCTTCATTTAATAAATTCTAAAGATAGAATAGACGGTATTCTTCGGGCCATTACAACTCGATTAACATGCAAATACGCGTTATTTATTCGTATCACAGCCGTGACGATGTTGTGACGTCATGTGACGATGACGTCACTATTTGAATACATCCATTATAAATTTATAGTAGTTCGTTTATGGTTTGTTGGGGCTTGGATACGTGGGTGAATTTAATGGATAAGTTTAATGAGGCTAAGCTGACTGTCGTAAGTCACCAAGCTGTTGGTTCAGTAGACTTTATATTTTTCTCCTTCTTTCTCTATTAATGAGGTTGTGACAGTATTTGTCTCATTGTTTCTCTATTAAAGAGATTGTGAAAGGAAGCGCTAACCCGGTTGCAATACTTTTGCTTTAAAGCCGTGGCTTCCCTTTCTAGTCTAACCAGATTTGACAGAGTATTAGCATTCCCATAGAGCGACTGCCGTGTACCTTCCGCAACACAAAGGAATTTCGAGGCTTAGACCAGTGTGTCAGTCCTGTGGCGTGAGGGATTTCACAAACATACAACTAACGGATACCAAGTACACCCAGACTAGTAACTACAATTAATGCATCACGCGTATCGTCTCGTGTGGGGATCGAAACCACAACACTCGGCCCAGTGTATAGCGGCAAGGCAGACGCTTAAACCACTACGCCAACCGTGCACTGAATAGCTTATACCTTTAAACGAGTCACATGTTTAATATGTAGGAGGTTTCGGGACCAATAAATCGATCTAACCAGGATTCATTTTTAGAAAACATGATTTACCTTACAAATATACCGAGAAAAGCTCGGTAATCCAGGTATGTACCTAAATACAATCCAGTCGTTCAATACTCCCACATATACCTAACTCTTCAAGAAAATAACTATGATATAGTACCAGACACACACGGCGGTGCATCACATCGGTCGTACGAGTTCGTCCGATTGTAAAATAGATTGGATAGTGTATCCGTAGATACACACTGTCTGGTATGAAGCTTAGAGTAAAATGGAAGATATACGATAGTAGGTACGAGATACCTACACTACATTTTATTTTATACTTATAGCTTGTAAGTTATGCATGGAAATGTATATAAAGTAAATGCGATTGCAGTCTGCTTTCATAATTTTAAAATGCTTGATTTTGACAATATAAATTACTAAATAGCCCTAAGAACTGAAATAACAATTTGTCTATCATATTGAAATTACAACACTTAGTGTAGAGTTATAAAAAAAACGGCTGTATATAACGGGTGGCGCAAAAGTAATGAGCCTATTTGGTCCAGCTACAACTTCGTTTCTAAATTAGAGAGAATTAGTTACCTATTTAAAAATATATATTTGTGCCATGAAGTTTAGTAGCATAATGATTTAAATATGATGTCTATTATATGTTGACCTCCAGAGTTGAAGCACATTTGAGCCCTATTTATGACATTTTCCATAACTAGCCGTAACAATTCCTGCGATATGTTTCTTATTTCTGGTGTATGTTTTCTTTTAAAGCTGCGAGAGTCTGTGGTTTGTTCACATTTACCCGAGATTTCAAATAATCCCAAATTAATTAATTATGAAGAACAATTATCCTCTTCAAGGTTGAGGTTTATGACGCGCTGGCTGTACTCTAGACGATCTCGGTGGTCAGTAGGCAGCAGCTGATGAGTCATCTGAGTTTTCCACGGAATCATCTTCAATTCTTTGACCAAAATACGCTGTAGAGTCAAATTCACGTTGTGTTTATATCACTGATGACAGTGATGACACTATTATGCCACGTTTGACGTTCTTGGGGAGTAAATTGGTCCATGATTTTTTTTAGTGAATTTTACATTTGATTACTAGAAAATTTTCAATATCAGAATGACAGGGGATGTCATAAAAAAGATATAAGGCTTTTCTATAGGGTCATTACTTTTGCGCCAGCCTGTATAAAAAGCCAGTACACCAAACGTGCCGTAAACTATTTAAATTTTAAGTTCATTCAATGTTTTACATAGTTTTAAACAAACTACAAAATACCTTATCATTGAAAACAGCAATTTAACAAATTTAACTTACACGATTAAACTATTAAATATCAATTATTGTTATCTACCAATTACTCGCATAGAATATTACAAATGAATTATTGTTTACGGAAAAGTTTAATGATTGCTTGTTCAAATAAAAGTATTTTCTTTCTTCACCAATTTGCAATAGCAGAACAGAGCTTTTGTGTAGCAATGTATTATTCCTTGGTATACAATCACAATTCAATTGTCGAATAAAGAAAATTGTTCTCGAGCAAAAATACAGTATTTTAAATTAAACTGTAACTCTAACATACTCGTATATATTAGTAACGTACTTCATCATCCTGTCTAGCGCAGCTACGCAAGTTTTACGTTGCAGCTAACTTGTGAATTTATATACATATGCATCAAATGTGTATATATTACATATACCTAATGGTAATTGAAAACAGTAAAAGTATTGCGCACTTTCAGATAGACAAATCTAAGGAGTTTTACCAAATTTATTATAATAAGTAACTTATAAAGCACACTAATTAATAGCGCTCATTGTCTAATGATCAGTACTGACACACGGTTTTACTCGAAAACGAGTAAAAATCAACATGTGCAAAACTCATATTTCGATGACATCAAATACCTACTACTAATTTTAGTCTAAGCGAGCCATTGAGCCTGACTCGATTGAGTAAAACTGTTTGTGAGTACGGAGCTTTACCTTGACGTTTGTTATAAATTAGCAAAGTTAAGCAAAGCTTGCTGGGGTCGGGGCTCGGATGGGTGACCGCGTGTGGCATTTACATGAGGGCGCTACCGTGCTTCAGAGAGCACGTACAGCTGTCGGCTGCAGTTTTTATTTTCAGTACACCGCCCAAAAAGTCCACCGACCTAGCCTAACGAAGGCCAGGCCGGAGGCCTTTGCAGATGTGCTGCAGAGTTGGCCACTTACATACACTCACAATAATAAACCACTCTAAAAGAAACAAAGCTTTCTATTATGCATAATATTATGGAAAACGAAAATATATTGCCAATATTCAGATAAGGCGAATGTTAATGAATTACGTTGGAGAAATTCCTAGCGGCCATAACATTTTTACAACCTGTCTTAGGGTAAATGACTTGGCGACAGGCAACCATCCATTTAGCCGTAGCAACAACACTGATAACAGAATATGAGATTTCGCAACGTGTATCATGAAGATAGAATCGTAGGCCTGTTGCCCGTTTTGCCGATATCCAATATACTAACTTGCTGAGAGGACATATGGCTTAAAACTTCTCTTAAGCTGAGCATAAGAATAAATAGAGTATCGCTATTCCTTGAAGTTGCTGTGGTCAGACGGTAATCGCTCTGTGGAAATGCTAATATTCTGTCTAAGTCTGGTTACACTACAGAACTGACCCCGGCTCTAAGGCCAAAATACTTCGGTTAACGGTCGGACTATGATGTCGAACGAAGAAACCATTCTTTAACTTGGCTTGCTCCTTCTTAGCAAGGCTAAGCTTTCCCTTAAAATTTAGGAGATGTTGGTGACGAGGATGAAAGCTTTTTAAAGTATAAATAGCAAAAAAGTATTAAGAAAATCAAATATAATTCTGATATACCTACCTACTATGATGCTCTACCCAATTTGAGACCCAACTCTGCTAAATAAATATAGTCTCGATATCATGTCCGTATCATACTTACGTCACAAAAAGCATATTCTTCTAAATTATCTGATATTTGAATGAAATTGCAACGAGATCGTATGTGTCAACGACGAACTGTTTATTTTAAATTATACGATAATGACATTAGGTTATCAGAATGCCGCTTTTAAATTCATTCAAAATATAATATCAATGTCATATAAAATAACAGAATTGGCCCCCTGACGACCTGTGTGGATAGTTCCAGGATGTTTTTTTTTTATGGTAATAGGCGGCATACGAGCAGACGGATTACGTGATGGTAAGCAATTACCGCCGCCCATGGACACAAGCAACACCACAGGAGTCACAAGTGCGTTGCCGCCCCTTGGGGTTGGGAAAAGGTATAGGATGAGGAGTGGGATCAGGGAGAAGGGATAGGGAATAGGGCCTCCGGCACTCTCACTCACCGAACGAAACGCAACAGTTTAGCTACTGTTACTTTACGTCGATTTTCTGTGAGAGGGTAGTACTTCCCCGGTCGAGCCGGCCCATTCATGCTGGAATCAGCAAGGCTCTACTACCTTGAGAAAAGAAAGATACATTAGTGTAAGTGGCATGGTGCAATAAAACAACCATGCTACTAGCAATTACTTGATTCAAAAGTACTCCAATATCAGGACTGAAATCTATAGTACATTGCAACTTTAGGAATAGAGAGCTATATTTTTTTTTATCACCAGATGTAAATGTAAAATAAACATATAAAGTTTATAGTTCACAATCAAATTAGAAAGATTTGTGTTACGAGGTATAAATCATCGTTTTTTATTGGTGTATGAATGTATGTGTGCGATGCAGTTAAATTGTTATAGTTTTAGGTTTAAGGCCTTGCCACACGGCACAATTTTACGTCCAACAAATCTACACGTCACGATTTCATCAAGTGATTTAGTCAAATCACTTGATGAAATCGTGACGTGTAGACGCCAGTCGTCCAACTCAAGTTCATCGGGTGGGCGGTACCACCAGATTTTAACCAATCGGGTGGACGCAATGAAAATCACTGATTTGATCGTGTCGTGTAGACGGGCAAAGCCAATTCGATTGAAAATTTGATCAGTGGTAAAATTGTGCCGTGTGGCAAGGCCTTTATACGAACTCTGGACGAAGGAGTCGTTCTTTTTGTTGCTTTTGATATTGACATGATAGATAATATATATTATTACCTCAAATATTTTACTATTAGCTGTACCATGCATTTTTATAGTGCATGCATCTTATTTTATGTCTATTTAAAGGTGTGAATATTGAACATTTCTTAGTAGGTAACTACTACGCCTACGTTGTAAAAGGAATCTGACCAAATGTCATGTTTCCATCTACAGAAGTTTGACTCTACGAAGATCTGTAAGGTCAGAAAAACTGACTAAAATTAAAATTAATACAGGAATTAAAATTTCGGTTGAGATGATGAAGTACCCCTTAGCCAGTCACGTTAAAGTTAATTTCGAAATCAGTGGAATTTTTGAAGCTGGCCAATTAACATATGTGAGCAGTTTTACAAATTACTTTAATGAAGCTAAAATCTTATATGAATCTTTCATCAAACCAAACCTTAGACAATATTCAGACGCTGTACCATTTAAGAAAATACGTCACATAGTTAATATGAAACTATTTGCGTACTTTGGCGAAGATATTGAGAAGATCCGACCGCGGTTACCGAGGCAGGCTAGCAGTAAGCGATCGATTATGCTAACAACGGTGCGTGACCTTTTACTTGTAAATGTTTTGTTTAATAGTTCATGTCTACGGTATCGCTGTTAGGGGAAGATTGGGTCTCTGATATACAAATGGCATTACTTATAAAACCGCAAAATATTGCGGCAGATATGTGACTTGTTATCGCTACATTGAATATGCAACTTTTAAGACTGGGCGAGTAGTTTTATTCGAAAGAAAAATATTGGAGACGTTTGCAAATCTTTAGTGCGAGCTTACATAAACTGGTGTATTTTAGAGGTCAGTACTTACCGACAAAAATGTTTTCTGAAACCAATGATATTAACTAAATAATTAGGGTGCATAGGGTTTCCACCAAGAACTTAGGGTCCCAAGCCAACCTCACCTGCAAGTGGTGCACCTGCCGATCAACGGATAATTTAAGAGATAGATATTTAGATAAGATATAAATAAAGTGGCCATTACATTAATAACATTAAATATTAAACACAACGATGACAACTAATCTATGTTATTACGCTATGAAAAAAATCTACTGTCGATTTGTAATTCTTGTCCAATTGTATAGAAGGGAGAAAAAAATAATGTGAATGATTTTTATGTATATCTTCGTCACATTACAAGTAATAAGTAAGTGTTCCTGATTTATAACTTTGGTCACATTTTGCAGCTTTATGTTGTACGAGTACTAGACTTTGCTAGCGGCTACAACCGCTTTAATTATACACCTAAATCTTCCTCCTTGAGGGGTAGGCAGGTACAGCTACCCTTCAAGGAAACAGGCTTGAGTCTATGTATGTATGTAAATCTTCCTCAGAAATTGCCTTATTTGTGAAAATCGTACAAAAGTCTGTTCAGTAGTTTTTGTATTCATGGCGACCATACAGACAGACTCGAAGAAAAGAGAACTTCATTGTATAATAATTATCTATCTATAGACTCAAGCCTGTATTCCCGAAGGGGTAGGCAGAGGTGTGATATTACACCCACATTTCACCATGAATTTTTAGGTCCCACGTAATAGGGGGTAAGCCTATTGCCGTTAGGTACCGGGCACATCACCAGACTATATATAATAATTATGTGTAGATATTGGCTCTTTTTTATTGCTTCAATTCATTATGATATGTTATTAAGACATAAGTTAACAGCTACGACACGAATTTCGGTATGAATGTTTTTTTTGTCTTTCTACCATAACGCACCGCGAGCGTTTTCATAAAAGCCTTAATATGAATTTCGTGATGTGGCGGTTTTGCAATAACCGCAACGTTTTTATAAAGATACACATAATAATTCTAAAAATTATCTGTTCAGATTACATGTACCTACAATACTTACATACGCTTTAATGCTTCACAGTGAAGTTTTAATTAGTATTATTACGTATGTTTGACATTTAACGGTCAATAAATGTATAATCGACTATCACTTTCGCAATTTGTACACATACTTATTTGTGTAACGGGTATCAATCGTGTAATCTTAATATATAAAATCCTTGCGTTACTGACTGACTGACAGACACGCTACAGCCGAAACTATTGGGCGCAGGAAGCTGAAATTTGGCATGTATGTTTCTTGGGGACCGTAGGGGTGCACTAAGAAGGGATTTCCCGAAATTCCCACGGGATCGGCCAAAACGGGTAAATTTAAAAAAAATGCAGGCGTAGCTGCTGGCGTCCTCTAGTTATTTATAACGCTTACTGATATGCGAGACTATTTGACATTCATCCCACAACCACGTCTAATAGAACCTACGCAGAAACGTCGGAGTATACAACAAGTATGTTACCTTCATTTTTTAAATATTTACTCGGTTAAAACGTGCTACATAAAAAGTAGTATGCATATGAAACGCAAAAGTTTGCTCGAGGTCTTCCTTTATTCGACTTCAATCGCCAAGTATCTGTTTTTTTACATGATCTAAGTTCATCTGATTTTGTTCAGAAACGATACCCAGACTCGACAAATTAATTTGTGAATCACACAAAGTGTTGTCTCGCGTAAAAATCAAACCTACGACATTCAACGCGGTGCTATACGGGTGATTATTTGAGCCACTACAACATCCGCGCAGTCAAATTATATATCACGAAACTTGCACTTCGATTCAACAGGAGTCAATCTCCTTTAGGTAACCTGTCATCATCATCCTCTTTCATCTTTATTATTCACTCGGTCAAATCAAACACGGTATATAAAGGGAGCCGAGGCCAAAAACTAATTTACCCTAAATTGATTTTTACAAGAGCGCTCACGCGAACCGGCCGATGATCGCTTGTTGTCCTGTTTAGCATAGATGTTTGTTTATTTACTAAGCTTGTGGGAAAATTGGTTACGGGTAATATTTTGTCATGATGAAGTGACGTCTCAAAATATAACGCAACAACTCCGGCGAGCATGTGTGAAAAGAGTAATGAATGTAGAAGAAGCGCGTGGCGTTTTTAAGAATAGAAGCAAGTGGCGTGCTGTTGTCTCTGCTTACCCCGATGAGAAAAGGCGTGAGTACTACATATATTTGTATGTTACAACTCCTGCACTAGAAATATGTGGTTCATGTTTCGTAAAAGACTATTAAAATCATCAAACAATGGACAAAAAGGACATCCAGATTCAAAACAACAATTATTTGGGAATCACATAATAATAATCGTTTATTTATCTCTTTCACAATGGTTGTCACACAGTAAGTAAGACAATAGATAGGTATATAGTAATACAAGTCTCTTTCCTTTGTGAGAGACTAGTGTCTGCTAAAGGTAGAATTTATTTATTTATAGTATCACGCCTGTATCCCCGAAGGGATAGGCATAGGTGTAAATATTACACCCACATTTCGCCATGAATTTTAGGTCCCACGTAATAGGGGGCGAGCCTATTGCCGTTACCGAGCACATCACCAGACTCCGGGCTGCTACTGAGTATTCAGAAAAACCCAGTAACACTTTTGCTCGACCCGGGACCTCCGATCAGCCAGTCGCATACGCTATCCACTGAACCACGGAGGCAGTAAAGGTAGAACTTGCGTTACATAAAGGGATATCCGGAATTCGGGGCTTACACAAAATATTGTTCCGTGTAGGACTACTACTCTCGTGGAAGTGTTAAACAGACATCGTTTAAAATCGCAGTCAATCAAAGGTAATTTTTTGACTTCTGCCTCGTACTCTCGTAGTTACTTTTAACTCAACACTATAACAGCTGCGGGTGAATTCTTGTAAAACAGGCACTCGGATTTCAACCGCAGTAGTTGAAGATCTCAACAACGTTACTATTCACTTACCCCGATTGAGTGTCTTAAGTATCAAAGAACCTGCTCATACATAGACAAAAATAATAACGTGTATCTACTTAAAATAGTAGCTTCATTTGTTTTGGACGTTTTCATCGAAATGTATCAAACTCATTCCCCTCAACCATGATTTTATTAACCAAAAGATATTCCCCCTCATAATATTAATGACCCTTCCCAAGCATCCCAAACCATCTTAAACGGACATCCCTTTCAACAAACAGCCTATCTCCCTCTAATTTTATAAACACCTAAAATACACTTAGAGCGGTTTCAGATTAGCGTTTTATACGCCCGTATAAGCTCGTTTTTGGAAGCGCATGTAGGCGCGTACAGGCGCGCCTTTTGGCACACGCGCAACTCGTACGAGCGTTGACGCGCTTCTAAGCTCGTATATGCACGAGCCGTCAGAATCCATGTTGACATTGACAAGATGTCACTACATTTTCGGGCAAACACGCCGAAATATGCCCGTTTGGTTTTTTGAAGCTCGTAATATAGCGTGCGTGTAAGCGCGTATGCTGAAACGACCGTATACGCGCAGAAAAATACGCTAATTTGAAACCGCCCTTAGAAGAGCCAAGCTCTGTCAAAACAATTGAAATTGAGACTAAACTTAACCCCTATTAAACATTAAGGGTAGTTATCACAATGGTAACTATCGTTAGCCATTGTGGCCTTTGATAAGGGTCCACAGTCAACTATACCACAAGTCATCGTTTAAACTTAAACTTCACGGTAACTATTCCTCTAGTCATGCCATCTCTATTTTCCCTTTCTTACAAGACAAGGACAGCGCTTGAGAACTTCACGGGGTAACTATACCTTCAGTCACGCAATCTCTATTTTTCCCTTCTTGTAAGACAAGGACAGCGTTACCAGGTTCAAGAATCTTCCTTTAGCTATCTTCCATCTTTATTTTTCCTTTCTTACAAGACAAGGACAGCGCTTAAGAACTTCACGGTGTAACTATTCCTTTAGTCACACTATCTCTATTTTTTCCTTCTTGTAAGACAAGGACAGTGTTACCTGGTTCAAGAATCTTCGTGTAAGCGGTCCCTTTCAGTTTGAAGGTATCGCCTTCAGTTTTGGGTTTGCGTCTGATTGTTAGTTGACCTCGCAGGGTGATGCGATTTATATTGTGGTTTGCTTTGACAATTTTATCGTTCCAAGTTTGAGAGTCTGATAATAATCGGCTCTTAATGTCTTAATTGACTGTTTGGGTCAACGGCTTATGTGGTCATGGGCAATTAAATTTTGGTTCAGTTTTTTATAGAACATTTCATGAGGAACTCGGGCGTTTATATGGATGTTTCTTTTCTACATACACACTACAATATTTACTAGAAGGAATTGATAAACATACAAATATATCTTTTTTGTAAATACATACATATTTTATAAGTATTTGTATATATGTATATGTATATATGTGTTTGTATGTAGGTATATAGAGTAGAGTTTATGAATTGGTATATATGTATGTGTTTAGAGATATATTCTATGTATTATAACTGTTACATCTACAACTACCACTATTTTCCGACCAATAATATTTCCATCCAAAGGTTGCCTGGTAGAGATCGCTATAAGCGATAAGGCCGCCCATTGTACTTCGCTTATTTTATATGATATCGCATGTTATATTTCTGGTGTACAATAAAGCATAAAATAAATAAATATTATACTCGTACATAGAAACACCCAGAACAAAACAAACACCCATGTTCACGCACACTTGATCAAGAATCGAATCTGCGGCCTCCGCTGTGACAGTCGCTTGCACTTCCGCTACGACAGCGGGTCATCAATTTTACTCTTTCTTGTAAAATCTGCTGGATTTTATGACTTTTTGGAGTAATGTAGCTTATGCATGCTCTCAGTTGCTTAAGCAAAGCACAAAGGCTTTAACTTGCTAAAAGCCGTGGATCGAGTGTAGTATAACATATACTTAATACTAAATCACACAACTTTACTGATTCTTTGTGACACGAAAGAGTGCAATCATTTTCACATTATTGTCAAATTCTCGGAAATACTACATCAACTAATAATAGTTATATGTATTGATCACTACTAGGTAAGTAGTAGGAAATCGGCAATGCAAAGCAGCCGATAGTCTCGTTTCAAATGCTCCAATGATATTTTGAAGTTATGTTCGTTTACCACTAACGGTAGTAGAGCCTTGCTGATTTCAGCATGAATGGGCCGGCTCGACCGGGGAAGTACTACCCTCTTACAGAAAATCGACGTAAAGTAACCATACCTAAACGGTTGCGTTTCGTTCGGTGAGAGAGAGTGCCGGGGGCCTTATCCCCTATTCCTTCTCCCTCATCCCACTCCTCATCCCATCCCTTTTCCCAACCCCAAGGGGCGGCAACGCACTTGTGACTCCTGTGGTGTTGCTTGTGTCCATGGGCGGCGGTAATTGCTTACCATCAAGCGATCCGTCTGCTCGTTTGCCGCCTATTATTATAAAAAAATGTGCGTATTAAATTGTCAATTACCGCTTGCCCTGTGCCTCAGAAAGCACGTTAAGTCAAGAAACACCGAACACAACTCTCTTCAACAAAATAAAATATTTTGAATTTGTTCATCATTGCAATTTATCGTAATTAAAAGCGATGGTCAGAGTTAAAGTAGGTTCCAATAATGGTAATATTAAATACTGATGGGAATGATAATGAATACTATATATTTGTAAGTACAAAAACTGATCAAAGATTCTAGTTTAATTTCGGAAAATATCAAGAACTTTTGGTAGCACCTGTCTTATACTAAACGGTCAATACGTGAGGGTCTGCAAAATAGGGATCAGGCCATACCTAGTAGGCAGATATTTTACATAACAGCCTGTTTTCTAGATCTTTCCCACATACAGATTCAATTACATAATTTAAGCATAGAAATCAAAAGCATAATTTTTGATCACATCCGAAGGTGGTAAAATATATGATTCGATTGATCCTAAATAACGTGTGTAGGAAGAAACAGGCCTTGGGGACTGAGATATAAAATACAAAAAATGGTTGATCCTAATTATGTATCAGCGTGAATTCTGCTGTACCTACAAATAATAAAAAATGAGTAAAAATCATTTTTTACCATGTTGTACCATCATGTTGTATCCCACACTATTTTTGAGTTTGATGAAACATAAACTTATATTCACGCCTTTTATACCCGAAGGCAGAGGTGTATTGCACATCCACATTTCGCCAGTTATGTTTAGGTCCCAATGTAATACTATCTACCGGGCACATTGCTAAGCGAGCGATAATTAACATTTATGATGCACACGTAACTTCGAAAATTCAGAGGTGTGTCCCCGGGGTACCTGTGGATCGAACCCGAGACCATCGTCTCGGCAGTCTGTTACGTACACCACTGTGCTATCGCCACTCAATCCAATCAAAATCGCTGTGTTTGATGATTGTGGTATTTTTAAATGTACTTGAAAAAAGTAAATACTACGATTCATTAATAGTGTTGTTTGAAATAGAATTAGTTTTTATTATAAGTCAAATCGATTAGATCGATTGAGTAACATTTTGTTTAGTCTATTGAAAATTTCTGACAATGGTCACACTGAACTGTCACTTCGTTCTCTTCCCGCGTAGAAAAATTACCACGTTGTCGACTCTTATTGTGAGCACACCTTTTTGCATTTCGTGTGAATTGATTAATTGAACTAAATAGATTAAACCGCTTTGAACGCCGCCTGATCTTGTGCTGGCAACGGTAAATTGATTGTGAACTATTGATTGATATTTGTGAAAATTGTGAATCTGGTATCGACTTCCACGTGCCAACGTGTCCTGAAAACGTCGCGTTTGAAGCTTAATAGCTAAGTATAAGATACTTCATTCATTTATTTTGGCCAATATACTTGTATGAATGTGTCTAATTTAGCTCAAGCCTGACATCAGCAAGGATAGCGGGTAAGTGAAACACATTATTATTAAGATTACTTGTATTCGCTGTGCAACACAGTGCAGTTGTGTCTGAGATTTGTTGTGGCTGACAAGGGCTGATGAATAGAGTCACGCTTCCACAAATCTGCTGCAATTGATCCCAGCTCCTTCTAGCCAAAATTCTAGACATAATTTTTGGTGCAGAGCGTGGTTGAAATTTAGCCGCTGTTGCATTACTGAGTATAAACTCAGATTGGTATGAGCTTGTATCTTATCACCTTGTAGACAGTATTGTAGTGTTTGTCAGGTCAGTTATTGTCTAAAATACATAATATTTAATTGTATAAGTTGACCTAGATAATTTGAAACACATTGTCACTTAACCTCAATCAGTAATTGTTGATTTGTAATACAAATACATATACAAATTTTGTATTGTTGGAAAATCTAACTTAAATTTGTTGTTGCATTAATAAGTCAGTTTGTTTGGATACATAACAGCTGTATGTATCAATAAATTTAGTAAATTTAGTTTATTGCATATATTCATAAACATAACAACCAACTTGACCTTGCCACTTGGGCGGGTCACATTAATAAACTTTGTTTTGTTATAATATAAAGATAATATTGTTAGGTAACACATATTCTGTGCTTACTTCCTATTGTATATCATAAATAACACAGTTAGTCTGTCTGTTGCAAATAATTAATTAATTAAGTTGAAGTTTCAACTTTATTAATTTGTTATAAGTTATAACTTTGATAACTTTTGTGTTTGTTTCAATATACTGAAACCTTAAATTTTGTTGGGCAGTAAATACCTGTCACTTGCCTTCACTTGCAGTAAACAGGCTAATACTTTGTTGGTTTCAAAGAATTAAGAAAAATTAAGTTTTGATTGTTAATTTTATTTAGCGCTTGTCCGGGCTCTTTTGAATTTTGATTATGTCAGCTATCAAGGACTTGCGTGCGGCTGCTGGTGCTATTGCATCAGATTTGCGCTGGTTTGCCTCGGCCAATGCTTTAGTGAACCGGCCTGATCGCCAGCAGGCCTTACTTCAGAGGTACGAGCGGATTGACGATCGCCTGGCAAGTGTGGAACAGCAATTCCGCACTTTCAGCACTTGCTGTCTTGAAGTGTCAATCAATGATTTCACCGCTGACCAGCGAAATAAGGTCAGCGAAGACTATGCCCAGGTCTTAGACCTGTATGATGCTGTCTCCAATACTGCGAGACAACTAGTTGCCGATAGGGAAGGGCAACCCGGCCTGAAGCAGGAGCTTCCTAAGTCAGCACCGGGGCTGGTGAGTAGGCTCCCTACTTTGGACCTCCCCCATTTTGATGGCTGCCTAGGAAGCTACCTGGGCTTCGTTAATTTGTTCGACAGCCTAGTCCATGATAGGGCTGACCTTCGGCCGGCACAAAAGTTGGCCTATCTAATGTCGGTTCTGGATGGGGAGGCTAAGGGCCTCATCCAGCATCTGCCCGTGTCTGACGAGGCGTACCAGACGGCTCGGGACCTAATTACCCGTAGGTACCATAATAAGCGTGGCCTCGCCGACACGCACATTGAGCAGATTTTGGGTTTGCCGACGCTCACCCGGGTCTCTGGGTTGCGCACCCAACTTTTGAACCCGCTCTTGGTGGCCATCAACGCACTTAAGTGCCTTGACCTGCCCGTGGACCAATGGTCCTATCTATTGGTGCACATTGTGCTGAAGAAGCTGCCTGCCGACCTGAGGTCGCGTTTTGAGCAGCGCTTTGGTGGGGATAGCGCGACCCATCTGCCCCCCTTTGCTGACCTGGAGAGGTTCCTGGAGGATGAGTGCCGGGTCTTGGACAACTCCGGTGGTGACACGCCGGCTAAGTCGCAGCCGCCCAAGGTCAAGGAGCAGGCTCGCGGTCACACCCGAGCCAATGTCGACCGGCGCCCTCCTCGCTTTGCGGTCACGCAGAGCCCAGCGGAGTGCTCCTACTGCAAGGTCACGGGGCACAGAACGGCCAGTTGTAGGGCATTCTTGGACCTACATGTCGCCTCTCGTAGGCGCATCGCGAATGCCCGCCGCCTTTGCTTCTCTTGTTTGGGGTCCCACTACCAGCGAGACTGCCCAAATTCTCGCCCCTGTCCTCACTGTGGAGGACAGCATTTGGACATTCTCTGCATGAATGCCAGAGAGGTAGGCCGCTTGTCTTACCAGCCGACGCCGCGCACGGGCGGGTGTTTTGAAGGTGGCAGCCGAGGCTCACCGGTGCGTAGCCGAGAGTCGCCTCGCTTAATTGATCGCCGCTCACCCCGCTTGGAGAACCGTAGCGTGCGCACGCCTCCTCTCTCTCGCGCACCTGAATGTGCTGTTCAGCGTCACCAGCACCATGAATGCTGCCCCAGGTATTCCCCTCCTTTGGCGGAGCGTCCCCGCCTTGACTCGCGCCCACCTCGTTTTGGGCGGGTGCGTCATTATGACCCCCCACAGATGGCGCGCGGATCGAGTCATCGCGCTTTTGAGGACTTCAAGCCGCACCCTCATTTTGACCTGCCTGGTCCTGGCCAACGGTCGCCGCCCAGGCAACAATAGGTCATTGACCCCTGCCCTATAACTCCAACCTCCCCCATTGAGACCGTTATCCTACCAACGGTTGCTGTTAGGGTCTGGGGACCCACGGGGACCTCTGTTGTTGTCCGTGCTATATTGGACACAGGTTCACAAGGTTGCATTGTTTCCACTTATTTGGTAGGGCAGGTTAAATTAAATATGGGTTCTTTTCCAAATTGTATACGGGGCATAGGGGACGTAGCCTCTAATGTTGAAGGGCAAGTCAAGGTTTTGTTTGGCCCTGTTGAATCTTCACACCCGAGGATTAGGACCTCGGCTATCGTGCTGAAGAATATTTTGGGCATGCACCCACAGAAACAGCTACCCGCTGCTGTGGTGAATTCGACATCGGGATTGGAACTGGCAGACCCCAAATTTGACACACCGGGACAAATCGACTTGTTGATTGGCTCTGATGTCCTCGGTGGAATTTTGATTGGTGGGAAACGGGTCTTGGTGCCAACTGGTTTGACTGCCATCCCGACCATATTTGGATTTGCTTTGATGGGACCTGTACCTAGGGACCCCCCTCCACCCGAACTTGATACTTTGTTGGTTGTAGGCTCTGCTCTCTCTGATGCAGTTCAGAGGTTTTGGGAGGTAGAGGAGCCCCCTCAAGTTGCCCGTTTGAATCCAGAACATGAGGAGTGCGAGCTGTTCTTCCAGAACAACACTGGTCGACTCCGTTCTGGTCGGATTACTACGAGGCTACCCTTCCTGTCTGTTCGGCCTCCGCTTGGTGAGTCACGACCTTTAGCCGAAAAGAGGTTGTTGGCCATGGAGCGCCGCATGGGTCGTGATCCGGAGCTCAGACAGAAGTACATTGAGTTCATGAGGGAATATGAACAGTTGGGACACATGTCTGTGTCAAATTTGGATTGGCGTTCGGTGGAGCACTACTTTCTCCCGCATCATGCGGTATTGAAGCCATTGACTGGGAAGCTGCGCACAGTATTTGATGGTTCTGCGCAGACTTCAACAGGCGTATCCTTGAACCAGTGCTTGCATTCTGGTCCCAAGTTGGTCAAGGACCTTTGTGACGTCATCACCAGCTTCCGACGACATCAGGTTGTCTTTGTGGCCGACATAAAAATGATGTTCAGGCAGACGATTATCCACCCTGATGACCGTC
Source organism: Euclidia mi (assembly GCA_944739405.2). Taxonomy (NCBI): domain Eukaryota; kingdom Metazoa; phylum Arthropoda; class Insecta; order Lepidoptera; family Erebidae; genus Euclidia; species Euclidia mi. Next base: position 17,000,073 of record OX123207.2, read on the forward strand.
GCTTCCAGCTGATCCTTTGGAGAGAGTCTCCTCGCGATCCCATGGTCGTCTACGAGCTCAATACAAATACGTACGGGTTAAGGTCAAGCCCCTACTTGGCAATACGTTCTCTTTGGGAGCTCGCAGACAGCGAAGGCCTACGTTTCCCAAGAGCCTCCGCCATCTTGAAGGACGATATTTACGTCGATGACATTTGCTCGGGCGCCTCCACAGCGGACGAGGCGATCCTCCTGCGGGACGAATTGATAGGTATTTTGGCCTCCGCTGGTTATGAGTTGCGCAAATGGATTTCCAACTCACCAGCGCTTTTGGAAGGCTTGCCAGAGGATCATCAGCAAGATCCACATCTATTTGAGATTGTTGACAACCCCGCCATGATGGCTGTTCTCGGCGTTCAGTACAGACCAGTCCAAGACATCTTTACGTATAACGTAGACTTGAAACTGCCTTGTTCTTGGACTAAACGTCTCGTGTTGTCTACTGTCGCCAGAACCTTTGATCCGAACGGTTGGATTTGTCCTATCATATTTTGGGCAAAATGCTTCTTGCAGAAGCTTTGGACAGCAGGATTGACCTGGGACGAACCCCTACACGGCACTCTTGATGAGGAATGGACCTCTTTTGTATCCTCGCTTCCTGCCGTCAATGAGATCTCCTTGCCTCGTCCCATCCTTCCTCCCGGGAAGTACAAGGCCACCCTTCACGGGTTTTGTGACGCCTCGGAACGTGGTCACGCCGCCGTGGTGTACTTGCGCACAGTTAGTGCCTCAGGTCAGGTGAGGGTTTCCCTGATCATGGCAAAGAGCAAGGTGGCACCCCTTCGGACATCTCTGACCATTCCAAAATTGGAGCTCTCGGGAGCAGCTCTACTTGTACGCTTATTGAACCACGTGTCTAACACTTTGGGTAAAAGCATTTGTATTAATGGGACCTACGCCTGGACAGACAGCCAAATTGTTCTTTGTTGGTTGAAGGCTTCTGTCCACACCTTGGAGGTATTTGTTGCTAATCGCGTTTCCCAAACCCAGAAATCCGAAGTCAAGCTTGTTTGGACACACGTGCCAGGTGAGCTCAACCCCGCTGATTGTGCCTCGCGCGGATGCTTGACGCCTAGTTTGATAGGTCATTCGCTGTGGTGGGGTCCGGAATGGTTGAGTCGGCCAGAAATTGATTGGCCTCGAACGCCAGTTTTGAATACTTCTAATTTGCCGGGTCTACGAACACTCGCTCTTGAGAAGGTAGAATGCGCCTTCGACCCCGATTTCTTGTTGAATCGCTACAGCTCCCTCGACAAGTTGTTAGGTGTTACTGCTTGGATAAAGCGTTTTGTTTTTAACTTTAGGCACCCACAACAGAAACGACTGACACCGTTTCTCTCACCACAGGAACGACAGGAGTCCCTCACCTTTTGGGTTCGTTCTGTGCAATTGGCGCATTTTGAAAGGGAGATTGCTATCCTCAAGTCGGGGAAATCGAAATTGTCGGGAGCTGTCTCTAAATTGAACCCCTTTTTGGACGATACGGGTCTCTTGCGCGTTGGAGGGCGTCTCAAGAACGCCAACCTCCCTTACGGAGCACGTCACCCCCTTTTGTTACCTAAGGACGGTCATTTGGTACGCTTGTTGGTAACTGACCGTCACCTTAAAAATTCGCATGCTGGTTGTAATGCGCTCTTGGCCATTTTGCAACGCGAATTTTGGATTTTGTCTGCCCGAAGAATTATTCGGAGTGTAGTCTTTCGCTGCATCCCTTGCTATAAGCTCAAGGCTTCTACCATGCAGCCCTTGATGGGAGACTTACCGGCAGATCGCGTAACTGAGAGCAGGACGTTTGACGGTGTTGGCACGGACTTCGCAGGTCCCTTTTTGGTGAAAACGTCGACACTTCGAAACAGCAAGACTGTTAAGGCCTACTTGTGTGTTTTTGTTTGTCTCTCCACAAAGGCCGTACACTTAGAACTGGTCTCCTCGCTTACGACCGAGGCGTTTGTAGCCACATTTGACAGATTTGTATCCCGCAGAGGGATGCCTTCCTTGATCCGTTCTGACTGCGGCACTAACTTCAAGGGCACCTATAATTATTTGAATGATGTTGTTAATTTCCTTGAAACCAACAAAGCTGATATAGGTGATAGGCTTGCCCGACGTGGGATAAATTGGTTGTTTTCCCCACCAAATTGTCTACACTGGGGTGGTATATTTGAGGCCGCCGTAAAATCGGCCAAAACACACTTGCGCAGGACAATCGGTGAGTCTGTTCTTACATTTGAGGAACTCGCAACTGTGTTTTGTAAGATTGAGGCCGTTTTGAACTCTCGGCCATTGTGCCCGATCTCCTCAGATCCGAATGATTTGGAGGCCCTTACGCCGGGCCATTTTTTGATTGGTCGCCCACTTGTCGCCTTACCTGAGTACCCCTATATTGATACGAGACCTGGTCGTCTCTCGCGTTTTGAATTGGTACGCCAGATTACTCAGAGCTTTTGGAAACGCTGGAACTTGGAATATTTGCACATACTCCAGCAACGCGTTAAGTGGACCGACAAGACCGATCCACCCAAGATTGGTGACCTCGTTTTGATCAAGGAGGCTAACCTTCCGCCACTCAGATGGCGCAGGGGGCGCATCCTTCATTTGGTAACTGGGGCTGATGGAGTTCCCCGATTTGCTGAGGTCTTGGTGGACGGTTCGATTCTGAGGAGAGCGGTTGCAACATTGTCACGTCTACCAACCGATTAGCGGACCGGTAGGCCGGTCCGGGGCGGGTGGATGTTTGAAATAGAATTAGTTTTTATTATAAGTCAAATCGATTAGATCGATTGAGTAACATTTTGTTTAGTCTATTGAAAATTTCTGACAATGGTCACACTGAACTGTCACTTCGTTCTCTTCCCGCGTAGAAAAATTACCACGTTGTCGACTCTTATTGTGAGCACACCTTTTTGCATTTCGTGTGAATTGATTAATTGAACTAAATAGATTAAATCGCTTTGAACGCCGCCTGATCTAGTGCTGGCAACAGTAAATTGATTGTGAACTATTGATTGATATTTGTGAAAATTGTGAATCTGGTATCGACTTCCACGTGCCAACGTGTCCTGAAAACGTCGCGTTTGAAGCTTAATAGCTAAGTATAAGATACTTCATTCATTTATTTTGGCCAATATACTTGTATGAATGTGTCTAATTTAGCTCAAGCCTGACATCAGCAAGGATAGCGGGTAAGTGAAACACATTATTATTAAGATTACTTGTATTCGCTGTGCAACACAGTGCAGTTGTGTCTGAGATTTGTTGTGGCTGACAAGGGCTGATGAATAGAGTCACGCTTCCTCAAATCTGCTGCAATTGATCCCAGCTCCTTCTAGCCAAAATTCTAGACAAGTGTCATTAACACTATTAATGAATCTCTGTTCCCGCCGGTGTGCTGATTGAGGCTTTTCATATTTGCGTTTTATTATACAGAATATTCAGATATAGAGATCAGTAGTTTTCCAGAGTTTCTTTTTCACCACACTTTCAGTTTTCTTAAGTGTAAACTTATGTGGAGAGAAAAGTGCCAGTAAGTAGCGCCCATACTTACTGCGATATTTTTTTATTATAATATTGCTAGAGCTCGAAGACTTTTACAAAGTTATCCTCATAGTATGAACGCAGAAAGTTTCATAAGCCAAGCGCGTGTGAATTTTCCCTCTAAGGCATCGTTTAGTTTGTTTGCTCCCTAAATAATTAATAAGTTTTACACGACCGAAAGTAGGTTGCCATGTGTGTATAAGGCCCTTCGTACATAAGTTACGCAAATTTTCGACATTCACAAATATCTGTGTAATTATAAAATTCTTGCGTTACTGACTGACTGACAGACAAACTACAGCCAAAATTATTAGACTTTGGCATGTATGTTCCTTGGGGACCGTAGTGGTGCACTTAGGAAGATTTATCCTAAATTTTCACGGGATCGGGTAGGGACAGTTTAATAAAAAAAAACGTGCGTAGCTGCGAGTATCCTCTCGTTTGAAATTATAGGTAAAATACCTGCCTCGCCGACATTTTGCTTAACCTTCGATTACATCTTTCACGTACCCATCTGCTGTTATAATTTCAACGTCATGGATTTTTTTGACAGACCAATCGATGTCACTGTACATTTCAGTCAAATTCGTTTCAGCCGTGGCTTCTACGCCTATAGAGATCGAATGGGCATATCTCGTGATGCAAAATATTCATTACCATCTATAAGGATCGTGCTCTACAATATACTATAGTTTACAGCGGTTTATGTAGCCTTGTGTGTGAAAGGCCTTACGGTACACAAAATATATTACCATATCTGGTGTAACTTGGTCTATCATTATATGGCAACTCTATATAAAGATAGATTAGATTATAATGGGTGTTACAGCTTCGTTCGCCATGTGTGAAGGCTAACGCATTGCTCAATCAGCTTTTGATTTCAACGATGTATGTTTACATATGCGAAAACTAGGTTATGCTGATTAAAATTGTTTTACAGCGTGAGTAATATAGTACCGTAATAATGATTAAACTGACCCTACATAATAATATACAAATTAATTTATGTTGGTGTTAAAAATGTTAATGGTATAAATATAATATAAGGTATTTGGTTATCATATTTTCAGTGAATATTGGCAGGCGTGACTAAGGTTATAAGTTCTTGTCTAGTGTCTTGTCATTCCATATTTTCTTGTTAATAGCTACATTCCTGACTCAATCACATAGAAAGCATCAAAGTTTACTAAAATGATTTTCTTTATCATCAACAGAATCTTGTTGCATTCTATTATTTTCACTAGAATGCTAATATAGTTTCCACCCAGGTTTATCTGAACTAAACCTACACAAGCCCCTTAAAACTTCAAATGGGGTAAAGCAGATTAATTTTCTAAAAGAGTTACAACAGGTATTTTCTTATACCCACAATTTAAATCTGGAAGTTAAAATCAAGGATTTTAACACAATATGTCGACGCCGCGTTTGTTTTCTGCAAAAAAAACAGGTGGGCGGTGCCTACATTATAAAAGGCATCCACTGATCAAATTAGCGATCATAATTTCATAATGCATAGTTCTACTTTGAACCAAAAAGCTTCTCACTTTCAAGTTTGTAACAATGTACCTGACCAGAAAGCAACACAATATTCTCCAGAATGTTCACCTCTGTTATCAACTGAATCTTGACGCATACAATTAGTTTCACAGCACCGAGAACGCAACCTAGTTTCCAACTTTTCCCAAGTTTCTCTACGCTATGAAGTTTCTTAAAGGTTAATCTAAAGCCTTTCTGAGACAAATAAGTAAACATTGACACTTTGAGATACTAAGCGCGACATCCCATCCGTCTGTCCGTCTGTAAACACTAGACGAGGCTAAGTGACCTAGATTGTAGCTTATAGTGATGGGACTTAGTCCTTTAGCTTTACTTAGTACACATTAAACTTTGACAGGATGTATCCTTGCAGTGTTGTTACATACATACATAGACTCACGCTTGTTTCCCGGAGGGGTAGGCAGAGACTACGTAACGCCATTTGCAACGATCCTGACATACCTCTCTTACTTCATTCACTCCCATCAAGTGTCTCATGCATGCTCTTCTGTTTAGGGTACTTCTGACCTGTCCTTTTTGTCCTTGTTGTACAACGTTATTGATTTCTGATAAAATCTTGTTTAGGTTAGAGAGTACATACATACACATACATAGACTCACGCCTGTTTCCCCGAAGGGGTAGGCAAAGGCATATTAAACGCCCACTTTTCGCCAGTGTTTTGATCCCACGTACCTAATAGGTGGCGAGCCTATTGCTGCTTATCGGTTTATTTTGTTTGCCAGTGCCTCGTCCGTTGATCGGCAGGTGCACCACTTGCAGGTGAGGTTGGCTTGGGACCCTAAGTTCTTGGTGGGAACCCTATGCTATGTTAGAGAGTAACACTAATTAAAATTTAAACGAATGTTACTTTCAGTTTCATCAGGATAGATAGTAAAAGAGAACGCTTAGGGTTGAGCTACACCTATCAGCACCGCATCACACTTCCCTATGCTTTTATCCTTTTCTGTCACTTAGGACCGTCATTTACTAGAGCGAGAAAGAGAGAGGGAACGCGTCAGCACACCGCGGAATCGATCGTGATCTCTCTCTTTCTTTTTCCAGGAAATTGTTATTAATCGATCATCATCGTCATCCTAACTGTATTCCGCTTGCATTCAAGAATTTCGCATTGTGGCCTACTTTGTATTTTAGCCAGGTTTGACACAATATCAGCTTTTCCACATAATGACTGCATCTGTGCTGTAACTAACGTGTTATCTAAAGCCCTGTGCTTCGGAGAGCAAGCGAGATGAGTTCGAGCGATCCTCGCATGATTATCAATTTATTTCTCGTGGCGTATTATGAAATCATTTACGTCGGGTGCCTGATATTTCGAAAATTGCCGTGATCACCGAGGCGTCATCATTAGTATCAAGAAATTTGAAAAACGGATCACAACAATATGAGACCGGTAAACGTAGCTGCTATTAATTTGCGTTGTAACCCATTATTTCTATTCAAATTTTATATATAGTAATCATTTCATATCTGTAAAATCTTATGTAAACTGTCACATTTGTGAGCAAAGCTTCTCACCAAACTTATAGAAAATTCTCATTTCTCGACTATTCGAATCTCCCTTTGCCCTTAGCATCGCGCACGGAGCATTGTATAGCAACAACAATTATAGATCGGCGTCAATGCGCGCGAGTATTTTTGTACCGCATGTAGGTCATAGGCGCAACTAGCAACTGTACTCTTCGCAATTGTACTATCATGTACTCGATGCAGACATTATGAACTACAGAATTATACGTGCAAAAATTTGTGTGAGAAACGCCAAAAGTTACGCATAAACTACTAGTACCTACTAGGTTTTAAAGTACTGTTATAAACGCAATGCTTTCTGAGAATGGATGATGTTATTAATTATTTCACAAAAAATCTGCTGACAGTTTTTTGGTTAAACTTTGCGATGATGAAACACCTATTTTGAAGTGTCTTCTAGGTACTCTGTGACCAAGGATCACTATGGTTTAACCATGTTGATCCTTGGTCCACGCCAAAAGGTTGATAAAAACAGAAGGTACCTATAGGTAAATTCACGAAAGTTGACCACAAATGGCGGCCGTCGCGCATATGTACATTCGTGCACCAATGGCGTTGCTCCATTCTTGACGCATTTAGGGAATGCGTCAAGAACGGAGCCACGCCATTGGCACTCCACCCGCGCCTCACCCCGCACCTCCACGGGGACCTAAAAAATGATTTCTGCGCAGTGGTCATCTTTCGTGAATTTACTTATATTAGATCTTTCTTTTCAAATAATAATTCGATACAGACCAGTTTTATAAATGTTACACATTACATCGTGTTTAAATCTGATTATTACGAAATATAAAAGGAAAGATGGCAGAAATCTGTCGGTTCTCGTCAAGAAAATTTGCTCCAGACTCCTCTGACGAAAAAGGATATATATGGAATCATGCGGATTCCAGAAAATTACCTGACATATATACATTATCTAATTTTAAAATCGATTAATAAATTTACCATAAATGATTATAAGCCACATGAATGTAATTGAATGTATCATACATTCAATTACATTCATACATTATAACTTTTATAAGGCATATAAAAATACCTATGTTCTATCTGTTCCCCAAGACAAAATTATGGTTATCTTCTTACTTTCATCGTGCATTGAACACATTATAACCCAAATAAAAAACAATTTTTATTATTTATGTTTGTATAATTTATGTAAAATAAGACCTGTATCTATTCCAAATATAAGAACCGTTATATTTCAAACTTATCTCGAGATATTTATTTATAGAATAATCTCCGGATAACAGTTAAATCTACATTGTGACGTCTTGTGACACTGAGATAATTAATAAGTTGTAACTCTCCGTATCGCCCACGTTGGCTCTGTCTCAAAATCAATGGATTTCTGTATTATTCTATTAAAATTTAGTTAATGCAATTATATTATTCAATTTATTTTATCGTACATTTTTTATCTATTGTATAAGAATTAATTAGTAGGTAATACGATTTGTTTTTAACTTTAGTTGTCTCTAGATTTTAGGACTGACGGTTAGGATTCTTAGAATAATACAGCTAGGAATCAGCCTTATATACTGTAATAAAATGTATGTTCCATTATTCATTGAATATGAGCGCTTGAGGCCGAATACCATTCTGCTTCTATGGCTCATTTCTGTCTCACGAAAGTACCAAATCCTCGATGGATTTTCTAGGTAAGGCTAGTTCTATGTTCTACAATGCTAAAAGAACACAACCACGATATGACCTAAGGTTATCGTTCACTAGCCGCGTTATAATTGTGACTGCAACATAAAAGTAAATTTGAAGTAGTCCATTATTGTCCATAGACTTGAACAAATCAAGGTTATATATCTGTCATATTTCTAGGTATATTATTCGCTAGCCTCACTAAGTGCAAGTGACACATATCGGTGTGTTTTGTAGGCCTGCAGTTGCAGATATTTTAGGGCTGACACCAAACGGAGACAAGTTTTACGTACCTACTTCCCCATGACCGACGCCCGCAAAGGGCTTCACGTCGTAGCACTTAGGCTCCGAGTCAACTTAATCCTCTTAAGCTGTTCTGCGCTCAGTGTGACCTGCGCCTAAAGCACAATCTACAAGGGTTAGAAATTGAGCATGACCTCTTTTAATACTCAGCTGACAGCACAAACTATATATGTTAGTAACAAAACTATGCATGTGAACGAAAGAGCCGGTGCCTACTGCGCTTTAAACACTAGTTCGTCAAAGCTTCATCCGGTATAAACTTTGCTGAACTCTCACACAGCTCAGCTACCTGTCTACCTCACACATCTTTAGTGCATACATACTCTTTAAAAGGCCTACCTCACATTGTGTGGACGCGTTCCTCGAGCAGGCGCCCTGCGTGTGCTCGGCGTGCATTGAGCGTTCACTCTGTGGTACAAAGTGAACGGTGGGCGTTCGCGGAACGTATGCTGGGCGCATGCCGAGCACACGCTCGAGAAACGCGCATGCCCAATGTGAGGGAGACCTAAATCTAGTTCTGAAACACCTGGAATATTTTAATGTACTTGGTACGCGACCAGAACTTTTCATTGCATATTAAGTTCGTAGCGACCGGACGTTTTAAATACAATTTAATTTTATTATGCAATTAAAACTCAACTGCAATACGCGCATACTAGTTGCATGTGCGACGGGAAATGAGACCGACAATCGTAATTATTACTGGGAATTTATTAATTTTGTGTCTGTTGGGTTAAGAGTGAGGAAGCTTACTTTGTAAACACATCTGCTCATGCAGACGTAGTTTTATATAGATTGTCCCTTTATGTGCCTAGAGCTCTATCAACGTTACCTCAATAGGGAACTTTACACTAACTCAGTATGAATAGGGTAGTTTCCAGGGTCAAAATAATTACATTTTATTTAGTCTGTATTTTAGATTGGTTATAAAAAAATATTCGACACGTATTTTTTTTTCGATTAAATAAAAAATAACAAAGATATAGCCCATTAAAGTTACGTGTGACGTCATCTAGTGCGAAATAATGCAGCACGGTGTGACGTTATCTGTAACTTTAATGAGCTATATCTTGGTCATTTTTGGTTTAATTTACAAATAAAAAAATACGTGTCGCTTATTTTTGAATAATCTAAAGGACGGACTTATAATTTTTTTTTGTCAACTAGCCCATTGCGCTACAAGAAAGCTTTTTTTTTTCGTGACTATAACTTGAGGTATTATATTCTGTTCAGGTATTTTGTAAATCTGATTGTGTTCATTGATTTTTGTTGCTGACTAGATGTCTATCAGTGAACTGGCTACTATAGTACAGGCTCTGCCTACCTTTGTCAGTTGACGGTGTGTGAGATGTCCTAGTTCCCTACATCTTTCAAAGAGAAGGAATCAATCTCATACCTCAGTATGTACCCGGAGTCGTCAAACCACCAAACGCTAGCAGTACGCACTCAACTAGACCGATTACTCTCCGTGTTCCATAGTTCCATATCTTGTTTATCACAATACATAAACAAACAACTTCACCGCTTAAAACTAAAAACAGTATTCAATAACCGACAGGGTGTCGTAGCTAAAAGCATTAATGATAATACAAATGATATTGATACAGACCGCGGCACTAATGGATGCTATTCTCTCGGTAATGGAGGCCGACACCTGTCGCCTCTCACGGCACTGCCTTTAACTGAATATCACTACGGAATATCGAGGCAGATTTTGTAATGTATATGAGTTTGAAGCCACGGTGGGTAACACTGACTTATTGAATTTATGTGCGTATTAAATTGTTTGTTATCGAAGGAAAACATCCTAAATTGTGTAAGAGTTCAACATAATGTCCATAAAAGAGAGTGTGATGTCGACATGCACTTGACGAATGTGGTGAACTACGACCTAGACCGTTTCAAAGTGAGAAGAAGCGCAAGATAGTAATTATATACAGGGTTGATGGTAATGATGATGATGATGACGAGTTTGCAATCACGATTTTAAAAATCATTGTTTAGAGATCTTTGTATCAGAATTGTCTAAGCGTTATCCTGGTTGCATCCAAGACTTTCTATCTTGGACTTTTCAAGATTAGCATGCTCCCGAGGTACAGGACAAGCTATGTATAATGAACTTCGAAAAATCTATGGTCGCGCTGAGAGATTGAACTCGAAACCCCCTGGGTATCTGTTTGCCTTTCACTTAATTTGTATGCCTATATTATCTATCTATGATTAAGTGTCTTCAACTATCGGATATGTCCATGGACGTCTGCGGAAACGTCTGTCAACTCTCAGGGCTTGTTGCTAATGTTGTTCATCTTTAATTGATGTCAGCTGTGCTTTCAGAGCTATTAGTAGGTATTGGCAAAGTAACAAGTAGAATTCGTCAATGAATAATATTATAATTATTATTTGTTTATTTACCGAGTCCAGAAGTTATAAGTATGAGCTGATGCTGTTTTGTATCTGTGCCCTTATGGTGCCAATACAGTGTAGCGTAACAGCGTAACATTTAAGCGAATTTAAATAATATTGCAGATCTTCTCGACCTAATAACTAAATGATATTCAGTGTCACATGGTCTTAATCAAACAACAAGGCAATATTTATGAATTTGTATAACTGTAAATGTTTGGGTTATTAGTATAAGTTTTAAATTGTCTTCAGGATATGTACTTCGAAACTACAAAAAACCATTAGATATTTGAAACATTTACATCAAGCGAAAGACAAAAAAAAACATATTTACTTATTCTGCATTTTGGGTGTTACAACACTCATAAAAGTCTAAACACTACTCTAGATGACGACTTTTCCTAGCAAAATGACCTCTTGAGAAGATAAGCCATATCAAAATGAGAATAATTACTTTTTCTGTCATTTCTTTTTCTTCCATCTAACGATGTACAACGAATATGTATTAAGTAACCGTAATATATATTCCGTAAGACAATTTAAACCTTCAATCACATGCGAAAAGATCAACCTCCCAAAAGCGTCAGTCATATCTCAGTTCAATATCAGTTGACCAACACTTCATTTACCTATCACTAGCACGCGATACAAAGGCTTCACAGGCTGCAGCCTCAAACCACGTCAATCAAGTCAGTGTGAGTCTGTCGGCAACGTGAGAATTTGACGAACAGTGTCAGTGCAGGTTTATACAATATTTTCACTACTTTTTGTGAATTAAAATGCGGCTTGTGGTGGTTTGTGAAAATTGTTTTGGCTGGTGTGTTGTATAGTTTAAGAGGCATATACAGATTTGATAACTAACTTTTTTACTAGGCTTTTTTTATAGACTATTTTTGTAAATTGCTGGACTAAAGCCTCCCCTAATTTGCTTAACAGTAGCGTTGTGGATCATTAGGACGCTGGCCAGACGGGTTGGTACAGGGTTTGTTTATTTTTATTTTTTTATTTATAGAGGCAATTAATCCTCGAAGGGGTAGGCAGAGGTGTAATATTACACCCACATTTCACTATGAATTTTTAGTTCCCACGTAATAGCGGGCGAGCTTATTGCCGTTATCGGGCACATCACCAGACTCCGTGCTGCTACTGAGAACCGGAAAAACCCAGTAACACTTTTGCCCGATCCGGGAATCGAACCCGGGACCTCCGATCAGCAGTCACATACTGGACCACTGCCTCCGTGGTCCAGTGGATAGCATACAGGGTTTGGTGACGATTAATAGTTTTCAGTCTTTTTGCAAAGATACTATTTGTTTAATGTATTTTCCTTAGACAACGACACCCACGGAATGAAATGGGGTAGTGGTATCTTGTTTTTTTAATCCTTCACCACATGGATTCTTAGTGCTAGCCAAAGAGTATACAAATACTACGTAAGTGCTAGCTTCAAAATCGTTTTGCTAGTTGCCCTCTCTTTGGCGTGTTCCTTGGTCCTACGTCAGAACCCTTTGTCCAATTTTTTTTTTTCATAGCGAGATGAGGCTCATATTTAATCGTGAGACGTTGTAAAACACAGCTGATGTTATAAATATTAGAACCTATAAATATAGCCTGCAGACAAGCCAAGTAAAATTGAATTTAATCACATCCCATTTAAGTTCATATTACGCTGTATATTACGAACTCAAAGCTCATTAACATCTCCTAATCTCTTTGAAAGTCTGCCGTTTAACATGTCTAAATGATATCGAGACGACGGAGTTGTAGCACGTCGCTATGTTCATTGAACCGTGACGCTACAACTTTCGCTTCGGAGGCATACACATGTATACATATCGTGTATATATATATATAAGCTTCGCTCTGTGTGTGAGTCCCTAATACACACAAATACATATTTGTTGAATATACGTACCAATTTTTCCCCGCTGCGTGTAAGTACCTAACTAAGTAGTACTAAGTAGGTATTTTAAATGCGAAATTGTGTTTGTTTCTTTGTCTGTCTATCACTTCGCAACCTACAGTGCAATGTTTTGGTTGAGACATGTCATTTATTTATGACAAAAATCGTTACTTCGATGGCGCAACCGCGGGTGCAGCCTAATAAACTATACCTATTGGCGATGCTAAGGTTCTAACTAGCGACTCTAGCGGCGAAATATAGAAGTTGTCTAAGAACGACACCTTCACAGATCACTGCTGGTTTTGACACTTTTGACAGCTCTCAATACAGTTAACACCATATCCTCGAAGCAAAGTTGTGTTGAAAGCTGTCAAAAGTGTCGTTCTTAGACAACTTCAAAATTTCGCCACTAGAGGCGCACGGATCATCTTTGCAACGCTAATATACGTATATTGCCCGAAAAAGTCTAGGTACCTATTTCACACACATAACATATATCTATGTATATACACCAGTTGGTATGAGTGCTATAAGTTCAACTGTTAGTTAATACTTGTTCGAGTTGTTCCCACTTTCGCAAACTTTAGTACTTAACACGAGAGAAATGTTGTAGAATTAAATCGCATTACATTTTCGTTTATTGATTAGACATTCACTGACTGCTTGCATGGGAGAATGGTTTGGAATATCTATCTGACGGTGAAAAACCAACAATAATTGGGAAAACGAGTTATAAACACAGTTAGTATAGAACCTTGCTGATTTCAGCATGAATGAGCCGGCTTGACCGGGGAAGTACTACCCTCTAGTATCTACAGGGTGTAAAAAACCCTTAACGAAAACTGAAATCCTAGATGGTACCAATAATTACGATCATTTTTTACTTCGGCACCATACCTGGGTAATGACAGGTTCAGGAGATATTGGGGCTCAAAGTCACTATATTTTTTTTCTAATTAGGTACAAAATTGATGCAATCACCACGCCAATTTGATCTATAGATGTCCTATGCACCCATGCATAACCAGGTATTTCGGGAATTGCACGCACGTACTTTTATTTGCACTTTACAAATGCGCCCACTTGAAAAAAAATCGTTTCCCCGGTATCGTTTTTGCTTAGTATCATACATGTATAGTCTCACGACTTTAACCCCGAAGAGGTAGGCAGAGGTGTATTTCTACACCCACTTTTCGCAAGATATACTTTAGTCCCACGTAATAAGGGGCGAGCCTATTGCCGTGCCGGGCACATTTCCAGACTTCGTGCTGCTAGTGAGAATTTCGTGACAGAAAAACCCAATAACACTGCCCGACCCAGGAATCGAACCCGGGACCTACCGATCCCACGCGCACATTTATGTCGCGAGACCAACGAGGCAGTCGTGTAGGGTTTGATGTCGAGTTTTCCGTCTCTAAGCAAAGATGGTATTTGCATCGTGTTATCCCTTAGTCGCCTCTTACGACACCCACGGGAAGATAGGCGGTGGTGACACTTGTATTCTATGCCGTCAACCACACGGCTATAGTTTCACTTGGCGTGATGTCCAAAAAGAGTAGACTTCGACTTGGTGATGGGTCTTATGACACCCTGTATACTGCTAGTATAGATACTGTCAGTTTACATCGATATCCTAGCGTTTCTGTGGTGAGTAAGAGTGCGTCAGGTCCCATCCTATTTGCCTTCTCCCTTATTTCGCTCCACCTTCTATCCCGTTTCCCATTCCACAGAGCGTTAACGCACTTGTGATTCCTTTGGTGTTTTTGTGTCCATAGACGGTGGCAATCGCTTACCAACAGGCGATACATTTGCGTTTGCTGCATATTACATAAAAATAAAGTTATAAATAATCAAGCTTCAAGCTAAGACATGTGGTTAAACGTTATGTTATTTTCGAAACCTTAGTAGTTGATAAATAATTAAGCATATTCAAAAGAATCTTTCAAGGTATTATAACCTGTAACATTCGTTTATATTGGCCGTTTCTGGAATTGAAAATCAGATGTACGACTGCATGGTTGGCGTAGTGGTTTAAGCGGCCTCGCCGCTTGACACTGCGCCGAGTGTTGTGGGCTCGATCCCCATACGAGACAACACTTTGTGTGATTCATAATTTGTTGTTTTGAGTCTGGGCGTTCATTGTGTCCGTTAGTTGTGTGTTTGTAAAGTCCCGCGCGACACAGGATTTAGTACTAATGCGGGAGTTGTCTTTAAAAAAAAAACTTTACCAACATACCTAGTGGAATCCAAAGAGCAATGTACATTCCCACTGGAGTGCAGAGAACGCATATAATAATAGCCTCAGTGTACCTAATGTACCTATATCATTACAACCGATAGACAAAACACACTTAACAGTTTTACTGTCGTGTACGTTTCTGGATTTAGTACGCCTACGCTTGTTTCAAAATCTCCTCATTCAAGAAGAACCCGGGCCACAGACTTGTTTCAAATACTTTTATCCATCCATGGATTTGGGTACTAGAGAACTATTTGGCATAAGCTCCATACAAAATATGTCAAATATATATCTATTAACAGAGACTAGTAAAGATTAGCTAAATTCACCGACAGCTAAAATATAGAGATCCGCCGATAGCCGACAATTTAATATCACACAGAACTTTCTTATGCTACCCGCATCCAACCGAATCATAAATAAAAATTAGTTAATTAAACCTATGGCACATATATTTTTCTCTCCTTGAAGTAAATATTAAGTATTTTTAAGATTTTGCCTTTATGTGAAATCAAATGAAATTAACCTTAATTTCGTATAAAGCTTTTTAAAGTGTGTACGAAACGTCATTTTTTTCCCAACCAGTGCAGTTAACTCACAAGTAGACTAATAAATAAATTTTAAATATTTTCTTATTTGTAACATCAAGCTTTTTTGTTACAGGGGACCAACATCCAACGTTCAGCAAAACGGCGAGCAACTGACGCAGTCACCTTAGCTTACGTTTTTATATGAATCTTGTGCATCTCCTGTAAATAGTGATGTGTGTAGTGGACGTGTAAGAAAATCGCATGGAATTACACTGCTTCGGTTCGATTCTCCGGCTGAGCAAAGAGAAGAATAGGTAAGATTTTCTTTATGTAAATTACGCCTTGTATACCTACTTTAAACTAGGTTTTTTAAACTTAATACAAATTTTTAGGGTACATTTTTTTAAGACTTCACTCGCACTAGGAATAAATCCAGTCACGGGGGACAACGGACACAATGAACACCCAGACCCGAAACAACAATTTATGGATCACAAAGAGTACTATCTCGTGTGGGAATCGAACCCACAACACTAGACACAGTGTCAAGCGGCAAGGCGGCCGCTTAAAACCACTACGCCACCCGTGCAGTCAAATCAACTCATATTTGCTCCGACGTTTCGTGTCAGAGGCCTGAGGCATCTCGCGACCACGACTGGCGTATTCTGGGGGCAGACTCGATGCCAAATACCTTCATTAACAACTCAGTCAGTCAGTAATGGAAAAATGTTTCGTATTGATTTGTTTCTACCTAGCTGTTTATAAGAATTTCTTGCCCATAAAAATTAAACAAAAATATTTACCTACTCCTCCAAAAATGAATGTTAACCAACAATCTAAACCTAATTAATACGTACATAGGGTAAAACAAAGTAATCGCATTCCTTATTATTAATTTAGTGTTAACGAACGTTCAACCGTAACGCGTAAACAGTTAATTGTTTCAATCGTTCATGTGGCACACATAACCTTGGAATATTACGTATTATAGTGAATATGATTTCTCATTTAGTAATCAACGTTTCATATACACCATGTAGCATATATGTACTATATTATGTGCCCAAAATTTTCGCCTTGTTCGCCTTGGTGCCCGGTTTCCACTTACAATTTTAAGTTTAAATTTACAGTTTTGACTGTATATTAGTATTCCACAAAACGTCTACAACCCAAAAGAATAGACCACAGACATAGATCTACATAGATAACGCAAAGTCGAGCTTGGTCGCCACCAACTTCAGTAGTGTCAGTATTTTCGAGGGTACTGACTCCCCTTGTCCGTGTGGTGACGGATTAAGAATACGGATTGTCACCACCCATATCATCACATGGGTGTCGTTAGAGCCGACAGTGGGAGCATATTATGCAGAGAACAGCACTGTAAGAGAAGGAAAACTTGATACAAACCCTATACGAACCCGTTTGACCACCGTGGTATAGTAGGCAAATTCCTCCTTTCAAAGGAAAGGCCTAGTCCAACAGTGGACTAGGCCTTTCCTTTTTCTTTTCCTTTCTTCCTCTTCAAACAACAGCGACCAACGCGCGTGCTTCGTAATTCACAGGGCAGCAAGCGAAACAAAATAGGCATTTATACCTCTTACTACTTATTCCCCCGATTGCGTATACTGCTTGCGAAACTAGAATCATGTGGCAGGCGAACAGTCTCGCTTTGAACAGTATTCTTTAATAGATCAGTGCTAACAAACTCATCAAGCGAGCAGTAAAACTTGCCACTAAAACACGAGAGCGATCATGTTTCCTCCATACGAAGATCTGAACGCTCTTTGTAGGTGAGAATCAAACGGACTGTTAATTTTATTGTTTCTGAGAGTATTCTGCGATTTGTCAGTATATTGTATTCGTAGTACGTTTAAATGTTTAGTCGTTAAACTGTTACTATGGGTAGAATAGATACGTTATTATCACTGTAAATAAGTCGTACTCTTCCTAGCGTTCTCTTATGCACGTTGCAACATGGGTCCGCTTACTAGTATTACCGGATTGGACTAAATATTAGCTTTCCCACAGCCTGCCTGTCTGACTTCTGCAACCCGAAGGGTTAAGCAAAATGACTTCAAATAAATCATTGTTAACCCAAAAATAGTAAACGATCACCAAAATTCAACGAGCATTTTAATGTAAAATTATAACCAAAGCTTTTTTGTTAGTTGTATGAAATACCAACACATAAATTGGATTTGGTTACACCATCTACTTTAATAAACCAAGTTGACGATGCCCTGCTTCGCAGGGCTCCTATTTTTGAGTTAAGGGTCACAAGAGAACCTAACATAACCTATTTATTTGGTGATAATTTACTACATTTGGTGTTGGAATACAATTAATTTGAAGTACAGTCGTGACTAAAATAGCTAGTAGGTACTATTGTAATTTTAGACTTTATTTTTCCTACCCAACAATATGCGCCTTGAATAAATTATTGTTTCGCCTACTATGCTACGTAATTATATCAAATAAAGTATTACTTACAATAAATATTAATAATTCCTTTTTTTGGCAATCCCTAAAATTACAAACATTTCTGTACTCTGAAAAAAATCAGAACATTTCAACCAAATCAAAACCCTATACCTTAAAACATGTTTGTTGGCTGGCGTACGGAAGGTAGTCAATCCAATAACCGCTTCCTGGCAGAATGTTTGCATACAGAGTACATATGTCATTGGAATTCCACGTCGGTTGTAGATGCAATTGAGGCTCTTATTACTGAAAATGGTTGCGAGGCGAACTGCGGGAAATGCATTGATTTCTGAGGGGAATTGGCTGTGATTGCAAGGGGCTTCAGCAACTGGAACCACCGCGGTGGTTCCAGTCACCAACCGGTACGGTGCACCGTACCGGTTTTGCGTAAGAAATACGACCATTATCCATTGGTAAGTAAACCCATAAGAAAGATTATTGTGATTATTCAAACACTCTCGTAGTAGATCCTACCTATATAAATCGACCGATGTTATTGAAAAGTAAACTATTATTAAAAACAAGATAAAAAGACAGAAATCTATAAAAAGAAATTGGCAGTCTGCTAGTCTATAACATTCATACTTATAGTATAACTTCGAAAACCTATGATGAAACCATTTTGATAACATTTAGCACCTTTGCTATTATTCTAGTGTGATGTGTATCAGCTGTCTGTCGCGTTAAGGGCTGAATTGTGTAACAATCCGGGAACAAACATATAAAATTTTCTTTCCAAAAAGCATCTTCTCTGGGGTTCATATAGGGAAGGAGAGTTTAGAAGACTTTAATTTTACAGGCATTTTGTGGTCACATATTGTGCCTGAGACCTGTCGCCATTTCATCCATCCTGCGTTGATTCTTTGCCTAACATCCCGATCAATTTCGCCGTCAAATTTAAAGGGCCGTATGTATAAATCGGTTATAAGGCCTGTCGTACTGTATGGAGCTGAGTGTTGGGCTTCAAAGAAGATAGATGAGAAACGATTGCATGTGGCAGAGATGAGAATGTTACGATGGATGTGTGGAGTGACAAGAATGGACAGAATTAGGAATGATTACGTTAGAGGTAGTATGAAAGTGGCGCCCATAGCTGAAAAGGTGAAAGGGAGTCGATTGGCCTGGTATGGACATGGTATGCGGAGAGATGAGATGTATGTAGGTAAAAAAGTGATGGATATGCATGTAGAAGGACGAAAAGGGCGAGGACGGCCAAGGAAGAGATGGATGGACTGTGTGAGGGTTGATATGAAAGAGAATGGGGTAAACGATCGGATGACTGGTGACAGAGAAGTATGGAAGCGAAGGACATACTGCGCCGACCCCAAATAAATTGGGACCAGGGCAAGACAATGATGATGAGTTTAGAAGACTATAGCGACACACTATTTTATTCTTTGCTTTTACAAAAATAGTCTTTTATTGACATATTACACGGTTCGCAGTTGCGGCTTCTATTAATATATTAAGATGTATCTCCATATTCCGTTAAAATTGCGAATTTATACAACAAGTGACAACTTATCAATGAACCTTGTTAAAAACACCATCCCTACAAATTAAAACATGAACTTGGCCCCACAAAAATACCCCCAGCTCATCTGTAGTCAATGAGGCGTTACTTCAAAGCACATTCGTACGGGAACCTGGGCCTTCGCGCAATGACGGCATTACACGGTGCTTACACACCTAATCGCGCTGAAACTTGCCGAGATAAGTATTGCTTTATATTCATGGTAAAACGTTTAACAGGTGTTATGATTTTTGCCTCGTTGGTTAAGGATTAAGAAGGTTCGGAGTATATTTTTATCGTCCTACTGTTATCCTGTTTGAATCTAGGACTTTCGCTTTGGGGCTAGGGGTCCGCTTTCTAGTCTAGTTAGATAGTAGGCAATACTAACTTTATCACAGAGCGACTGTTGTCTGACCTTCGCAATCTAAAGGGATGGAAAGGCATTATTCCTTGTCTTAGACCAGCATCAGTATATTCAAGGCACAGACTCACCATAACGGCTGTCAAAGATCTTCATGATACCCGGGACCGACGGTTTAAGATGCTCTCCGAGGCACGGCGCAAGCGATAATTAACAATTGTGGGACCTAAAAAAAATCATGGCGAAAAGTGAGTGTAATATTACATCTCTGCTTACCCCGGGGATACAGGCGAGTCAATGAAAAAAAAAATACACACATAATTTCGAAAAGTCAGTGTTGCGCGCTGTGGATTGCGCGAACTCGATATCCTCTGCATCGCACTCTGAAGGTAATATCTCCTAGACATCGCTTTCTTCGACTGAACCCACTAGACTAGACACAACAAATGCTAACATATTCCTACACTTTACAAGTAACATTACATAATGTTTCTCACAAGCTCATATTCACATTAGCGTCAACAGAAGCTCTCATATACCGACGACATTTTTCATCACTCTGTTACCCCTCAGCGGCTCATTTGGTGTCGTTATCTCGCTTGCTTAGGGTGTTCGCTCACTGCGATATCTTGCAGTGACATAGTAAAAATTCAACGACGTATAAGAGAAAAAACTGACGGAAGCTTAGGTCCTATATATGCAGGCTGCATTTATTTAGTAAAGAGCTTGGTGTTTTAACAACAGATGTTAATAATTGCACTTGAAATAATCTCTGTATAGCGGAAAATTTTATAAACATCATAAAATTACAAAACACAGCCGTGCAAACCAAAGACGTCTCAGTTTATATAGAAGTCTTTGGTGCAAACACCCGGACTCGAAATAATAATATAATTTGTGGACTATGCAGAGTATTGTTTTGTACGAGTATGAAAGAAACTCAATTCAATTATATGGCAAATGTGTGTGTTTTCAAGTCGGTCGCTGTAGATCTCGTAAGATATTTGGCGACCAAATTAAAGACGTCATGAAAACTGAAAAGATCCGAAGAACCTGAAACCGGC
Source organism: Euclidia mi (assembly GCA_944739405.2). NCBI lineage: Eukaryota > Metazoa > Arthropoda > Insecta > Lepidoptera > Erebidae > Euclidia > Euclidia mi. The sequence continues at coordinate 17,021,183 of OX123207.2, forward strand.
GAGCGAGGAATGAATATAGAAAAAGCACGTGAGGATTGTTAGTATAGAAGTAAGTAGCGTTGCGTTGTCTCTGCCTACCCCGACGAGAAAAGGCTTGAGTATATGAATGTCAAAGAATCTTGGCGCAATCACATGCAATCAAACAACTCCTTGAACCATGACGCCATCGAAGCAGTCAAAATTTTGAACACAAATATTAGGATACTAGATTGTTCAGTATTGTCTGTCGCCTACCTATTTAACGAGACACTATAAATAAGCGATAAAAAGGTACATAATACAGTGTTGTAGATTCTATCTGTATATGGTAAAACTCCTTATGTATTGTTGTCCTTGGTGTCTGTTGATTATACGTTTGTAAAGAGCTTCGTGATGCAGAACACGAAGCATCTTTGTATTCAAACCATAATGGAACTTACAAAACTATCATCATCATCATCAGCCTTTAACAGTCCACTGCTGGACTAGGCCTCTCCTTTGAAAGGAGGAATGGGCCTACTATACCACGCTGGCCAAACGGGTTGGTATAGGGTTTGTATCAAGCTTTCCTTCTCTTAAAGTGCTGTGCTCTGCATAATATGCTCCCTCTGTCGGCTCTTACGACACCCATGGGATGATATGGGGTGGTGACATTCCGTATTCTTAATCCGTCACCTTATAATACTCCCAATAATACCATTATAATAAAATAATAATATAATATTCTACCACATTCACACAACACCATCTAGTCCCAAACTAAGCAGAGCTTGTACTATGGGTAAAAGGACAAGGGATAAACATACATATATCCTTTTTATTCGTAAATACATACATATTATACATAGAAACACCCAGACCAAGACAAACATCCATGTTCACGCACACAAATGTTTGACTTGAGCGGGAATCGACGCTACCTTCGGCGTGACAGTTGACTATACACTACCGCTACACCAACAGGTCGTAAATGGCCCAATGGCATTTCGTTGCGAGTTATATTGTGAACTTTTTAAAAAGCAATGTGTAGCGGTGCGAAATGCAATTATAACATGCGCAATAAAATCTTCACAAAACGTCATCATGAGCGCAAACCCTTACCTACCGTTGTCTCCCTCTAACGCTGTACTGTAAGTGTCGACGGCGACAGTTACGTCACTTCGTTCGCGTAATTACGCGGTGATGGGTCATCAATCTATCTTATCGTGGGTAACGTGCTTAGTAAGCGAGTTTTTACGCAAAGCACAATAAGGATAGGCACGGGTAAGATTTGTGAAAGGATGCTATCTTTTTGTTACTTGGTGTGTACTGAGGGATTTTTATGAGGTGTAGTTATTTTTAATTACGCAATGATTGATGGTACACAACCAAACAGTGGAAGGCAGTTTTTTTTCATTTCTTGATTTTAAGTTGGTAGTTTTAATAATTGCCAAATCTTTTAATGTCCATAGTTTTAAGTATCTATTGCCTATTAGCTGGTTGATATAATTATGACCAATATAATTACATACTAATGGTTAGATAAATGAAAAGTGGAATAGTCTACATTTATTACCCAATTCTTATAAATAATTCATGGTTAGGAAATAGGATAAGTAAATGAATGCATTGTAAATATGCAAAACATATCATTCACAGGACAACATTCGACTTTGAGTGAAAGAGTTGCAAAGGAAATTCCAAAAAAATTACAACTTATGGAGGAAAAGGCAAAGAAAACCAAAAGTTATAATAATAATAATAATAAATAAATAATAAAAATCTTTATTCATATTAAGTACAACAACATATAACACGTTCCTTAATACATGTTAGTTAGTGTTCTTGTAGTTAATATGAAATGAACACAATTGGTTAGGTACAAGATTGACCGATATATACCCACTATACCTGTAAATAATTAATGAAACATATTTCAATCCTTTATCCCTTCCATTTCATACAAATAAATAAAAGCATTGGACTTTCATGCATACTGGATTACTTAATAAAGCATTCGACTATCTTTGCAATCAAATACACATCCATTTTAGAAAACTGCACAGCCTCTAGGTCACCACCTACTCATTAAAGCCACCCGGCATCCGACCTGCAGTACCTGCACAGTCTAGTAGCGCCGATGCGCCACCTAAGGTCACTGGTTGACAATGCAGCGTCCTCTGGTTCTAACACTTGCCTAGCTATTCAACCATTTGACTAACCCTCTTCCCATAAAGCTGATAACTCGCAAAAAAATTCAAAACTATAGTACAAATGCAAGTCGCAGATACACATCAAGGGTTGAATACAAAACCATAAGACCGACGTCGACCGTTCACGAGCATGACTCAGCCATAATCTATATACTAAACCTCGACATAATCTCTCTAAATACAATTATGAAGAAACATATATTTGCAGATTGTAGCAAAAATATGTAATCACAATATTAGACATTAATTACTGGTATTTATAAGGAGTCTGCCGTCTGGCCTTCGTCGCTTAATTAGTGTGTAGTGCGGATTTGATCGGCCGAACTACTTTGGCTTCTGAATGCCCTCACAATGTCATTATTATATAATATGAAACTAACTGTCCATCAGGATTATTAGGGATCGCGGCGTTTGAGGTCTCGGGTTCGATGTCTAAATTAAGAAAAAGAGTGGGAATAAAGATACAGTACAGCCTGTGCCCACATTAGTGCACAATAATATGGCCCGTGCAATTCGGAAGTGTCTGTTGAGACTGCTGGCTGTGTGCGAAATTTGGTCAGGAGTAGCACTATAGCAGACTTCGCCTTTATTTTACCCGCGAAGCGAATGCATTACCAGAAAACCGACTCTCCGTGCTCTTACTCTCCAAGGAATATACATGCCAATACGCTGTTCGTTGTCTGTTTGTCAATCAGCAACGCAAGAATTTTATGTCTATTGATTGATGATGATGATAATTTAAAAGTTTTAAGTCCATTCTTACTATAAACGCATCTGCGTCACTCTTGTATATAAGTTCTGCCACTGTTGGGTATGGGCACCCTCTTACTATTGCGACGCTGAACAAGTGCAGGCTGGCAGACTTAACTATCTCACGTAGACCCTTTCAGAAAGCCCTCCTTCTACCTAATCTTATCCACACCACGCCGCAACGGCTTCGAGGCACCTTAATATAGTATTTTTAATAATAATAATAATATCACACAACACCCTCTAGTCCCAAACTAAGCAGAGCTTGTACTATGGGTACTAGATAATAGATAAACATACAAATAATATACTTTTTTTTGTAAATACAACCATATTATACATAGAAACACCCAGACCAAGACAAACATCCACGTTCATGCACACAAACGTTTGACTTGAGCGGGAATCGAACCCGCAACCTTCGACGTAGCAGTCGCTTACACGCCCGCTACGCCAACCGGCCGTCAAACGTATTAGATAACGATTTTATTTTACACAGCTATTCGAATATTTATTAAACTAGTTACGACAGCCTAAGCCGAAAATACTCTCTATAAAATAATAAAAATATTTTTACTCAAATTTACATCGACGGGTTACCTTACCAAAAAGGGATAAAACAACCCTTCATTAATTATCACTGAAAAAAGCTTGAAGTCACTTTTAATTATCGACCGTTAATTTTCGATAAAATGCCTCACGACAACCAATAGGGTTGCGCAGTCATTGTTGAAAATACGGTTTTACGCTAAGCTATTAATTACCTGCTTCTGTGAAATAGCGTGTGTAAACACACTTGCGTTAATTACGCATTTCGTTAATTTAATGCTCATAAAACAAATTAAGTGTTGAACGTAATATTAAGGCTGTAGTTATGCGTGTTATGTTCGGTGTACGAGCGTTTATTTCTAACTAGTTTAATATGGATAACAGTATTATTTCTCACTACTTTGTTATAATATGCATAAGCATATGATGTTATTTAGTCCGTGTGGTGACGGATTAAGAATACGGAATGTCACCACCCCATATCATCCCATGGGTGTCGTAAGAGCCGACAGAGGGAGCATATTATGCAGAGAACATCACTGTAAGAGAAGGAAAACTTGATGCAAACCCTATATCAACGCGTTTGGCCAGCGTGGTATAGTAGGCCAATTCCTGCTTTCAAAGGAGAGGCCTAGTCCAGCGGAGGCTGATGATGATGATGATGTTATTTAGATGTAGCCTAATCTTCAATTATCGCTATCTTGTTAATTGCGGCGTTAAGATGTTCTGTGTGAAAAATAAATTATAATATTTACTTAAAATATTTAGGAATTAATCTGCAAACATAAGAGAATATCAGAATCCTATTCTCAGTAGGTAAGTATGTGAGAATAACATTTTAGTTTATGTATTTTTATGTGTTCTATATGTCAATGAATCCTCTGCACCTGCAAATAACAAAACGCCAAGTCTGTTTCAAACGCACCTTTTTTGTAAGGGAATAGAATTTTTGTAACTGGGAGTAATATGTTTCGCATGGGATACAACACACATTCAAGCATCAGGCACAAAGAACACCCAGACTCCAAACAAGCAATTAAGGATAAAACAAAGTTTTGTTTTGTATGGAGATCGAACCCACTACACTCGACACAGTATTAAACGGGAGCCGGCTGCTTAGGGCACTACCAGAGCTGAGGCTTTTATAACTTTACTAGAGGACGCCAGCAGCTACGCCTGCATTTTTTTGAAATTTACCCGTTTTGGCCGATCCCGTGGAAATTTCGGGAAATCCCTTCTTAGTGCACCCCTACGGTCCCCAAGGAACATACATGCCAAATTTCAGCTTCCTGCGCCCAATAGTTTCGGCTGTAGCGTGTCTGTCAGACAGTAACAGAAGGATTTTATATATTAAGATTACCCAGGGGCTAATTTGGCTAGGTTACTAGTGTGAAAAGTAGGAAACGACCAAGGGCATTATAAGGCAGCAAGAACCGCTAAGTTGCATACTTAGGCCATGTGCTCCGGCACGATAGATTTGGACTGTTGCAACTTATAATGATGGGCAAAGTCGCTGGAAAGAGAAAGGTCGGGCGAAGAAAGAAATCCTGGCCCCGCAACATCAGGGAGTGGACGGGGATCGCGAGCGCTGCCGAGCTGTACCGCCTCGCTAAAGACAAGGAGAAGTACACGGAGCTAACGGCCAACCTCCACTAGAGGGAGAGGCACTGAAAGAAGAAGAAAAACCGCTAATCACCAGTCAGACAGTTCGTGGTCTAATTTGTTTATGGAAAATGAACATCACTTCATAGAATTCAAATTCATAAAAAGACAGGAAGTCACGTAAACCAAAACCATCCGGACATGATGCTGTAACCAGAGCACATGACTCAGTCACCAAAGACAGCTGAAGTGTGTCGCACCTGTTCCGAAGTTACTCACTCAACAACAAGAGTTTCATAGCTGACATACAAATACTCATCAGTATGTCAGGACAGTTATTTCATAGTTATTTATTCGTATATACGTAGTGGCTGACTCTTGGGCTGTAAATCTGACTGTTAAACGGGTGGTCGTGTTTAATTTCCAATTAGAATATATCTCGAAACGACTGCCTCGTTGGTCTCGCGGCAGAAATGTGCGCGTGGGATTGGGAGGTCTCGGGTTCGATTCCCGGGTCGGGAAGTGTTATTGAGTTTTTCCGTAAGGAATTTCTCAGTAGCAGCACGGAGTCTGGTAATTTACCTGGTACGGCAATAGGCTCGTCCCCTATTACGTGGGACCTAAAAATTCATGGCGAAATGTGGGCGTAATATTACACCTCTGCCTACCCCTCCGGGGATACAGACGTGAGTCTATAAAAAAAAATTGAATATTATCTTTGCACAATTATTATTTGTTCAATGTCTATTATCAATAATTTACATTTATATTTGTTTTGAAGTCAGTGAAAGCCAAGCAGGATATACCAACAGACTGTTACGCAGAAGGTCTCGGGTTCGAGTCGTGAACGCTTAGCTTGCGGACTGCCTAGGAGGTATATTTAGACGTATATTATATACTTAACCTTCCTCAGGAATCACTCTATCTATTGGCGAGAACCGCACAGAAATACGTTCAGTAGTTTCTTAGTTTATTGCGTTCATACAGACGCTTAGACTTCATAATAAAATATGTATAGATTGATAATACGTATCCAATTCGAGTTTATGAGTAAATGTTGTGTCAGATTTACTCACCACTCTCTTTAACTGCCAATATTGTATTAATGCGTATTTTATTGAATCATAATAAAATAAAGTAAGGAGCCGTAACCATTCCGACACTTAGAAAACAGACAAATGCTATAAAACAACATTTTAATATAACGAGTGTCAAAGATCTTCACGACTGTTGGGAACGACGGTTTTATTAATAACTAAGTAGTTGAGCCCGCGGTTACACCCGCGTAATTTAAAGCTACTGCTCCGCTTCCGTGGCTCATATGGTGGTGTTATATCCTATAGCCTGCCGCGATAAATGGGCTATCTAACACTGTAAGAATTTTTCAAATCGGACCAGTAGTTACTGAGATTAGCGCGTTCAAGCAAGCAAATTAACAAACAATCCCTTCAGCTTTATATATTAAGTTAATAATAATATTATATTCACCGAAGCATGGAGCTATGTAAAATCATGCTACAGCACTTAGAACAAAAAGAGAAAGAACCCTATGGAGGGAGAATAATAGGATCAAACCGCCTGTCACACACAGTCTCCAGTCTACACATGACAATATACGGTTGGAAATGTAAGGCTGTTTGTTGCTCTTTTACGCAAAAACTATTGAACAAATTTTAATGAATCTCTATTGCGTTAAAGATTATACTACAAAAATACATAGGCTATCTTTTATCGCGATAACTGACATCCACGCGGGCGGAACCGCGGTATAATCTAGGTTTATATTCTGTCGTCTCTTTGTATTTCACAAAAAAAAACGCACAATAAAAACAATATAAATAGCTTTATTTTAATCGAAATTACGTTGTAGTTGCCAAAATAAATACGATAGAACATTTTTAGTTCCCGCCAATAAGAATAGAATTGTTGTAGTAACATTTTAGTATTTTTGTATCCGCTTTACTATTTCCTGGTGTTTATTATAGAAGTTTAAAAATACTGTTGTAGATTTATGCTCAAAATATAAATAGAATTTATGTGATAAATTATTATGTGTTTCTGTCGGTTCTGTGTTTTGTTTTAATATTATTGCTCAACTCACTATTTTTGACAAGCGTATTTTTCACAGAGAAATCATGTTACACTTTGACGACTTGTATGATATGTTTTTAATATATAACTTTAATGGTGTGGTTTTTCCGTAGCCAACACAGATGTAAGCCAGTCGAAATGTTGGGACGTAAACTGGTATAAATAGCCCTAAACGAGTACGCAAATATATTTTTTACGGACAGTATATTAAACGTTCATGAATCATTCTTGAAATAATTTGATTTGCAAGGAATTTGTAATTTGTATACGCGTTTTTTAGGGTTCCGTACCTCGAAAAAACGGAAGCCTTATAGGATCACTTTGTTGTCCGTCCGTCTGTCAAGACCCTTTTTCTCAGAAACGCGTGGAGGTAGCAAACTGAAATTTATTTAATTAGTCAAATCTACTGTTCCTTGAAGCTGTGAAAAAATCAAAGTTCTAAGCCAACGCAATCCAAAGATACAGCCGTTTATACTTCCGGTGAACTTAGAATCTCTAAATTTGGCACGAAGCAACGTCTATAGCACAGATAAAGAAAATTTGCGAAACCCGTAAATTTTTAGTTACATCATATATTTAAAATAATTTTAAAGGTACTACCCCTCTTTCTTCATACATATGTATGTATGAAGGTATTTTACCCAGCTCGCGCACTGAGGTTTATATCTATATTTCGATATCTATAACGTATTTTGTTTTCAAAGTGAAACGCAACATTTTTGTAAACAACATAACTAGACAACATAATATTGATCTTAAGTGACATTTGTTGTCATAAACTACTCAGTAAATTGAAGTTAATAAAAAGTATGACAAGTCCTAACGAACTTGTACCTAACCTATTGGTCAGTCTGACACCAATATTTTTAAAATCACGTTTTAAATTTCTTCGCCTAAACACAAAAACCAAATTCCATAAATCTCTTTGATTCTAAATCGGCAAGGGCGCTGCGATGCCGTAACTATTTTCTACATTAAAACATCAATCAGTCAAACACGATGATATTTTGTGCGAATATGAAAGGTGACTGTGTATTCGTACGCGCAAATATACAACTAGAACACACCGGCTAGGCATGGGAGCGCAATGTCAATAGGCGTGCCATGTGTTTAGTATGGAGAGGATGATAATATTTAACGGTACAAAGGCTGAGATAGCCTAGGACAGCCATTCCAAAGTGTGATTGGCGGAGCCCCAGGGCTCCGCAAAGCGTCTCCACGAAGATGTATGTCAGTAAAATTAATGGTTTTATAGTGCACGTAGCACTCGGCTTAATTTATATTAGGTCTCCGCCAAATATTAAATTTGGTTAAGGCGCTACCTCGAAAATGTATGCCCTTTTTGATTACAGATTTTGAAGCAGTCAGACACACCAGCAAAGTGAAAATTTTATATATTATTTATCAGGTCTTTATCTAGGGACTGCCCGGACAGATACACGATTGGAAGATTTTAGCTCGATAGAATTTTAATTTGAAAAACATGCTTTCTCTAAATATTTTTTAGGATATTTAAAAAAATACTTAACTTTTCGCCTTGAAATTGCTACTCACTGGAAAAAGAGCTAGTTTATTAGGGATTGGTCTAACGATTTTTTTCTAAAACGATTATCACTTGAGTTATGAACGAAATAAGATTTCAGACAGTTTCGTGATGGCATGCCATGTGAAAAACCGTGCGACATTCAACTTTATAGCTAACACTTAGCGATGACCGCTGCACGATTTTTTGACCTTCGAGGTAGCGCCTTAACCAAAAGGGTTTGCATCCCTAAAAAAGTTTGAGAACCACTGGCCTAGGAGATACCAACAGACTGCCATGCAGAGGGTATCGGGTGCAAACACACGGTGCGTACCACTGACTTTTGACATTTTCAGAATAATGTGCGCATTAACTTTTTGATAATATTTTAGAAGTTGAACTGTCGTTATTTGGGGTCAGTACCCTAGATTATACTGACTCTTGTCGAAGCCGTGGTATCTCGCTATCCTTTTGGGTTGCGAGAATCAAACAGCAGTCGTTCCATGGACAAACCAATATGTTGTCATATCTGGTTAAACAAGAAAGCGGACCCTTAGCACCAAGGCGAAAGACTTGGATGCCACTAAGATAACTCCTAGAGTTATCTTACTCAATATAATTCTTCTACATTCTAGGAATGTAGAAGAATTATACTCGTATTGAGTGGTATTTACTGGTCAGAAATCGTATAGAGTGATAAAACCGTCTTTTTAACATTAGAATTTTGGTTCGGTAATTTAAAGCGCAGCGATACCTAATTATTGTTCTGAGTGTATCTAAAATTTGGCAAATATATTTTCTTACAACAGTTGTCGAAGGTATCACTCGACATGAGTAACAAGTGATGGAAAATAGGATGAAAATTCACGTATTTTCTGAACAAAATGCTTTTAATACTGTTCTGCCACACACTAGTACTATTTGACATGACCCCGAAACCTTACAAACAGACAACAGGGAAAAAGAGCATATTACGCTAGTAATAATTTAAGTTAAGTATTTAAAATTGTTAATTAGACAAAAAAAAAACTCCTATGGGTTATGATATTTATTCAAACTAACTTTGTTTTAATCTGGGATTGCCCCATGAATTATCATTTTGCAAAAAGGGGATAAAACAGAGTTGTTCTACAATCGAAAAATGTTTTATCATTTTTTATTATGCATAGTTTTGAGTTCCAGGGAGTTGCTTAAATTAAAATCTAACAAACTTTAATTTATAACTATTTTCAAACTTTCACGATTTGTACGCCTGGTAATGATTATTTAACGGGTCTATATCTTGTGATATATTGAAAATAAATGTATATATTAGGCCAAATAAGAGGTATTTTACCTTTTATTTGGCCCGATGCTTCGGCGTGGATTACACCAGCCTTATTCACGGGTTGACTAGTGAAAATCTTTAATTTTTATTGCAGTCTATGCCAGGACAAGTCCGATATAACCCTATTGTGTGGAGTTCATACAATACGCGAACAGATGTTACATAGTGCTGTCACTTACGTAACCTTGTGCGCGGGAGTTATGGATGTAATATCGATATAATGGACATCACTGGCCGTGTACAATTGTTCTAGTTTCACGTGCCCAATCGATGCGTTAGTATGATTGTTTTGTGTTCTAATAGTTGCAATAGTAACTGAATTGTATTGTGAGTTATACGAGGCTGCAGCCAAGGATACAATCAAAATCAATTGGTTCAAACTCTATTCATATAGCTAATACTAAATTAGTTTAGGTTTAGAGTGTATTTAAGAGCTCAAAATAGTAGTTCCAAGTCTATGTTTGTTGTCACCTATAATAATTTGATCCTCACATGTATAGACATAATTATGCTAGTTGGCATATTGTGCAGCTATTACATTTATAAAAGTACCATAAAATAAATGTGAGCGTAGTGTCCTATTCGGGTTCTAATAAACCCATAAGCATTCTTCAAGTCCCAATCCTAGGTTTAAATCGATAAAAATGGTCATGTATGTCCCATGTAGGTACGGGTTGGAGAGCTGAGGGTCGAGGGAGTAGGAATTGATGTAATATACTAGGATGGAAATAACCAAGGTAGTAGATAGAGCCTTGCTGATTTCAGCATGAATGGGCCGGCTCAAATGTACTACCCTCTCACAGAAAATCGACGTGAAGTATCAGTACCTAAACTGTTGCGTTTCGTTCGGTGACTGAGAGTTCCGGAGGCCCTATACCCTATTCGTTCTCCCTCATTCCACGCCTCATCCTATCCCTTTTCCCAACCCAAAGGGGCGGCAACGCACTTGTGAGTCCTGTGGTGTTGCTTGTGTCCATGGGCGGCGGTAATTGCTTACCATCAGGCGATGCGTCTGCTCTTTTGCCGCCTATTACCATAAAAAAAACCAGCCCAACTAAACTACACCCACAGAACCACACCGATAGCTCACCATCAATGCACTTTACATTTGACAAGCAGTAATAAAAAAGAACCTTGTTTGCAGACGTCCCTCACCAAGGTAATACGAAAATATTAATAAAACTGAATATACACTCATCATGAAAATAAATTAAGTAAATTGCCATGTCAATGTCGTTGGGAGTTTGTCGGCGAAGTTATGCCTTATTGATTTTTAGATTTAAAAAATTGGGCAAGTGCGAGTCGGACTCGCGCACGAAGGGTGCCGTACCATCATCTATAAAAGAAAATCACGTTCGTTGTATGTATACTTAAATACTTTATAAGTTTCTACCTGTTTATTAAGATCGAGTAACAAATTGCTTAAAAAATACGTTTGTTGTATGGGAGCCCCCCTTTATTATTTACTTTTTTTTAATTTATTTATTTATTTTGAAAGATAATATACAACTACATATTCTGTGAAAATTTAAAGCGTCTACCTGTTACAGTTAGTAATTTTGAGCAAAAAATACGGAAAAAAGCACGTTTTTTGTATGGGACCCCGCCTTAATATTTTCATTTTTTTTATTTTTAGTATTTGTTGTTATAGCGGCAACCGAAATACATAATTTGTGAAAATTTCAGCTTTCTAGCTATCATGGTTTATGAGATACAGCCTGGTGACAGACAGACGGACAGACGGACAGACAGACAGACAGACAGCGGAGGCTTAGTAATAGGGTTCCGTTTTTTACCTTTTAGGTACGGAACCCTAATAACAAAGATTACACGTGCGTACTGAATTATAGGCACGTTTGTTGTAGAAATGTAATAATTATTAGATTTTTTGTTGCGTCATCAGAAATTTGATGACACTAGTCACGTTAAGGATGTTGCTTCAAATTTTAAAATGGGCAAAAACTCGGCCCATTGAAGAAAAGTATACTAAAGGCCGTTCCCAATATTTTCTTTATCGATTTATTGACTACTAGAGATATACATTTGATATATTTTGAATGGTACTTATGTCAAATATTTATATATAGTATAGTATGGTACAAGGTATAGTACCTACTATAGTAGCCAAATTCGTCAAAAGATAAAATATTTGCTACCGGCATAGGTATAATATATTATGTCTTTGTTTTGAGTGACCGTGAAGGTGATATTACAAACGTTACATGGGTAGTATCTCCATAAATAGTGAAGTAGATTTCAGTGCACAAATCTCACCTTATCTTTTAAACTACTGAACAAAGGACAATGGCAGATCTCCATACATCAAAATGTCTGAAATTAAATTGAAGCGAACAGTAATAAAAAATATATCAAAAAATTTGGCGTAAGTAACAGAGCCTATAAATTATTCTATTTTCACTCAGGAAAGGTGGAAAAAGAAGATATCGGTGTTTGAATTTTTAGTTAAGAATGAACAATGTAGGTAAAAGGAAAGTTATTATAAGAAAGTTAAACAATGTAGGTAGGTACGTTTGAATTATCAAATGACATATGTCAGATTGACATCAAAACGCGGAAGTATTTTGTAGCATCTAACTGTGACAGCCAAAGACAAAAGCAGAGCTGCACATTTTAAATCGATTTTATGTGAAATCGATACAACATTAAAACGATGCTGCGATGTTTTTATTTGATTTAAACGTTCTTTTGCTTCAAAAATATTAGCTTATTGATATAATTTTGCTTAAATATTAAATAACTGCATTTTAAACCAAACCAACTCTATAAAAGTCAATCGTATCGATTACTTATTTAATAATCGATACGGATATAGCACTCACGTCTATTCCCGTCACACCATTGTCTATGGCAACAATCAAATAATAAAGTATTCGTAATCAATTGGAATGCTTTTTATCATCATAAAATACTCCAGCTTTAACGAGACAAAGTGAAAATATTAAAAATCGTAGAAAAAATAAACAATTTGTTTTGTTCATATGAAGTTTAAGGTCGCCTCAACAAACCCAGACCAAATTCTGCCATTGTTCTTTCAATGAAACTGCTAATATTTAGAATACTGAATCACTGACACTGCTACCCACATAATCATAACTATGAAAAAAACTGAATTTGTCGCCTAGAAACATGAATGTAGAAATTCCGACACATCTTCGAGGTGGCATACATACCACGCAGTGTTACGAATGATTAAGTCGATGACAGCCCGTCATCAAAGCAAATCGCAATTAATTTCGTGAGACTAAACATTTTATAAATATACAAGATTCTTTCATGAACAACTCATACATCATTATTTGTCACTAGCGTTGAGATTATTTCATGTTAAAATAATGTTTATATTTATAAACGTGTATATACTTACAGATATTGCAATGTAAAAAACGAAAAGTAATATTTTAGTCAGCGGTGTTAAATTACAGCGTCAAAATAAATAGTTATTTGTGCAACAAGAGAGTAAAGTTGTTTTTTGTTTCGAGTGCTTATTTTGAGTCCCGAGCAAGCGAAGGATTCTATGATTGATTCACGAGCGTAGCGAGTGAATCAAAGTTAGAATCCTGAGCGTGGGGGACTCAACAGCACGAGATACAAAAAATCTTTGCTCTCGTGTAGCACACATACCTTTTCACCACAGCAGTGAGAACACATAATTATTACTTAGGAGACATAGAAATGAACAGAAATAGATTGAATTCTGCATAATCACTTGTTGATTTAACTCTTCTGGTGATCATCGCTAGTGTCACTAATCTTTTTAGATTATTTTATATATCATTATAATTTAACACGTTACGCTATACCTACTACTACTGTATCAGCATCAGCGAAATTTTTATTCCCGCTACTTTTTTAAATCGCGTTTTAATACGGCGTCCCTAATGTTTATTTTTCAAATGTATCATTGTTGTAATTCTAAATAAAAAATGTATTGGTTAAATACTAATTTTATACTATTAATTAGACTTAATTTTCTTAAAATCCAATAATAAATTAAACATGTAAACAATAACATATAAAAAAAAACAAATATCTTTTTTTTTGCGTTGCCATAGGTGTTTTCTTTGAGGTCGAATTCCAAAATCGAATTTCGAATTCGAAGGGGTTTGTTTTTCACTCACTTTTTATATGCATGTGAAAGAGACAGAGCACAGTAAAATTCGAATGTTTCAAATTTGTGGCTGAACAATGTCAATTCGTGGCACTGAAGATTGAAAAATTAAAAACCTACTTTGCCTCACGCTCGAATCAAAATCGCGTTTTGTTCACTGTTGTCTCGCAGCAAAAGCGGCATGTTTGAGCTGCTGTGGTGAAAATAATTATAATAATGTATATACAATACAATACAAATACAAATATCTTTATTTCTCAAATTGTTACAATTTCCAGTGTTAAATGAGGCGCCCCAGTAAGTAATTACACAATACTTGTGTTGGGGCTGTCTCGCTTCTTCCCCTAATTTTAACATTAACAATATGAGACCATTTTAGTACTAATAACAAAGCTTCTTTATATAAAATTAGTATACTATTAAAAAAGGAAAATAGGAAAATAAAAAACATGCTGTGAATAGTGTGTGTTGTAGAGTGTATAATGTGTGTGTGTGTGTGGTTTGTGTGTGGGTGTGTGTGTGTGTGTTGTGTGCTCATGTGCTCATTTGTGTATGGTATTATGTAATATTTTAAGTAAGTCTTACCAGCAATTGTTCCGTTTCCTCGTAATCTAGATTTTCAAGCCAATCCCTGATTACTTTTTTACATTCACGCAAAATCATAGGATGAAACTTTACTTTTTCATTAATTTTGTTATAAACAAATGCTGACTGAGTTACATATTGCCGTTTTGCGAATGCAGAGCGTACTCTTTGTGATTGAGCCACCGTATCTTTTCGTCTTTTCTTATGTAGAGCCGGATTGAACGGTATGGATTTGTGTAGATATAGGGTCGTATTTAAATAGTAAAGCTTACGCACTGTCAGCAAACCACTAATTTTATATAAATTGTATGTAGAGTGTCTATACGGTAGAAAGTACATCACTTTTATAAGTGACCGCTGGGCTCTCTCCAGCTCAAGGAACTTAGTTTTCGTAGCACCTCCCCAAACTGGAATACAGTATGTGATTACTGATTGAGCCAACGCGATGTAGATGTTTTTTAATAGTTTAGGAGACATAACATAGCGCAATGTTTTAAATACCCAAATTAGTTTCCTAATGCGAGCCATAATTGCATCAATTTGAGGGTGCCAGGTCAGACACTGGTCAATTATAATGCCCAAGTATCTCATAGTGGTCACCCTTTGGACATCCTGACAGTCACAGTTGCGATCTTGATATGAATGTTGATTTTGGTGGTATTGATGGTTAGTACACTCATGGATCTTAATTCTGAAATCAACACCCGGTTTTGATCTTAGACTTGGTGAAAAACAAATATAGTTCGTCTTTGAGATATTAAGGGTTAGGAGATTTGTTCTTAGCCAGCCTGCCATCACAGCCAGTCCACGTTCAGCAGTATAGCGTACATCATCCCAACTCCGACCCGAATAAACAACTGCTGTATCATCAGCATATGAGTATATTGTCCCGTCACTGCTTCCAAGGTTACACAGTTCATTGATGTATATTAGAAACAGTGTCGGGCCAAGTACGCTCCCTTGTGGGACGCCAAAAGTAACTCTTTCTAGTGTACTATAGCAATCACCGATTCTGACTTGCTGTCTTCTACCCCGCAGATAACTGTCAAACACAGAAAGTGGCTTACCCCTAATTCCGATTGCTTCAAGCCTCTGCACAAGGATGGGGATAGAGACGGTGTCAAACGCCTTTTTTAAATCCAAGAACACAGTTATGCATTTTTGTCCGCTGTCTATTCTGTCAACAATTTTAGATGTCAGTGCAGTAATAGCATCCTGAGTTGAACGTCCTTGCCTAAAACCATATTGAAAAGGTGAAAGAATTTTGTATTTATTAAGATAGATAGATAGATAGATAGATAATTGCTTTATTGTGCAAATGTTTGTACAAATTTGGTGTAAATAACTTAAATGTAGATACATATCAAATGCACAAGGGCGGCCTTATCGCTGAGTGCGATCTCTTACAGGCAACCTTAGGATGGACAGACTGAAAATGACAAAAAGCTTTGATGTGTAGCGACCAAAAGTATCTGCTTACTAGATAATTGATTAGTCTCTTAAGATAAGTCTCTTAAGATAATTGATTAGTCTCTTATTAAGAATCTTTTCTATTATTTTTGCAATTGCCGGCAGAATAGATATGGGTCGGTAATTATTGACGTCATTCACGTCTCCACCCTTGTGCACAGGTGTAACTAACGAATACTTTAGGGCGTTTGGAAATATTCCTGATTCGAAACACAGGTCATAGCCAGGTATTTAAAATTTACTTGTAAAATACTGCGTCAAAATAGAGCATCAGTGTACTTGCTAATATATTTTGCAATGTACAAGATCAAGGGGAAAACATAAGAAAATAAGCAGCCACACCCGCAAATACCAGCTAGTTTGCTATCTTAAACTTCATCGAAACCTTGTACTGTGTCTGTGTCTCATTATCATAATTAATGGTCAAAATGCCCTTCGACGCCATATTTATTTATTTTCTTAATTGAAGTTCTCGATGAACGAATTACGCCCGAAACGTGCGATCGTTCGATATTCTCAAGAATATTTTTTCAGAACGATTATATAAACAATTTTGCTCTCAGCTTATTATATATTAGTTTAACGTAAACATAGTCAAAATTATTATACTAATTATGATTAAACTATGAAAAACTTGTTGAGCTTTATAGATAAACAATGGCCTATCTACACAAATAAATGAAATTGAAATGTATGTTTGTAAATGTCAAAATAATAGGATTTTGCATACGCACAGTATCTATGATTAAAAGCAGTTTAAATATTTATGTCTGGCTGTGCCGGGTAAACTTTAAAACGGTTGGACTGGTTTTGATACTATCTTGCGACCAGGTGTATACATATAATAAATAACTTACGCTATTTTCTACTGAGAAAAACCCAACAAAATTTTGCCGGGTCTGAGAATCGAACTCGAGGCCTCATTCACTGCATCGCGTACGTACACATTCTACGAGAACTAAGTCATGTTCACTAGTAGTGCAGAACACATATATAGTTATTTGTGCAACAAGAGAGCAAAGTTGTTTTTTGTTTCGAGTGCTGATTTTGAGTCCCGAGCAAGCGAAGGATTCTATGATTGATTCACGAGCGTAGCGAGTGAATCAAAGTTAGAATCCTGAGCGTGGTGAGGGACTCAACAGCTCGAGATACAAAAAACTTTGCTCTCGTGTAGCACACATAACTTTTCACCACAGCAGTGAGAACACATATTACTTAGGAGACATAGAAATGAACAGGAATAGATTGATTTCTGCATAATCACTTGTTGATTTAACTCTTCTAGTGTTAAAGTACAGTCATCATCGCTAGTTTCACTCATCTTTTTAGATTATTTTATATATTAATATAATTTAACACGTTACGCTATAGGTACCTACTGTATCAGCATCACCGAACTTTTTATTCCCGCTACTTTTTTAAATCGCGTTTTAATACCGCGTCCCTGATGTTTATTTTTCAAATGCATCATTGTTGTAATTCTAAATAAAAATGTATTGGTTAAATACTAATTTTATACTATTAATTAGACTTATTTTTATTAAAATCCAATAATAAATTAAACATGTAAACAATAACATATAAAAAAATATATTTTTTTTTGCGTTGCCGTAGGTGTTTTCTTTGAGGTTGAATTCCAAAATCGAATTTCGAATTCGAAGGGGTTTGTTTTTTCACTCACTTTTATATGCATGTGAAAGAGACAGAGCACAGTAAAATTCGAATGTTTCAAATTTGTGGCTGAACAATGTCAATTCGTGGCACTGAAGATTGAAAAATTAAAAAGCTACTTTGCCTCACGCTCGAATCAAAATCGCGTTTTGTTCACTGTTGTCTCGCAGCAAAAGCGGCATGTTTGAGCTGCTGTGGTGAAAAAAATATTTCTGTTAAGATTACTTTTCGATTTCAAAGTGTTAGCGGAAATTCCTTAAGGTTGTAACTTAGAAATAACTAATAATAACCTGTTAACTTTCTTCGGTTAAGCCAAAAGTGTGATCGGTGAAGATTGAAGTTTCAGTCTTTAATGCGTTTTTCTTTGGGCTATCGTATCGTATCGATTTTCTTATATCTCACAAGGGTGACAAATCTGTGGCACGTGTAATGACGTCAGTGGTATTAAAACGACTACCTTCACTGAGTATCTAACCAAGTTCATCCAGTGAGCTTTCTCGTCCTACTTCTTTCGTCGTTGCTTTGGTACATTAGCCGTAACTGTACAGAATATTAGTAAAAATGGAACATAATCAGATGATTTGACAGATGTCAGTAATGTTTATAATAACCTTAAACCCATAGCCTAAGAAGACAAACCTTTATAATGAAATAAAATTAATTATCAAAAACAAAAATTGTCACTATTACTATATAAAGGGTGCAAAAAAATAAAAATTGGGCAAGTGCGAGTCGGACTCGCGCACGAAGGGTTCCGTACCATCATCTATAAAAGAAAATCACGTTTGTTGTATATATACTTAAATATTTTTTAAGTTTCTACTTGTTTATTAAGATCGAGTAACAAATTGCTTAAAAATTACGTTTGTTGTATGGGAGCCCCCCTTTATTATTTACTTTTTTTAATTTAATTATTTATTTATTAAAGGTAATATACAACTACATATTCCGTGAAAATTTTAAGCGTCTACCTGTTACCGTTAGTAATTTTGACCAAAAATACGAAGAAAAAACACGTTTATTGTATGGGACCCCCCCTTAATATTTTCATTTTTTTTATTTTTAGTATTTGTTGGTATAGCGGCAACCAAAATACATAATTTGTGAAAATTTCAGCTTTCTAGCTATCACGGTTTATGAGATACAGCCTGGTGACAGACAGACAGACAGACAGACAGACAGACAGCGGAGGCTTAGTAATAGGGTTCCGATTTTTACCTTTTAGGTACGGAACCCTAAAAAGGGGTGTAACTCTATCTTTGCCCTATTCCATTCCCTCTGCCTGTTCTTTCTTCTCTATAGGTAAGAAAGAGTGAATTGGAGGAAGGTTTGAGATTCCGGTACTCTCGCATAAGTTTAACTAATAAACGACTCCACTTTTATTTCTCAAACTTGTATGGGACTAAGCAAAAAGTACTAAGTATCTGTAAAATAAAGATTTACGAAATCCGTGAACAAAAGTAAATACTTATTTACCAGCGAATTGAGAACTTACTCTTTTTTGAAGTAGGTATTTTTCGATATGAATACTGTTACTTTACTGTATGTACATTTTAGGTTAATATAATGTAAATGTGATAATTATGAACCTTTTGACTTCTACCTCATTATTGGCATTAGGAAATTCCGTTCTGTTTCAAAAACATATCCAACAGACAAATCCAAGTACAAGCAAACCATAAAACCTTGTAAATTTAATTACAACTAGTTTTCCTCGCTGCTGCGCTCGCGTAAATTTCGCTTAGATAAAATGTTTTGACTCCTTACTGCTCCACTCCCATCGCTCATAGCTTATAGCCCTCCTCCATATATGGGCTATCTAACACTGAAAGTATTTTTCAAATCAGACCAGTAGTTCATGAGATTAGCGCGTTCAACCAAACAAACAAACTCTTCAGCTTTATATGTTTAAGCCAGCTTCAAAATCCTATAATTTGGTTGTACAATATTTTTATATAGAAACGTCACCTACTAGTAATTCGATGATCACATGACTATGAAATCCCGTACATTTTTTAGTTCTTACTCGCATTGAACTATAGTAGATTCCATTAACATTTTTATATTCTGTGCCAGATTACTAACAGCAACGAGAAAAACTTAATATTAAATATACATGTACAGTCGATATAATTTTTACGTGACTCGACCACACATTAAGCTAAACCGCTGAATACAGATTTACATAGCAGCGCATTTCTTAAGAATTTCATGTGCCGATTCCAAGTGGCGGCTGTCGCCAGTGTAGTTCGTAGTTGGTGCCGGTAGCGGCGCTGGCGTCGTTCTCCGTCTCTCTTGCTCTCGTAGTTAAGATACACAGGAGGAACGTTCGTCTCTCTTGCACTCGTAGAGACAACTGTCACAGCGCGATTGCCACGCCGCCAAGCGGCAATATGGGTCACAGAAAGTTTGTCTACAGAGCGCCCATAAGAAATGCGCCTCTATGTAAATATCTGAGCTCTTTGGCTGAAAAGAGTTTAAAATGGCGGCATTATGGTAACCATCATATAAGCCCTGTATATAATTTGTCTCCTTTCACTACGAGAAGGCCGCCACGCTGGCCAAGTGCTGGTTGGCAAACTTCACATGTCTTTCAAGAACAATGTGGAAACCTCTTAGACATGCAGGATAACCATTTAGCAAACGATACAATTAATAATTTCATACACACATATCAAAGGGTGCGCGCCGTATTTTGAACGCGAGACCAGAGATTTGCCACAGACGTAGCAGTATGTTGGTCTGTCCACTAAGCTGTCGCTGCCACCGCTTCATCATCATCATCATCATCAGTCTTTAACAGCCCACTGCTCTCTAGGCCTCTCCCTTGAAAGGAGGAATTAGCCTACTATACAACGCTGGCCAAACGGGTTTGTATCAAGTTTTCCTTCTCTTACAGTGCTGTTCCCTGCATAATATTCTTCCTCGGTCGGCTCTTACGATACTCATAGGATGATATGGGGTGGTGACATTCCGTATTCTTAATCCGTCACTACACGGACGCCACCACTTATTTAATTGCAATCTAAAGTTCACGGGTACCATCCAACTGCTATTTTGAGCTTACTGCTAACTCGAGCTTGATACTTGCGGTAATGCTTAGAAAGCACCAATCTATGAAATAAATGCTTGTAATATTTTGACAACAAAAAAATACGTACAAACGATAAACAAGACTATTCAGTCTATCGCAATAACAATAATCTTAATATATAAAATCCTTGCGTTACTGACTTACTGACAGTCACGCTACAGCCGAAACTATTGGGCGCAGGAAGCTGAAATTTGGCATGTATGTTCCTTGGGGACCGTAGAGGTGCACTAAGAAGGGATTTCCCGAAATACCCACGGGATCGGTCAAAACAGATGGATTTAAAAAAAATGTGCATGCGTAGCTGCTGGCGTCCTCTAGTACCTAATATAAAACCAAGAGATACTCAGAATTTCATTCATAATAAGATAACAATGCATAAAAAATATTTATATCACTAAACAGATGCGAAACAAAGAAGTGAATGGATTTAAAAATAATTTCACAATACCAGGAATCGCATTTTTGTAGTCGTTGTAACACCGGATATCTCTCATAAAGTGTTTAACAAAAATACTTCTGAAATAATAATATATCAGTGGAATCTTTTTGTTCTTGTGTGGCGACTTGGTGAGTTTATTCCGGTGTCAGAGGTTTTCAGTCGACTTTATATGACACATGGTGTCAGTCATGATCTAAATGACTTGACTTCGAATGAATATGTTTGTGGGGCATGTGTTCGTAAACACGAACAATCATCATCATCCTGGCGCCATCCCGGTTAAGATTCAAGGCCATCGTCTCGGACTTCTCGGAGTCCGGGAACGGTTTTCTACTGTATCTCCTCCACTTCGCACAGTCTTCGGCATTTCAGCGAGTTCACTCTGAAATTGTTTATTTTCACTTTTTTAAACCGGGAAAGAAAACATCGTGAGGTAACCATCTTGAGAGTTCTCTATAATATCGACTGTCCATCCCTCTTGGATTCATTTAAACTACGTGTCCCTCGCCGTGTACCTAGCCGTGACTTAGTTAATGTAGGACTTTTACACCAGCCATTTGCCAGGACCAATTTAAAGCAATTTTCGCCCGTAAATCGGTTATCCAAAGCATACAATGCCATATCGGGTAAAGTAGATATATTTGCGGACAAGCTCTCAACATTTAAAACAACACTTCTAAGGTTATTAAGATTAATTTAAGTTTATTATTAAAATTGTCTAATTGTCTTTTTTCATTTCTTTTCTCATTGTGTTTTTCAATTTAGTTTTTAGTAACTTAATATTTAATTGTCTGATTTTCATTTATCTATACGTGAATGTTACCTTATGGTGCTTGTTGTGACACCTTAGAATGTTGTGCATTTAGTTTTTATCTTATTAATTCTGTTTTTTATCATTTATTACAATGTAACAACTACTGGTTGTCCTAAATAAATAATATTCTCGAAAGACATGTGCAGTCTGCACTTGGCCATGGTGGCCTTATCTTTCTCCCTATGAAGAGGGGCCTGTGCCCAGCACGGAGACAGATTATAAACAAGGCTAATACTGACAATGAAAAGGTTTATGACCATTCAATGAAGTTTTTAAAGGAATTCAAGAGACCTTAAAAATTTGAATTCTTTTGTCACGAAGAGATTTTCAGGCATGTGATTCATCTACTTAAAAATCTTTCATTGTCAGTAATGACATGTGTGTCACAGTAGTTACAAGAGAAAGCAGTTGCATTCTCATTATGAGTTGGGAGTGAGACGAGAGCCCGAAATAGATTCATTGAGGATTGTGTAGAATTGTTTCGGTACTAATCATTTGCGAATTCAGGGAACGTATGACTCATGTTTAAGATGTGGACTGATGGCGATTTAGGGATTTGCATTTTGTATTTTAAACGTTACGCAGAAATGAAGATGCATACCTTCATATGTACGGCTTACGAGTATATGTGTTAATGTTGTATATAATAATAAGCCTTTATTGTTGTGATTTGACAATCGTAAATTAAGCCTTTGAGTAATTTTTTACAATAGGTATTATTTATTGTAAAAGAAACATTCAGTTTTATGACTTTTACAAGTTCCTACTAAGAAAACCTCCCTGTAATTTGTGTAGTCAGTCAAATATCCTTCTAAGATACCTGATGCCTCACTCTGTGTAAAAATACAACCCAAGATTGTTGGATCGTTCAGATCCAGTGAAATTTTAGGTTCTTTTGACAATATTTTTCATATTGTTAAATATGAATACTCAAAGTTCATAAGCAGTCTTGAATGCAAACAAATAGTTTCTATGATTAGATAACCACATTTTCCCTTTCAAAATAGGAGTTTTCTGCTAAACAACATTTTGCCAATGAACTATGTAGAGCTCTTTATTTCGTTGCTCAACAGTCTCTGTAATACACATTATACATTTTATTAAGGTCCTGATCGTCTTGACACTTCTATTAATTGTGAATACCAGTGTTGTACCCGCTGGCTCTTATAGCTTGCAGTCGATACGCCCCAAATACAGCGCTCGTACGGTGCTACAGTGGCGCATTAACGACAACACTCTCCGGTAAACATCTGGCGAATCATTTATTTAAGAAAAATGCTGATATATTCGCCAGGCTTCCGAATTCCTTGCGGCTTTCAACAGGAATGGTGGCGTGTTCGCAGAGGCGTGCTACGACACATTTTGCACAAACGTGAAATGGATACGTAAATTGAGAAGCTATTAGAACGTAATTTGTGTTCTTAAATAATTTCAAACTTCTGCGATTAGTTCACATACTAATAGGTATTATTAATACCTACTTGGGCAATTGGTCGACAGCGTGATTATTTGAATGGTGAAATCTGTATATATAAAATCCTTGCGTTACTGACTGACTGACAGACACGCTAGCGCAGAAACTACTGTGCGGAAGTAGGTAGATGAAGGCATGCATGTGCCTTTAGTATTGTAAGGGCGCACTAAGAGAGGATTTTTGAAAATTCCTCCCTGAGCGGGGTAAAACAGGTTGTCAGGTTGTATGAAACATTTTTTTTTATTCTTCAATGGATTTACTTTAAACTTTGTATATTGGTTCCTGAAATTTATGTTTCTTGAGGAGTGTAGGGGAGTTTAAACAAAACATTTTATCGAAGCGATATGAACGCGAGCGAAGCAGCGGGCAAAAGCTAGTAACTTATATTTTTCCGATGTTTTGGCACGGGTTCTGGCACTCATGGTCACGGGATTCTTACACTATGAAGTAGTTTACTAATGTTTATGTCATGGGTCTCTATTGTGTACTTATTTGAAAACGAAAGGTGAAAAATACTTGTACAAATATATAATTAATGGAATCTATTGGTAACTTTAAGTATTGCAGTGCATAGGTACATCGTTTGTGCATGGCAAAATTAGATATTTGCAACATTTTAGGATGCTCTTTTCATCTTCAGAAATTGACGATAATTTTTTTCTTGAGAGAATTTTAATATATCTTATTTAAAATTGACCATATTATAAATATCTCCGCCTCCGTGGTCAAGTGGATAGCGTATGCGACTGCTGGGGTCCCGCGTTCGATTCCCGGGTCGGGCAAAAGTGTTACTGGGTTTTTCCGAATTCTCAGTAGCAGCACGGAGTCTGGTGATGTGCCCGATAACGGCAATAGGCTCGCCCCCTATTACGTGAGTCTTAAAAATTCATGGTGAAATGTGGGTGTAATATTACACCTCTGCCTACCCTCTCGGGGATATAGGCGTGAGTCTAGAAATAAATATATATAGGTACAGGGTGTAAAAAGACCCTTAACGAAAACTGAAATTCCATGTTGTACTATGAACATTTTTTACTTCGGCACCATACCTAGGAAATTACTGGTTCAGGAGATATTGAGACTCAAAGTTAGTATGGATTTTTTCTAATTAGGTAGAAAATCGATGCATTTACCCGCCAATATGTTCTTTAGATGGCCTATAACCCCATGGATAAGTAGGTATTTCGAGCATTGCACGCACGCGCTTTTAATTGCGTTTTAAAAAATGAGAAATCTCAAAAAATATCGTTTCCCAAGCATTATTTTTGGTTAGTATGTCTTGGCATGATGTCCACAACGAATAGACTTCGGCTTGGTGATGGGTCTTGTGACACCCTGTATAGGTATATATAACAATATCAGTCCATCTGAGAAAGAAATTATCCAGTGTGTTCCCATTTAAAAAAACGTAGTCCTACAACATTATGCTGTTCGTAATTGAATAATTCTCGGCAAGTAAAAGAAGCTTAACTATGAAACAGTTTGTAAAAGGAACAATAGGATTATACCAGTATTCATAACTGAATCGCAGAATCAATATTCAATTGTTGGTTTAAACCCAATTGGCGATGCAAAGATTATCCGCGCGCCTCTAGCGGCAAAATTCAGAAGCCGTCCCTGTACGACACCTTTGACAGATTTCAATACAACTTTGTTTTGAGGTTAAGGTGGCAATCGTATCGAGAGCTGTCAAAAGTAGTAGTAATCTGTGAAAGAGACACATACAACTTCCAAATTTCGCCGCTAGAGTAGCTAGTTAGAATCTTAGCATCGCCAAAAGGTACCTTTTCGGACAGCCGAGAAAAAACCTGCAACTCAATCTAGTTGGTTTTACGCCAATTGTTCGCTGAAATGTGGTCCCGTTCCGAAACAAATTAACGTTTCCAGGTAACCATCGCTTACGACATTTGTAGCGGTTGTTTCAGTATTATATTGCATTAGCTAAAATAACTGTGGACTAATGACTAGTAATGATGTAAGTGTAATGGTCGGTCCCAATATTTGAGCTAGCCGTGGATTTGGCTAATAGATTTTTTTTTATAGTAATAAGCGGCAAACGAGTAGACGGATCGCTTGATGGTAAGCAATTTCTGCCGCCCATGGACACAAGCAGCACCACAGGAGTCACAAGTGCGTTGCCGCCCCTTGGGGTTGGGAAAAGGGATAGGATAAGGAGTGGGATGAGGGAAAAGGAATAGGGGATAGGGCCTCCGGCACTCTCACTCATCGAACGAAATGCAAAACGAACCAATAGTTCCTGAGATTAAAGCGTTCAACCAAACAAACTCTTCAGCTTCATATATTATTAGTATAAGATAAGGAATTATAGGGTTAATTTAATCATATTTGATATAATAATATCCAAAATAACAGACGTCTCAAGTGACAATTCCCTTACAAAATGACCTAAGTAATTCATTATTCTACCTTTTGGCTGTTCCATTGAGCTGCTAATTGCGGTCAATGTTAGAGTGGGTTTACAAGGAATAACAACCCTGTCATGACCCTGTGCTATCTGTTCTGTTGCAATACTCCAAAATGAGCATCTCAGAAGAACAGTGGCAGTGTCAACCTATAAATTTGTAGAGAGTCAAGAAAATGCGCAACTGGAACAGCCTAAGCAACTAGGGTGCGCATCCCCAGACCTTCCGGTTGTTATAACTGCAAGGCTAGTAGAACTCTGGGAGATGGCTGATAACGTGTACATTTTATACCACAGAAGTTTTCTTGATGATCAATTTTCTAAACCACACCAATGATAAGCTAAACAGCATATAAGAAACCTATTGAAAATGCTCAAACCATTCTCAAACTCAAAGAATTCTTACCGAGATTTTAAAACGATATTTTAATTATAATCATACTGATCCTGAAATTAAAGGCACGTACAGCTAAAAACATATGCACAAACTTATACTCCGCGTAAAAAAACAGGATAATACCATTCATTCGTTTAAAATCACAAATAATCGCCTTAATAACAATGCGATGACACTAATGAGCTGACATAAAGACGTAAACTTAATTTACACGCGCACATAAACGATGCTGGCTGTACGCGAATCGTCGTTGCCTCACAGCGAAAACATAAAACTCCACGACACATTGCTAACGTCACTTTTACGCGGGAACGGCCATCTTGTCAATTATGTTTACAAGACTGTAATTTTAGGTCGCTTAAAATAAATTACATGGCAGTGTAGATTGTTCTTTGTAAAAGAAAATCACTTCTACTACTTACAGACATGTTTCATCACGTGCATAATCTTACAGTGAGATTATAAATTCTAGTGATGTTCCGGATATCCGTATCCGCGGATATCCGAGGAAGAAGAAAGATCCGTATCCGTATCCGTTACTTTTCTCGGATCTTGTACGGATTCTAACCCTGACCTGACCTTATTAATTTTCAATTGATAGGATGGAATGCTATAGGTGGTTAGATAGAATTAAGAAAGCTATTAAATTCCATTCAGAGTATTTTAAATATAATATCAATACAAGTTGAAACATGATCTGTCTATTGTTGCGCCGGGCATACGTGACGTCAACTATCGTTTCAAGGTCGCGCGCACCGACATCAATCCAGTAAGAAAATAAGGATCCGTCTCCGTATCCGCGGATCTTGACACCAAATATCCGTATTCCTAGACCTAGCCCACACCACCACCCCTGTGGGACTATTTTACCACCCTAGAGTGAGAATTGCCAAAAAATCACCCTTAGTGCTCGACTACACCCTCCAAGGAACATACATGTTAACGGTCAGCTTCTTACGTCAGTATCGACTGAGCTTTCATATACTGATTCATTGATAATATTGTTAATTGGTTCACTAAATTGTTAACACACGTCATATCACCTGTATATGTATATCTAAGGCTAGTGTTGCCAGAAGTCCCAAGTTACCCCATTTGCCCCTAATTGGGATGTCAAATCTCCCGATATATCAATGATTACTCAAAACTACGACGTGACTGTTTTTTAATTTCTACTGATCTACTTAGTAGGTAGGTATGGCTTCAATTATGCAGGATTAATTTCTGATTTAGTTACTAGTATTATATGTGAAACTCTTTGTATCGGTCTATCTTTATCTGCCCCAAATCATCATCATCATCCCTTTATATTGTCCCACTGAAGTGAAGGGTAAGGCCATTGTCCACCACGCGGGCCAAGTGCGGGTTGGCAGACTTCACATGTCTTTCGAGAACATTATGGAGAACTCTCAGACATGCAGATTTCCCCACGATGTTTGCCTTCACCGATTAGCGAGCGATAATTAAGAATTTAATACGCACTTAACTCTGAAAAGTCATTGGTGCGTGCGGTGGATTCGAACCCGAGACCTTCCCCAAACACCAATACATATCAGCTTCTGCCTTATTAAAAACATCGTGGCAACTCTCAACATCTAAAACACAGCTGCTATGCTTTGAATAGTGAATTAAATTACTATCTACGATAGTAATTTAATTCACTTAAGCACTGAACTAGCTTAGACTAGTGCGCGCACTCCGGACTCCAATGGGAAAGTTAAGGATGCAACAGAGATACCGAAATATAATCTATGATACCGCATATAGTTTGCATGTGTATGTTGTGGATTTATCGTTGAAGTTTTTAAAAACAGTAAATAAATCAATAATGAAAATGTGAGACTTTCTTTGAATTTATACCGTAAAATATTTACACTTAAATTTCTGGGTCAGTGTTGCAATTTTCTAAAAATAATCCATAAATATGAAAATAAAATTGTGTTAATTAATAATTTACTTTGCTCTTAATTCGTATTTTAGACGGATGTATCTTCTTACAAAAAACCAACATCAAAGGTATTATCAAAGAAAACTGATTCAAAGAACTAAATAAAAGATATTATACATTTCTAATGTCCTATCTGTTCTTGACCTTATTTCTTTATATCTTATACTAATAAATAAAGCTGAAGAGTTTGTTTGTTTGTTTGTTTGGTTGAACGCGCTAATCTCTTATTACAGGGTTAGATAGTACAGGCTATAGGCTATATAACATCACGCTATGAGTGACGGGAACAAAGCAGTAGCCGGCGCAAACGGGCCATCGACCACTTAACACACTTTTTCATATATTTTCCGCACACGTGTGGCCGGTGGCCACTCGCTACAGAAGTAAAATATATGAAAAAGTGTTTTAAGTGGCTGTCGCTGACCACCAGTGGCTGTGGTCGGTGGCCCGTTCGCGCCGACCCTTAAATAACGCGGGTGTAAACGCGGGCGGATGCCGATGCGGATGAACTAGAGTATTTTAGTTCGCATATAAAGAAACTAGCTGACCCAGCGAACTCCGTATCGCCTTTTTAAGAGTTTTTATTTAAGTCCCTTTTTTCCAAGCCCCTTTTCCAAAGTTACCATTGACTTAGCGCTTAATCTCTTATCATTTCAGAGTCTACAAATGATGAACAAACAAAAATAGGTTTTCATATAATATTGACTTCCCCAATACTTAAAATATCGGAGTCGATACCCATATCGACTTTAAAAAAAAATCCCGTCAGCCATCTTCGATTTCCTATCCGCCATCTTTGATCACAAAATAGATGTTGTATTTGGATTCGCCATCCCTTAAATCATCGGAGATGATACCCATATTGAATTTAAACTTTTTACCATCCGCCATCTTTGATTACCCATCCGCCATCTTGAATCACGAAATAGATGTTGTATTTGGATTCCCCATCCCTTTAAAATCGGAGACGATACCCATATTGATTTTTTTAAAATTTCCCATCCGTCATCTTTGATCACGAAATAGATGGTGTTTTTGAATTCTCCATTCCTTAAAATATCGGAGACGATACCCATATCGACTTTAAAAAAAATCCCGTCCGTCATCTTTGATTTCCCATCCGCCATCTTGAATCACAAAATAGATGGTGTTTTTGAATTCCCCATTCCTTAAAATATCGGAGACGATACCCATATCGACTTTAAAAATAATTCCGTCCGCCATCTTTGATTTCCTATCCACCATCTTTGATCACGAAATAGATGTTGTATTTGGATTCTCCATCCCTTAAATCATCAGAGACGATACCCATACTGATTTTTTAATTTTTTCCTATCCGCCATCTTTGATTTCCCATCCACCATCTTAATTCACGAAACAGATGTTGTATTTGGATTACCCATCCCTTTTAACATCGCAGACGATACCAATATTGATATTTTAAATTTTTCCCTTCCGCCATCTTTGATCACGAAATAGATGTTGTATTTGGATTCTCCATCCCTTAAAATATCGAAGGCGATATCCATATTGATTTTTTAAATGTTTCCCATCCGCCATCTTTGATTTCCCATCCGCCATCTTGAATCACAAAATAGATGGTGTTTTTGAATTCCCCATTCCTTAAAATATCGGAGACGATACCCATATCGACTTTAAAAAGAATTCCGTCCGCCATCTTTGATTTCCTATCCGCCATCTTTGATCACGAAATAGATGTTGTATTTGGATTCTACATCCCTTAAATCATCAGAGACGATACCCATATTGATTTTTAAAATTTTTCCTATCCGCCATCTTTGATTTCCCATCCACCATCTTGTATCACGAAACAGATGTTGTATTTGGATTACCCATCCCTTTTAATATCGCAGACGATAACAATATTGACCCTCCCCCTTCTCGTTTGACCATTTTATTATTTTTGTCTGGCCCCTAAAAGTTGTGCCGTAATTTTATATAGCCTATAGCCTTTCGGAATAATTGGGCTATCATAGGCAATAACAATTTTTAAAATCCGACTGCTAGTTCCTGAGATTAGCCAACATTATGTTTTAGCCTTTTTAGCCTTTTGCCCGGCCTCAAAGGGTCGAAGCGTTATGTTATATAGCCTATAGCCTTTCGGAATAACTGGGCTATCGTATACAAAAAGAATTTTTCAGATCCGACCGGTAGTTCCTGAGATTAGCGCGTTCAAACAAACAAACAAACAAACAAATAAACAAACAAACTCTTCCGCTTTATTATATTAGTATAGATAAATAAAATAGTATAAACATGATAAACGAACTTGCGACGCTCTAATGATGGACACATTCTATATAACACGAAAACAAATTTTGTAATTGGAATGTCAGTTGCTAATATAAAAGTAAAAAAAAATGTATTTCAAACTAAACATTATTTTTTAAAAGGTCGGGAACGCACTTGTGTTGCTTCGGGCATTGCAGGTGTCTAAGGGTGTCGGTGATCACTTACCATCAGGTTTTTTTTTATACTAGGTACTCGTAATAGGCGGCAAACGAGCAGACGGATCACCTGATGGTAAGCAATTACCGCCGCCCATGGACACAAGCAACACCATAGGAGTCACAAGTGCGTTGCCGCTCGTTGGGGTCGGGAAAAAGGATAGGAGGAGGAGTGGGATGAGGGAGAAGGAAGGCACTCTTACTCACCGAACGAAACGCAACAGTTTAGGTACTGTTACTTTACGTCGATTTTCTGTGAGAGGGTAGTACTTCCCCGGTCGAGCCGGTCCATTCATGCTGTAATCAGCAAGGCTCTACTACCTTTAAACCCCACTTGCTCGTTTGTTTATTTATTTTTTTATTTTTAGACTCACACCTGTATCCCCGAGGGGGGAGGCAGAGGTGTAATATTACACCCGCATTTCGCCATGAATTTTAGGTCCCACGTAATAGGGGGCGAGCCTATTGCCGTAACCGGGCACATCACCAGACTCCGTGCTGCTGCTGAGAATTCGGAAAAACCTAGTAACAACCACTTGTTTGTCTTCATAAGTAATAAAAAAAACATTTCTTCTCCACCGCGTAAGTAAGGTATTTAAACACCTAAACTTTTGAAGTAATTACGCTTACTGTACATTAGTGAAAATGGTATCTACAAAATTCCGTTCGGTAGTTTTTGAGTTTATCGTGATCATACAGATTCTGATAGACATGATACGGCGGAGACTCCATTTTATTATGTAGTATATAGGTATACAATATTAAATTATTAATAATCGCTTGCCCCGTGCCTCGGAGAGCACGTTAAACCGTCGGTCCCGGCTGTCATGAAGATCTTTGACAGTCGTTACGGGGAGTCAGTACCCTCAAATGAACTGATACTGGTCTAAACCATGGAATATCGCTATCCCTTTGGGTTGCGGAAGTCAGACGGCAGTCGCTCTGTGGAAAAGTTGATATTCTGTCATATCTGGTTAGACCAGTAAGCGGACCTCGGGCTCCAAGGCAACTGCAAGTCTTGGATGCAACCGGGATAACGCTAGGGCGATGATGATGATGATGATAGGTATACAGTATAGATACTATAGATAGGTATTACATAATTTTCTGAAACGCCAGAGACTCTGGGTGCACTGTCCCTAAGGAGACCTCCTTTCTCTTAACCATGATCCATCTAATCATATCAAATGGAAATATTCTTCGGTTCATTTGGGACCGAATTCGATAAGAAAGATATTAGAGGAGATTAAATACGAAAAGATCTCAATTATTACGTAGAATATATGCGAGAACTTAGTACAGCTACAACAATACATGGATTCGCTCACAACTATCTGACGATATAGTTAAACATTCAGGACTATAATGGATGATGCTCGTTTTTATAAATGACTATATGAGCACGTACCTATCTTTTCTCTGAAGAACAGCCTTGACTGCCTTAAATAAAACAATAGAATAAGGCTGTAGGAACAGATAGTCGTCTAAAATTAGGCAGAAGAATGATCCTTTACCACTACCCATACTTAAAATAGAATGCACAGGTTTAAGTAACAACAACACTGCGCCGAGTGTTGAGGGTTTGATTCCCACACGGAACACTTTGTGTCCTCAACATATTTTATTGCGAGTTTGGGCGTTTTTTGTGGGATGCAGGATACAGAATTTGGTCCTCATAGGGCGTTAGGTATATTTTCAACAATAAGTTGAAGATGTTGCCATCTTACATCTAGGTATAAACATTTATCTTCGAGCTTAAAATGACCTCGTTGGTCTCGCGGCATAAATGTGCGCGTGGGATTGCGAGGTTTCGGGTTCGATTCCCGAGTTGGGCAAAGTTTTATTGGGTTTTTCCGTTAGTCAATTCTCAGTAGCAACACGGAATCTGGTAATGTGCCCGGTACGGCAATAGGCTCGCCCCCTATTACGTGGGACCTAAAAATTCATGGCGAAATGTGGGTGTAATATTACACCTCTGCCTACCCCTTCGGGGATACAGGCGTGAGTCTATAAAAAAATTAAATAAAAAATTACATGCCTAAAACCAAATTACGAGCAAACGGCAAGTTGACATTCAATTAATTTTATTACCTTATGATTTTTTTTTGGGAGTGTATGCCAAAAAATAATCCAAATGGTAATACAATAAATTGAATGTCAGAGTTCAGGTAATAAACAAAAAATACAACCGAATTGAGCACCATCTCCTTTTTTGAAGTCGGTTAAAACAGTCCGCAGTACACCGCATTGTTGAAGCCCAATAACCGGTATTCAAAGGGCAACGTTCGGATGCTGTAATACCTATTTCCTATTTGCCTGTGGGTATGTCAAGGCTGACCACAAACTGATTTGATTTTATGGTGACACCACAAATTGATTTGAGGTGGCTTGTTTTTTTTTATGTTAATAGGCGGCAAACGACCAGACGGATTGCCTGATGGTAAGCAATTACCGCCGCCCATGGACACAAGCAACACCACAGGAGGCACAAGGGCGTTGCCGCCTCTTGGGGTTGGGAAAAGGGATAGGATGAGGAGTGGAATCAGGGAGAAGGAATAGGGGATAGGGCCTCCGGCACTCTCACTCACCGAACGAAACGCAACAGTTTAGGTACTGTTACTTTACGTCGATTTTCTGTGAGAGGGTAGTACATCCGCGGTCGAGCCGGCCCATTCATGCTGAAATCAGCAAGGCTCTACTACCTGGTAAAGTAACCTGGCTTGTGAAGTAGTAATGGAATATGAAATAATGTTTAGCTATTAACAACACAACGATTTCTGATTTTCAATTGGTTTACATATCTCTTATACTAATATATAAAGCGGAAGAGTTTGTTTGTTTGTTTGGTTGAACGCGCTAATCTCAAGAACTACTGGTCCGATTTGAAAAATTCATTCAGTGTTAGATAGCCCATTTAGCGAGGAAGGCTATAGGCTATATAACATCACGCTACGAGTGACGGGAGCTGAGCAGTAGCCTTAAATAACGCGGGTGTAACCGCGGGCATCCTCTAGTCAAACATATTTTCTTAACAGATAAGTATGTATATTTTCGGAATTAAGTGCAAATCAGAAACATTTTCAGGACCTTAATTGGATAAAACTTTTCAGAAATCGAAATTATACCATAGTAAAAGAAAACTATGCTTACACTCCGTACCCCATGATACACAATTGTCATTGATGCCAATATTTTGAAATGACACAACCATAACAGATTCCGTTGCTAAGCAAATATATAAAGCGGAGGCGTGTCGAAACAACTTTTGGTTTTAAAAGCGCATATGCCAGACAGATCAATTTTTAGGATTCCGTACGTAAAAGGTAAAAACGGGACGCTATTACTAACCCTTGCGCTGTCTGTCTGTCTGTCTGTCAACAGGCTGTATTTCATAAACCGTGATAGCTAGAAAGCTGAAACTTTCACAAATTATGTATTTCCGTTGCCGTTATAAGAACAAATACTAAAAATAAAGAAATGAAAATATTAAGAGCCTAAGAGGGGTCCCAGCCAATAAACGCGTTTTTTTTTCGTATTTTTTGCTCAATATTACTAAACGGTAACAGGTAGGCGCTAAAAATGTTGTATAATACCTTTCAAAATAAATAATTAAATAAAAATAAAGTAAATATTAAAGAGGGGCTCCCATACAACAAACGTAATTTTTAAGCAATATTTTACTCGATCTTAAAAAACAGGTAGAAACTTAAAAAATATTTAAGTGTACATACAAAAAACGTGGATTTTCTTTCATAGATGATGGTACGGAACCCTTAGTGCGTGAGTCCGAATCGCACTTTTTTTCATCAGATACTAATCTGACACGAAAAGTACCTATGCAATGTACTAACATTGCATACTTTTGGTCGCAATAAGCGACCCCACGCAAGTGAAGCTGCGAGTAAAATTTACTTTTACTATCTAATCTGTATATAACATAATTTCGTTATGACGGGTTTACACGGGTCGATTTTTGCCGTGCGGCTAGTCGCTTCACAAATTGCCTCACCGAGCCGCATCGCTAGCCCGATTTCGATTTTAGTAACACAGGTTACTAAAATCGCATGCGGCTCAGTAATTTCGGTCGAAAATGTTGAGTAGAATAGCTGTTTGTGCCGGAATTGAAATAGTAGAATCGCTGTAGTGGATCCAACGTGCCCAAAACACTATTACATGCGGCGTGCGCTCGCCTGCAACTGGTCGTTTACACGGTCGATTTTCAGTCGCATGCGGCCGATCGCCACTCGGCTAAAGCCACTTGCAACCTAGCCGAATTCCTATCGTGCGGCTTTAGTCACCCATGTAAACCCCCTATTACTAACTGACCGACAGACAACGCACAGCCAAAATTATATGGCAAAAGGAGCTAAAATTGGGCATGTATGTATGTTCCTTGACGACCGTAAGGATTCACTAAGAAGGGATTTCCAGAAATCCCACGGGATGGGACAGAATCGGTTAAATTATAATAAAATGTGCGGGCTCTGCGGCTCTAGTAGGTACGTATGTGATATAATATATACATACATGTAACGATATACTATATAACGTATCTTATTGATAACGTATTGTATTACTACATAATTTTTCTTTATAGATACATAATATCATGTATGAAAAGAGTAATGTATGTAGAGAGAGCGCATGAGGTTTGTAAGGATAGAAGCAAGTGGCGTTCTGTTTTCTCTGCCTACCCCGATGGGAAAAAGGCTTGAGCATAATGTATGTAGCTTGAGCATATGTATGTATATATAATAGCATGACGCTGTACAATGTTGTCCACCGCTTTATGCTAAACATGACCGAAAACTCATAAGTCATAACTCAGGATATAGGTCAAAACGTTTATTACTCGGCCCAACATTCATTCCGGACAATTAATTTATACTTTTAACGATTTCAAGTGAGTTTGTGTGTTACGTAAAGTTTATTGAATAATCGATGTGTTTCAGTAATTTAGGTAATGCGGCTTATTGCGTTGAATTAGCGACGAACAATGTTGATATGGGAATGTGTTATACCTATAGGTACAATGACTGATTTAGTTATGATTTACTTTTGTTTATGGTACGGGTCTTTATCGTGTAAAATTATTGAAAATAATCGATAAAGGCCTGTTATATAATATACCTCTTATTTGCCTCAACGTTGCGACGTTGGTAAACACCCTTTGACCTTAGGTTACACCAGCCATGGTCAGGGGAAAACTAATGTTTAGCGGCGCCGCCTCCGATAAAACTTGCACTTCCCGGAGGAAAATGATTTAGTAAATGTTAATTTAAAACTGCTAGACGAACAAAACCTATATGGATCACGTTTCGGTTCTTTCTTCGTTCTTTCTTTCACTGACTTTTCAAAGTTACGTGCGTTTTCGATAAATTATAAAACGACCAGACTTCGCCGCTGACTCCGCCCGTGTGGGAGCTTTTATTCCCCAACAGGAGGAATTAAAAAAAAAATCTTTTAGTGCTCCCCTATCCTTCCCAAGGAATAGGTAGGTATACATTATTAAATATCTCAAATTTCAGCTTCTTGCGCCCTGTGGTTTCAGCTGGGCGTCATCTGTCAGTCAGTCTGTACCCCAAGAATGTATACATATACAGATTGATAAATTACCTGGATTTTCTTGAGCTCGTTGATTACGCGGTACGGGATTTCTTCCTAGTGCCTCAGTTCTTTTTAAGAAAAGAGAGAAAGATATACACATTTTAAATGTCGTTTCATTTGCCACAGGTCGAGATGAGCGTCGTCGAGGGCGGGGGCGAGGAGCCCGCGCTGACGGCGCCGGCGACCACTCCCACCACCCCGCCGCCAGCGCTACCCGGCGCACCGCTCGCCCCCGACGCTACTGGACCTTACGCACAAGTAAGATGACCTAGCAGATTGATGCCGACTAAAGAGTGCCGTAGGCATAAGGTTTACGATTGCACTTATATGTGTTGTCGCGTGCGGCTCCCGCAGTGCAGCGCGTGAGAGTGACATGCGCGCATTATCATCATCGTCAGTGGTCACACTGAGTGAATACACACAATTAAAATCATCTGCATGCATATCATGTTTATAAAAAGAATATTACTTTGTGGAACATATTAAGTTCATATAATAAGTTTCTTTTATGACATAATTAAGTTTTGAAATCAAGAGTTACACAATTACAATTGGGTTATGGGATGTATTAGTAGCTGTACGTAGAAAATAACAAGACATGGCAAGGTAGCAGCAGTGGCCGCAGTCTCTCCATCCTTGAGCCTGGTACACTCCATCAAACTAGGAATAGTCTTAAAATAATCCGTTATCGTAGATTCCACTCTTTTATTCGTATTTAAGTAACATCCTCAACTTTCTCGCACCGAGAACTCAGTACGAAAAACACTTTTCATCGCCTGGCATACTTACTAAACAAAAATAATTATGTTATGACATAGAATATTGATATGGCACATTAGTAAGTCAACACGCCCGTACCCAGTATAAACAGTGCGAATGAACTGCCGACCGAAATCAGATTAGTATCTCTAGAGCATTATTAGATTAGGTACATAGCAGCAACAACAAGTTTATCTTTATTAGCCGGAGCTTAAAAGTGTTAGCACTAGATTCAGAAACTGAATCCTAAGCCAACTACAGCTATATTGAAAGTTTTATGTAAAAATAACATGATGTGGGATCTCGTTTGCCATGGTACACATAAATTTGTGTGAATCCGCCGCTAGGAGAAGTTAAGGATACCGCAGTAGATTTTAGTGTCGGGAGTCATACATGCTCTTTGCACAAAGCTACAAACTTAATTTTGAATAAACTAATCTTGAGTTGTGGACCGGAGACCCGCTGCTATGGTATTACACGTCATCAACAGACAAAGCGTTGGCTTTTTTGACAATTAAGTCACAATTTTAACCTCTTGTAAATATTGTTGTAAATTGCATTAAATTGGAATTATTTACATATGTAGGTATATTATATACTTCGTTTATTCCATCACGAGGTAGATTCGTGAACATGGTGCTTGCGTGCGTGCTTGTGCTTGCATGCAACAGTGCCAAAAACCCTTAATTGCTAGCCTTGCATAATTTCACTACACCGTCCAATTATGCTATAACTTCGAAATTACAACTATCTACAACTTACATAATAATTCAGGTGTCTTATAATAATTTACTTAAGCTATACATTGAAAGCAAAATATTATTGTTCTAAAAATTGGGTTCAACATACTTTCATCTTTACTAACTCTTCCCCTTCTATATATCATCGACCAGTATCAATCACCTCAAAGTTGTGTTTTGTATATTCAACTTTACAAACATCTTTTTGTGTCCTTGTCAACTACGAGTAAAACAACATGTTTTAATATCATTACTTTTTCTCACAGCCGGTCCCAGCAGCTCCCCGGAAGCCTCCGCGCCGAGGTCCCAAGGTCCAACAGGAGAGACCCAAGCGCGCGCTGTTCTGCCTTACCCTCAAGAACCCGCTCCGCAAAGTCTGCATAGACATCGTCGAATGGAAGTATCCTTTTTAAAAATAAATAACCTTGATGGCGTATTTTGGTAAGTTCTGACTTTTTGACGTGGATATTGTGACGTTTTTGTCGTATAGTAAACTAGCTTTTGACGCCGACGTCGCTCGCGTGGTTATCAAGAGATATGTATATAGGTTATCGGATCAAAGGTAGGTCATGTGCTGTTCTAAAGCTAGATTACTAAAGTATTTCTCAGAATTCGTCCAGTATTTTTTGCGTGAAAGAGTAAATTCACGCTGCCTCAAAAACTTTCACGTTTATAATAATAGTAGTGAGATTTTGTAACTAAGTGTATAGTTATATCACTTGGAGCTACTCAACGTGACAAATTGTCTTAATTTATGGGCACTAATCCTTTTGGTTGTAGCGAAACTTTATGTAAACGTATTATCTTTCGCGTTATAGTATTAACGCGTCTTACTTAGTGTAATAAATATTTTTACGTCATATTGCTTGTAGCTGCATTTAAATGAAGCTTTTTAAAGTCCACCACTCATATAAACTGCATTACATTTTATATAAATGTATACGGTCGGTATCCTTGAATAAGGATACTTATGATTTATCACTGATAATATTATAATAGTCGTTAGAAGGTTTTGAACGTCAGGTTTAAAAAAGAAACGAAATATTACTTCAAGAGATAGGAAAAAAGTTTCAATCACCAACCAATGTTTTCAGATATATTTTCACACGGACACATAGGTTACAATATTTTGTAGTGGACTTCGCCCACGACTTCACCCAATCCTAACCATCTTCACGTCACTCCAATTGCGATTTGACAGAAATACAAACATACTCGTACTCATAGACTAATGATTGGTCTCGCTCTGCTCTACTAGACGGAGCCCTCATATTTGTAAAATGAGGCAGAAAAAACCATGCCAGCTGGCATGGTTGAGCATGTCACACTGACAGCCGTGTGTCAGGTGCATATATCCACCAAATTAATTACGGAAATAATTCGCTGTACAATGCCAATTTGCGCTTTTATCCTGAGTAAAAATTACTCAGTAAAAAATAAAAAGGTCTCTGGTATCACATACTATCTGTAAAATAAGAATAATTTTGAAATTTCAACATAAAATTACAGAAAACCGAAAACGCCATTCAGTGTTGCTGCTAGTACAAGAATCAACTTCCCCACAGTTGAGAGATAGAGATTTTTATTATGTGAATCTATCGTTATTGTATTTCGTTATATTTTTCTATTTCTTTTATCTAACTCAATTATTATATATTTTACCTTTTTCTATATTATATTATGTATATACCTTTACAAATAAGGTGAAAAATGTTAGTTGTTAGAAACTCAACACCTTTCCCAAGAAACACGATTTACCTAATTATATGTGTAATTCTTTTATTCAAAGTAGTTTTCACGACTATTCATGTTAAATTAATAATGCGTAACTAAATTTATATGGACTAGTAGCATGGAAATAGAAAGCACTATTTTGAAAACACCTTATTTTCTCATTGGTTATTTCTAATATTTTTTTTATATTTTTATAGACTCGCGCCTGTATCCTCGAAGGATAGGCATATGTGTAACATTACACCCACATTTCGCCATGATTTTTTAGATCCCACGTAACAGGGGGCGAGCCTATTGCCGTACCGGGCACATTACCAGACTCCGTGCTGCTACTGAGAATTTTCTAACGGAAAGACCCAATAACACTTTGCCCGATCCGGGAATCGAACCCGAGACCTCTCCCGATCCCACGAGCACATTTATGCCGCGAGACCAACGAGGCAGTTTCTAATAATAATTTGCAAAATACTATAAGTACATAAAACAAAACATCATAATAAAATGATACCTAATCATTGGATAACATACCCACCCCACCATTTTTCTCATAAAGAAACTTACACGGTACGCCTAACCTATACACAAATATATTGATGATTTTAATTAATTGTATTTTTTTAGGAATTTTCTAAATTGTTTTAGAGATCAAAAACTTATCCACTAGACCACAGGATAAAATATTTTCCCATTTACTCGGGTAACTGTTGAGAATCTGACAACACAGTTCTTCACGCATGCGTCTTGTTGCTTTTGTTTGTCACAAACTGTCAAAATGAGGTGCCTCACTTATGGACCTATTTTTCTTAGGCAGTGCGGTGTCTAGTATAGCGAAGCGATACCAATCATTTGTCTAAGCTCGTACTCTACACATTTTTCACATTTGTCATTTTAGTACCTAT
The DNA here is from genome assembly GCA_944739405.2 of Euclidia mi. Taxonomy (NCBI): domain Eukaryota; kingdom Metazoa; phylum Arthropoda; class Insecta; order Lepidoptera; family Erebidae; genus Euclidia; species Euclidia mi. Next base: position 17,061,845 of record OX123207.2, read on the forward strand.
GGAATTATCCAGGTAAAAACAAGGGTGGTTTATTGGCTAATAAACCATGGCTATCCAACACAACATCCTAATGACATAATCATTGTCCATACATTGGATGGTCAAATAGAAACATAATTTTATGTCAGCAGGTTAGTTAGCAGCTCTTTGTTCAATCTCTGACGATTTGCCGCCGTTATGGATTATGGACAAACTCAAACGAGTTGATTTGATGAGCATGTTATAGAATTAAGATAATGGATAAATACCTACATATGTAATATAAATGTTACATGATGGTATTTATTTCTTTTATATATTAGATAATAACAATAGTAATCGTTACTATTTATGTTTTAATATTAAACATAATATAATGAACCTAGCTGCTTGATAGTTGGATCGGGTTTTTCCCTTAGAGCCCCGATCCCCGAGGCACACGTTCTGGAGGGCCCCAAAAACTATAAATTTGATTACATTTATCTTGTTTATTTTTTCTAATATTTTCGACTTGTACCGTCGTCATAAAAAGTGCATAAATGTATGAATTTGAAATATATAAGACGAAAGTATTTATTTGAAATTTTGTACAACACCAACTCCTAGATTTTAAAATTAGATATACTCACATTTCTTTTTTAAATTTACCATACTATTTCTATATTATTATAAGCTGAATTTAATAGTTAATTGTCGAAGTCCAATTTTGCCTGTTTTTTAATTATGTTAATTGTCCATTTAGTCTAGATATTTTGATTTTTGTGTATCGAAAAAGAAGCGATTGTGACAATAATTAAAACCTGTGATCAACATAAAACTCTATAATTTTTCCTAATCCTTAAAGTTAAGTATTTATTTTAGTAACTAATAATATCTTATAAACGGTATGTTGCTGTTGACGGTAATTTTAAGCTTAATTGACTTTTAATTGAGTTTACCAAGTTTCAGGGCCCTCCGGTACTGGTGCCTCAGGGATCGGAGCCCTAAGAGAATAACCCGTTGGATCGTTAATTGTATGACTATCGTTTTTAACGATCGTTTATGATCCTTATGGATGACTTAATTAGGATTTTAATCTTTGCTAGGCTCCCTATGGGGTCGAGGCACTTGTTTGTTTGTTTTTCGTGTGAGTGTGTGGCTAACTCTAGTTTCGGAGTTTTCAGACCAGGCAGTCTAAATGACATTCAGTATTTACTTCACTGTCCAGCGTCTGAATTAAATCTGCATAAGGTAGTATACCCAATATGTTTATGTCTTATAAAGTAATAATGTAATATAACTTGAACCAGACTTCGCGAGCATATACATCTCTTTTAAAAGTAGCTCACCCTCTCAGAGAAAAACAACTTAATGATAAATAATTTGGTGCGTACAAAAGACAAAGGTTTTAACAAAAAACAACTTTTTATTTAATACGTACGGACTACCTAAAGGCTCAGACACAAACCAATGCTTAAAGTATCCATCCAGTAAAGAATGACCTGTCTCTGTACAACAAGCGTTTGCAATCACAGGTCAGTTCATACTTGGCCTAAACATCTGTATACACAATTATACATTTTGAAGAATGCCCTACGAATATGCTTTGTTTTTACAAAGAGGTACGGTTACGATACGAAAATTAAATTCTATACACATCATCATGGAAGTGGTTACAGTCTCGTGTTTAATGCATTACTGGTATAGTTATAAGTAAATGCATACTGTGTTTCTTTATAGTTTTACAAAATTTAATTTACCTACTTAAAGTTTTGTACCTAATATCACAACTGGTACACCTACAACTATTATTTCTTATGTACTACCTATGATACCTGCCTCTAAAAGCTGCCCGTAAGAAGCTGCTTTTACACTTTATATAAAATATTTATTTTATACGATAAAGAATATACTAAATAATTATTGTACTAACTCGTATATTAAAAAATCTCTATTAGTTGAAGTGGTGACTCATTGAATAGCGACAGTGTGTTCGAGAATGTGGCCGCACCCTTATGATTGTGGCCGAGTTTTATATTTTATACTCGTTTCTGAATTATTGTTATTTTCTTATACTTGTGCTTTAAAACGACTACAACTTCCACAAGAGCAGATGGGTACATTTATAGTATTACTTTAGAACGTCTGTCCTCAGTTTCAGACTAACATTATATTTTATTAGACTCACAATGTCCGCTATTTCATTAATATAAATAGTAGTCTAGAATGTTATTGTATAAGCCTAGCCTTCAAATATATTTAGATAGAAACTGAATTAAAATAAAAAGAAACTCAAAACATTAAGCTCAGATACTAATAATAATAGCAGCAGATATCATTCTTTAAATAATATGTGTTTGAGCAATTTTATTGGAAAAATACTTCAAGAAATTAAAAAACGCTTCTTAAATTGTCTTAAAAGACAAATAAAAACAAAATCTTTCGAAAAAGGCAACACTGTAAGAAAACGCTAACGAAAGCCTTCAAATACTTTCGTACTTTATTTTGCAACTGAAACCACGTTTTACACAATCACAAAACATGGACGACTCTTGCAAAAATCTACCCCGTGCAGAAGCCCAGTAAAAGCAAACTTCAAATTAGATTTTTCTTATTGTTTTCATCTGCCTCAGAGTTACGCAAAAACATACCTATGAAGGCATTTCAAACAATATTGTTTTATATCAGTAATATAAGTTCTGGTTGCTATCCTAAACAATGCTAACAAACTATTACGGAACAAAGTTTGTTTTCATACACATACACGTATTTACAGCTAACTATGAAGTTTACAAAATACGCCAATACTTTACGCACAATTTCGCGTGAAATTTGTGCAAAAATGTTTACGTACAATGTTGGATGAATCATTCGCTTCCTCTTCTAGTAATGATGATTATCTAGCGTTATTCATACGCAACTTTATGGAATGTGCTAAAGAACATATCTCTAGGAATTAATAAAGTCGTATAGCTGACTGAATCGAGTAGTAGACTAATTCATCAAATTTATAGCTCTTCGGTTTTTATGAAACTGATATTAAATGTACCGAAGCTTAATTAGAGTGAGTAATATTTTTGCTTCGTTGATCTAGCGGATCTCCGTTTAATCGAGAATGCATGAGAAGTTGTTTATCATGGCGTCTTAAAATATATTATTTTTTATAATTACTAGGAAAAGCTCATATCTTGCGAGGGTCTTTACGACATGAGACTCGAAGGGCCTTATTACAAAATATGGTTTAAAAATAATACTAGGTTTAGACCTTAATGGAGAATTTTTAAAAGGACTTTTTGAGGCAGATAGTTACTGATTTTTATTCGAAATTTGTTCCAAAGAATTTTAGTAACAATAGTTTTAGAAAAATGTGTTTATAGTGCACGTAAAATCAATTTTAAGCAAGTAAGCTAAGGGCTAAACCTCGATTTATATTTAGTCCATGTTTTGTAATAAGGCGGGAAGAGTTTGCCCCATAGTTTACCTTTCTGAACTGTGGGGCTAATATAGATCCCTGCGATACAACGCATCAACACGAGTGTTGAACTTCGCATTATTCCTTTTCTATAATATATTCTTAAAACCTGTAACTTGTAAGAGGATAAATTTATTTTTATCAAATGATGACAATCACAATTGTTCCAAAATATTTCTATCGCCACAGGAACTCCCAATTTGTACCATTTGAAGGTCAATCGGATATCGCTGCTACATTTAATAAAAACATCCAAGAAAGTTTACTTATCGTCGTAATATTGAGATATAAATAATTCGCATGATCGATATAATATATTTAAAATCAATATCTCGTATGGCAGGCTTCTGGCTCGAAGCCAATTGAGCCGATAAGTAGCAATAGTGCTGATCGAGATTACCAAATATTTTGGCTTTTTAATCGACCGTTGCCAAAATGGGCAATGATTTAGATGTATAATACAATAATAACTACTGACCTGGGTCTCATCACTCACCCAGTACGGGTTAGCTGATCTTAAACAGTTACTTTCGACAGTTATTTATGAACTTTGAGATATTTACGTAGTTCTTTGGATGTATGGATTTTGAAGTTAGCGGCAGTTGAGTTTTTGCACACACTTTAAAGCAGCGATAGCCTAAAGTGAAGGGACCGATTAAATAGTCTGTCTCGCAGACGGTTTCGTCCTCAAACCCACGATGCGCAATGACTTTTCAGAGCAATGTGTGGATTCAACAGCTAATTATCACTTGCTAAACGGTGAAAGTGTAAACGTCGTGAGGAGACATTGGTACATGTCTGAGAGATCTTCATATTTATTTTTTTAAAGTCATGTAAAACCTGTTGACCCACACTTGGCCAGCGTGGTGGACAAAGACAAAAACATTTATTGCGTAACTGTGTAGTGATGTACATGAATGTTTAATATATATAATGTATCAACATTTTACCCGTTACGTGCATTACAATACTTAATCTATCATAGTCTAACGTCTAGGCCTGAGACCAGTGGTCGGATGGATTATACGTAGCGCCGATAATCACGATCACTCATTGTTGTGTTTAGTCTTGATGTTATTTTTGTCTGTATTAAATGCCCCCTTTCATAAAGCACTTATTCAAAAAGAAGAATACAGTATAGAATCTCAATTCGAGCCATTAGTTTCAGTTCTTCCCACTAAGCACGTATTGCAAATACGATTTCTTAGTATTGTCTTTCATAGATATCTAATTAAGACTTAATATTTAATAAATTATCCAGTAACACAAATTTTAATTTGTTTACAGCTAATCAACAGCTAGACATCATGTTTTACCAATATCAAAAGTTAAAATAAATAATGACCACAATATTTTCGTGTCGGGCTAAATATGAAAAGTTTCAACGGATATAACTCGTCATAATTCTCGTTCATCGTATTGAAGCGACACATGACGGAATAAACCGACGCAAAAACGTAAATTAATGCGTTTGACATTAGTTTTAATGAAATTTCTCGCCTATGAGTAAAATATTTCTGTACATTTTTTGACCACCCATTACGATTCTAACGGCCGGTTTCTGAATTGAGAATTTCGCGTTGAGAACAATTTAAACACTAATTTTATACTACTTAATCAATTTTCTGTTTCACAAAAAATTGTTTTGACACATTTTGAGTATTTGTGCTTGTAAATCTAAAATTTGACACAACATATGATCAACTCATGATCAACTCCATATCAACTCTATATTCGCGTTTCTGAAAACATTTGACATTTGTCAAACCTCACTTAGCACTGATAAATTGAGAAAAAAATAATTATACATCTTTGGTCTTTTAACCCGTGATCACGAGTAATTATGACAGCCAGTATGTCAAACTGTCCACACTACGGTTGCTAAGCAGCGGTAACGTCATACTAACGTCTACACAACAAGAAGGTCGTTAAACATAATTTATAGAAAAAAGGTTCAAAGACTATTCAATATTTGGAAAAAATAGATTACAACATTATTAGGAACAAATCGAAGGGTTACAAAATATAAATAAGAGATTTCCGTGTTAAATCAATCCAAATAATTACGCTGTGGACTCCATGGAGGTATAATTCTACATACCTCCATGGTGGCCACCATGGAGGTATATAGAATTATACTTCAAATATACCTGGCCACAAATATTTTGCATTAAAAATAAAACAAACTGACTTTGACATAACATACACGTTCCGTTTTCACTAAGATACCGAATTGAACAAATTCAACAAACTGTTCATTAAAATAAAATATTCGTTGAAATAATTTTAAATACAACTTTATTTCGACTTTTTATTTGTTTCCGTATAAAAATAATTAACTGACAATTGTGCTTCTTTGTAAAATGTTAATTAATACGAATTTATGGTTAGTACCGGTTTTTTTACTTGTATCGGAACGTACTAGTATTGTTCGGTTTAAGTTATTCATGATTTGAAGAAAACTCAGTTGAAAGTACTTTGAAAAAATATCACTCTGACCTGTGAAACAGAAAAAACTGAAGTTGACTTCACCTAGTTCAGAATTTTTCAACTGATGAAAACTGAAATTCTCAATTCAGAAACCGGCCGTTGCTTCGTTGATGCTATTTGCGTGTTGGTAAAGTTTTCTGTGATATTAAGACGATCTCATTAGTGAATAAATTGTGCGCATGGATTAAATCAATTTTGAGTTTCTGTTTCAAGGCCTTGATCAGTTTTAATATAAAATACCCAATTATTTAGGGAAGTATTTCACTATCAATCGCTTAAATATTTGAAAAATATTTGATTTTTTGTAAAAGTATTCAAAAAATAAAGATAAAAATACAAAAGCAACCGAATTAAGAAACATTTTAATATAGTCGTTTAGCAACAGCAACCCACAAGCCGAATCCATAGAAATTGAAAGTAAAATAAACATAACCAGCATTGAATTTCATTGTTCCTACGTTTATTTTATTAAGCTTGTTAATATCCATGTAAAATTTCTGGTAATGTTGTCTTTAGAGCAAAATTCAGTATAAATATTATCTTGTCGATATATTTAAACACGTATGTTACATGCGTCTTAACAAATCCCTGGGATCAAGGTGGATTTGAGCCCAGGAGTCGTTATTTGTCCTTAAACGAAATAAATTCCACGTATCGAGGGCTGTGGTTTGTTTACGTTTGTGGATACAAATACGTTTTTGTTCTGATTTCTTCGCGGATTAAAATATTAAGAACCCGTTTTATCGCTGTCCGATCAACCCCCGCTAAATTAATTGTCAGATAACATCATACAAATATCGATCTTATTTTGCCTTTATCTGGAGGACAATGGCAGAAGACATGAGACTAGGCTTAAAATGTTGTTATATTTACCAAGGGAACGTGTCATAGTTTTAACAACTACTGCTTTTATTTTCAATTTTAGTCTACGGATCATTAAATTTCAGGATGATCATATAAAAATACTTCTATTAGATCAGTACCATTATATCAATTTTCTCGGATACATTCATATAAATTATGTTTCCACTTCAATGCCAATGATTTTCACATGAGAGAACTCTAAAGCTCTGCAATGTTTTTTAGTTTTAAATCTTCAATTCTAATGTATTAATATTATACTTTAAACAGTTGTTAGAAGAAAATTGACAATTGGGATCAATTGCTATAATATTGTATCTCTTAACAAAACATTCTTCTATTTAAACAGATTAAAATTTATTTGTGCATAGGGTTCCCACCAAGAACTTAGGGTCCCAAGCCAACCTCACCTGCAAGTGGTGCACCTGCCGATCAACGGACGAGGCTCTGGCAAACAAAATGTCCCAATAAGCGGCAATAGGCTCGCCACCTATTACGTGGGATCAAAACACTGGCGATAAGTGGGTGTTTAATATGCCTCTGCCTACCCCTTCGGGGAAACAGGCGTGAGTCTATGTATGTATGTATATATGTAAAATTTATCATTTTCTTCAAATTTCACCTTCTTTTTCTTATTCGAATCTCTTAACCAAAAATCTATGTGTCTTTTTTTAACTTTTATTTCAGTAGTATTTGCCAGAAACAACAGTCATATCCCACTAACATTTGTGGCTATAATAAGTAGTATGATAGGATAATCTACTACACCTTATTGCTCCTAAATCATCATCACAAGTGTGTCAGTGTGTTTAGTTAAGAACATGTCAGACGGGCCCTCTCGACGCCCTCGAGTCAAGAGATGCCTTCATCTTAGTCGGTGCTTCACACCTTTTGTTGTCAGTGGGAACTTCAAGTGGGTGTTTACTTCGCAAATACAATAATAAAGCAGTATATGTTATTGATCTGTATAGTGGTAGCGATTGATAAGAAGATAATACCATGAAAGATAATAATATAAACTTGTTTCTACAAATATAACATTCGTAAATTTGATACCAAAAGACCTCTTGTTGCCATGCTACATTGCTATACGAGAGCGTTGTGTGCTGGGAATCTTATTGGTGCCGGCTACATTTGTATTCATTTCATAAAGTAAGTGCGGTACCTGTAGTAAGATGTGGCTAGCTATTTACTTGCCTTTAAGATAGTTTTTTTCAGAAGGTACCCTTGAAAATATAACCTTGGCAATGTTTTAAAAATTAGCCAAATCTTCCTACGGCAGGTATAAAAACGTTACAGTAACTAGTATACTTTCCACAGTCTGCACAAGACGCATTTCTTTACTGCTCGTATTCACAAAGAAAACTCGCAGCATCATTTTTTATTCCACGTTATGGTTCTGTTTGCAAAACATTTTGTAACGATTTCCCTTACCTTCACATCTGACCTATTTCTTACGCGATGCCGAAATCGTCAAAGGGCTATCCAAAAACATAATCCATTACGTATCTATAGATTACATTAGATGTTTATTCAACGGAGATATAAGGAAGTGGTATTACGTTATTTCAGAGCACAAACTGAAATGGATCGGATCGAGCCACAAATTGGGCGGCTGTCGGATGTCGGATAATTTATGAACCAATAGTGACAGCACTGACCCCTCCCAGTGCCTGTTTGTGATACACCACTATAAGAATAGCATTGATGATGTTAGACTATTACCATTATCTGCTTTAGCTATTGGAAAAACGAATAAAGCATTCAAATCAAGATTTATTAGTTTATTTTAGACGCAGTTGTTAAAATTAAATTGGTAAATTCTATTAAATTGCCTGTCCACCACCTAATAATTAGAAGGTCAATTATATTCCATCGGCTTTTTCATCGTCAGAAAAATGATATCTTATCAAACATTTGACACTGAATACATGTGTGAACATTACATGACATTCTCATATCATCAGCATGCTGTGCAATAAATGCCCTTCTAATGTCACGCCACTGAGTTCGATTTTCGGCTTTTAGTATCCAGCCGCTGTCCGCTACGTTGCATCAATAATTATTAATAAAATGTCCATATTATAAATCTTGACAATCTAAAATTTCCTGCAAATGTTGAATGTTACAACTACTTCAAAAATTCATCTTTCATAGTGATGTCTGAGATAGAGAACTTGCATATGGACAAGCTGGAACCTAAAAGATTGAAGCCCAAAACATATAATATAACAGCGGTGGAACAGTAAAAAAATGATACATTACCCTAAGGGAGGCACAACACAATTCAGCAGAATAAGGAAAAATATTACAGAACAAAATTGGGACAGATAATAAATGACTCGTATTTTGTGTTCCGTTCAAATATAAACACTTTGTTACTGAGGCCACGTTCAACAGACTCTTCGAAGAATAAATTAAGCCGCTGTAAATATTAATATTGTTTGTTCGTGGTTAATGCTTCGCAGTTTATTGGGCGCATGTCAACATCATCACTTTTGATGGGGAGTTTGTAACAATCTTCAATTTTAACGTTCATGCTGTAAATTCCCGAAGGTTTAGTCAGAAGTGTGATAAATATTTAATCTCTTAAGATCTGCGTCTTAAAAGCCAATTCCATTGTCACATAGATGACAAATTGCCTTACCACTGAAAACCGTTCTATAAAATAATCCACTTCTCTGTGTACCCCATCGTGAAATTAATGTATCCAAATCTCATAAGTCGGCACAATTAAGTGTCAAGTTTTATTAGAAGATCAATAACACAAGCAAATGTGTCTTATTATCCTCGTGAATTTATTCAATGCCTTTCCAAATTAAATTTGGTCGCTGCATACTACACATTACATAAAAAAGTATCTTCTATTATCCTCACAAGTTAATCCTCTTCGTTGGTGTTTTATTTTCTTAGATTTCATTATTCCATTAGTGCAAAGGTCAGGACCACTACAACAGTGAATAAAAATACCAATAGTTTATTGTATAAAATGAATACCATGAGATTCTGGTTTATTTTCTTTATAATGATTGAAATCGATCATCTACTGTTTCTACATTATGACCTGCAATCGCTTTACGGGTGCAAATATTTTCAACGTTACGTTATCGAACTAGCAACAACTTTCATATACCCACCACTCAGCTTTGAATACTGAAATAATCGCAGTTTATCCATTGCCGGCAATGGCTTAAAAAATTGGCACTCATCCAAACAAAACCAGCTATGTGTTAATGAACGACAATAAATATTTAGAAATGCGTGTTTTAGTTTTAATTCTCAGGTCAAGGTGAATAATGTCAAGGGCTTAGGTTTGAATTATATGAGAGTCATCATTAATATAGCGGTGCTGTTTTTTCTAGTTAAGTAAATAGGAAGTTTAGAATAGGCTAGTTGACAAAAAAAAAATTATAAGTCCGTCCTTTAGATTATTCAAAAATAAGCGATACGTATTTTTTTATTTGTAAATTAAACCAAAAATGACCGAGATATAGCTCATTAAAGTTACGTATAACGTCACACCGTGATGCATTCTTTTGCACTAGATGACGTCACACGTAACTTTAATGGGCTATATCTTTGTTATTTTTTATTTAATCGAAAAAAGACAAAATACATGTCCAATATTTTTTTATAATCTAGAATACGGACTAAATAAAATGTAATTATTTTGACCCTGGAAACTACCCTATTATTAGTGACGATGGCCATTTCTTCTATCATTACTCTATTTTGACTGTTATCTAGAAACTGATCACATTTTAATATTTTCGTTTAAAGAATTCGTAATAGCTTTTTGATTTTGTGGACTGGAAATATTATGCCACGGAAGGATACACTGCGCAAATTGCAGCAAATATGATGCTTTTCTTTAAACTACCAAACTCAAAATTATGGTCGTACGTCTTAATGTCTTTTGGTTAAGCAAAATGTTTTCTTTAAATCATACCTACTGGTCGACATAAATGTACTTGTCATCAGCTTCTAAATCTATAAATCCATAAGTGATAAAAAGCTTTTTAAATTATTGGTAGGTAGCACGTGTACCTAGTCTTTACAGCTTTCATAAATATAAAGTTATCAACTAAGTGCACGTTTCAATTAGTTTTAACAATTATATTGTACATATAGCTATCACTTTGGCACTTACATCACGATATAGATTCAAGGCATTTGGAAAACTCTTGTTATATCTGCTGGTTCAGATAAACTTTTGAGTTAACTTTCTTTTTTTAGGTATTCTCAATATCCACACAGAGTTTAGAAAATTTATAGCATAGACATCTATCGGACCATCTTCGTAGGTCATGTTCCTATTATTATCTTCAAATATCTTCTTCAAGGATAACTTATTCAAGGAAGATAATTTAATTAAAATCACAGTTTACAATCAGGTTATATTGGGTGGTTAGTGATTTGATCTCGTTTCGATTGTATCTGATGCAAGTTTCTTTATCTCAAGGATAGTTATTTAAATCCAAATACTTTTATGTGCATGTGTTTTTGCTTTAAAGCAATAACTTTTTTTTTAATAGTAATAGGCGGCAAACGAGCAGACATGGACACAAGCAACACCGCAAGAGTCACAAGTGCGTTGCCGCCTCTTGGGGTTGGGAAAAGGGATAGGATGAGGAGTGGGATGAGGGAGAAGGAATAGGGGATAGGGCCTTCGGTACTCTCACTCACCGAACGAAACGCAACAGTTTAGGTACTGTTACTTTACGCCGATTTTCTGTGAGAGGGTAGTACTTCCCCGGTCGAGCCGGCCCATTCATGCTGAAATCAGCAAGGCTCTACTACCGCTTAAATTTCTTTTCTCAAATGGATCATAAAAACAAACATTGTGCTTATTCAAGATGTTGATAATTATCTAGGATTTCTCTATGTGAGAGACTGGTGTCTGTACTAAGATGCAAAAATCTCCATGATTAGTCAGACCAATACTATCACGTTATAACTACACCTTCTAATGAAGGCCAAACAATTATTCACCTCGTGTTAACTCTATTGTTAGACCATTATTCCATTTGTCGGCCAAACATAGATGTTGCCACATGATTTACAGTAATACCTATTATTTGATTTCACAACACTTTATATGCAGATCCTGCCAACAGTGTTGTGGCATGTTTATAAATAGTGTTCGTACAGTGACCACTGGAGAAGCATGTTGACCCAAAATTATGCGGGCATGTTACGATTGTATACTTGAAATCAAAGAATTATCAGAAAATCTTGCTTATCACTAATGTTTTATTAATATAGCAGCCGTTACGATTCCGCGATACCCTTGAAATAGGGCTTTTAAACTTTGGATAATACCTACATATTTGAATTCTGTCAACATATACTTATTTCTTCCGTTATTTTCTTAAAAAATACTTGACAAAACTATCAATGTGTTTGGATGAAAAAAACATAGACAACAATAAAATTGTGAATTTAGAAATGAGCATGAAGGACGTATTGGGTAAGTACTTATTTAATAGGTACCTCGGAAACGGCGCGTCCTAGCTCAAAAATAACCTTATTTTTGGCCCCCTTTTATAATACCCACACATGAGCTCTGTAAGCTCATCGCTCGGTCACCCATCCATAAAATGACCGCGATATCGATTCATCATCATCAGCCTTTGACAGTCCACTGCTGGACTAGGCCTCTCCTTTGAAAGGAGGAATTGGCCTACTATACCACGCTGGCCAAACGGGTTGGTATAGGGTTTGTATCAAGTTTTCCTTCTCTTACAGTGCTGTTCTCTGCATAATATGCTCCCTGTGTCGGCTCTTACGACACCCATGGGATGATATGGGGTCAGGGGTGGTGACATTCCGTATTCTTAATCCATCACCACACATGTCGATTGCTTTACCTTAACTTAGTTTGCATATAACTCAATCTGCAAAAAGCTTGATACTGACGATAAAGGCCCTGTGTTCTGATTCTATGGTCACCAATCCATTAAATGACCGCAGTGTGCAATCCAGTAAATCAGCGCTATTGTTCTCTTGTCCCTCAAGGTTATCCAAGTGTATGCACCGACTTCGACATACTCGGATAGTGAAATAGAGGAAATGTATGAAGATTTCTATTGTCATTTTTAGGGCCTACATAACACCCAAAAGGCCCACTTTAACGTTGTCATGGGGGCTTCAACGCAAAAATGGGAGTACATCCTTACGATGGGATGTCTCCGTGATCACTAGTATTAACACCGGAAGTGATCACCTGCTTCCACTCTAAACATCGATTATAAGCTCGAATGCGGTCGATATATTTTTGAGCTAGGACGCGCCGCGCCGTTTCCGACATACCTATTTAATAGGTACCCGGGTTAACTAACACGTACGAATATTACCTTACAACGCATACTTTACAGTGCAGTAATAGCAGCGTTTTACCTGAAATAAAACGCATATTAAATACTTACCTCACTGGAAGCTTTATTATTGAGAGAGCATATCCGTTTCCGTCGATTTCTTATCTGTTTTTAGTACTTTTTTGACCTACTCAGTGGCGCCACCTGGTGTGTGCTTGTCATTTTAGTTTCGTAAAATGCCCGAGCTACATTTTGTTCATTGGCTCAATATAACCAGGCAGAAGTAAACATAAAGCTTCCAGTGAGGTAAGTATTTAATATGCGTTTTATTTCAGGTAAAACGCTGCTATTAAATCCTTGACCGTCACTGGAAGCTTTATTATTGAGACCTGTTTGTTATCGCCTGGTGACGCCACTAATGTGTTAACGCCAATGTGATAAGAAAATTTAAAACAAGTTCTTAGAAAAATCTATTTATTATTAAACACATGAAAAGGTACATTTATTATTGAGACCTGTGTTTATTTGATTAATATGCTGGTGATCTTATTACAAAATCGAAAATTTGATAACAAAAAGTTAATAGGTACTTATTTAATTAACTGGATTAAACAATTCTGTAACATTTAGATTTGAATCACCACTTCTTATCACTTCTCTTCTGTAGTAATTCTGGAATGTATTAGCTGATTGCCAATTTCCTCGAGATAGGATTTCATCAAGTGGTTGGTTTTCTAGCCAACTTTTAGAGGCTACTGCCGATCGTGTACTTCCTGGAGTTGCTGTGATGTCAGCTTCTTTGAAAAGGGTTTTTACCCAGCCTGCGATGATAGTGCGTGAAGCAGGCTTTGGCACACCTCTGACTGTAATAAACAAATTAAATGATTTTGCAGCATTACGTCTTTCATTTAATAATTGTATAGTTTTCTCTATCCAGAATATAGGATTTAGATTATAACTGTTGGGATTTGTAAGAAGTTTCCAGCCAGACTGTCTGCGAGTGCTACAATCTGTTTTCGAACCAAATTGAGGCCATAATGTAACACCATCATCTGATCTAATGTAATGATCAGGATCAACTCTAAGCAGCGTTAAGTCATGGATGCGTCTCCCTGAACAAAGCAGTAATATAGTCGCAGTGTGGCGAGATATTTGAAAGGGATTGTCCACGTTTACAGTGTAATTGCTTAGATAGGTAATTAACTTACTAACATCCCAAATTGGTGGTTTAGAACACTTTGGATTTTCCAGAGCAATTGATTTTAAAATATGTTTTACAAGAACATGTGAACTTAGCTGACTTGATTTTTCTACATTACATAAGGTGGAAACGACAGACTTATGTAAAATAATTGTATTATATGATAAATTATGAATAAGATGCAAATCAGATAAAAATTGAGCTAATTGAGTACCTGTAGGATTGTTTGTGTCTATGTTTTTAGACATAGACCAGGAAGTCCAACGTTTCCAAGCCACCTCGTATGTTTTCAAGGTGGATTTACGCCAGGAATTTTTGAGCAATAACTGTTGTTCAGGGGTCCATGTTTTTATCGCCTCGGACCACCCCCACATTTCCAAACTTCGAGGATGATTTTGTCGACTTGTGGTGGTGGCAGCCCCGTCGATGTGTCGATCAGGTGCGTCTGCAAGTTTTTTAGAGTTAGCGGTGGAGCTAGTGCTCGGGCCTTGAGGTCTGCACGCCAAAATACCTTCTCCCAACGTGGAACTATTATTAAGAATATGCCAGTCGATTGATTGAGATGTGTTAGGACTTTTGGAATTAAGAACGGAGGTGGGAATATCCATGCGAGTGGATAGTTCCATGGGACACTGAATGCATCGTGAAACAGAGCTTGTTGGTCTTGCAGGTCTCGGGATACATAATTGTAAACTACGTGAGCTGTCTCCGAGGCAAATAAATCTATTATTGGGGTGCCCCACTTTGCAAACACCATCTCCGTACACCCTGGCATTAGGTGCCATTCCGGAGGTTGGCGAAAACGTGACAAGTGGTCGGCATGATTGTTGTACCTGCCTGGGAGATGGTGTATGCTGAAGTGTATTTGGAATTGGTCCAGCAAATTCAGAATTTGATATGTTAATTCTATTAGGGGTAATGATTTCGAACCTCCTTCGTTCCTTAAATAGCTGACAGCAGACCTGTTGTCGCACTGTATCAGGATCGAGCTGTTGCGTAGTAGGTGAGCGTTGCCTCGAAGGGCGCGAAATATAGCTAACATTTCTTTTTGATTGCAGTGCAATGTCTGTTCCTCTTGCGACCAATTGCCCGATACAGTCAGATTGTTCAGTTGCGCTCCCCATCCCTGGTTTGATGCATCTGTTGTCAGGAAGTTTTTTGGCGGGGGATAATGTAGAAGTGTTGATGACTGACAATTCACGGTCCACCATTCCAGCTCCTTTCGAACATTTTGTGGTAGTGGGTACGATTTCGATAAAGGGTCTGGGAGCGAGTTCATGAACATTACTAGTTGCCGGTGATTGAGTCGGCCTCGAGGAACAACGTAACTGGCGAAGTTCAACAGTCCTATTACTTTCTGTAACTCTTTTACAGTTACCATTCCTTGATCGAGAACTGAACTGACTTTTTTGATTAGCGAGAAAGTCTTTTCTTTTGGCAGGGATTTTAAGTTGTCCCAGGGACTCCACAATATCCCTAAATATGTTATAGTTTTTTGAGGACAAAGAACAGATTTCTCGAAATTTACTTGCCAACCAAGATTTTGTAATGTATCTAATGTGAGCTGCACATGATCCCGAAGAACGTGTACGTTTTGATTTACGATCAAATAGTCGTCGAGATACACTATGATTCGAATGTCCCAGCGTTCTCGTAATATTTGGGCAACCCAATTCGTTAGTATTGAGAAGGTTTTGGGTGCAGTGCTTAAGCCGAACGGAAGGCACGTCATTTCCAAAAGTTCTTGGTTGTAGATAAGGCGAAGGAAGCGCCTGTGTGACTTTGAAATTTTCAGATGGAAATAAGCCTGGGATAGGTCCACTTTGCACATCCAGTCTTGTGGTTGCAGAAAGTCCGGGATGCGATACATATTTATTAAATGAAATGGTTGGGACTTTACGAATTCGTTTAACGCTTTCAGGTTGAATATGGGTCGGGCTGACCCGTCGGGTTTTGGTACCAGAAAAAGAGGGGAGATGAAACTCGGTGTGAGTTGAACACTTTTTAGAATGCCCTGAGATTTCATTTTGTTTATTATTGCAGTCATTTCTTTTGAGACAGGCGTTTGAAACGGCCCGTTTATAACATTTGGGTATATGAGAGGAGGTTTGCGGATAAATGGTATTCGATACCCTTGAATTAATTTTAGAACAATTTCTGGCGCCCCCATTTTCAACCATTTCGAGTGGTAGTGCGCTAACTGACCCGCTCGAAAACGATTCGAGTCATTGTTTGTATCGTTTTTGGTTCCCTCGAGAACTTTTTGAATAGTTTGAACGTCCTCGACTTCGGTTACTTCCACGATCGGGCCGCGAGCCACGGTTGCGAAATGAACCTCTATTATTAGTATACAGGTCGGGTTGAAAGGATGGTAGGTACTGACCTTTGTTTGTATGGTTGTTGCGAAAATATCCACCCCGCGAGGGTGAGTTATCATAGTTATGCATGTGCATCGGCATGCTTGGTTCATGACAACAATGTTGAGCTTCACGCGATGAAGCTATTGGTTTGTGTACGCCTAGCCCCCGCGAGGGGCGGCGATTAGATTGATTTGATCTGTTCTGAGACTCAGTTTTTGATGGCCAAAAAGCTTTGCGTACACCGCCGGCTTTTTCCAATGCTGTTGTAAAGGAATCAGGACTAAACAAACAGGAAGATGATGGGGGTATTCTGTTTAAAGATGCTTTAACTAATGGATCTCGAATTTGACTAGTAATTGCCTCTCGACGCATTTCTATACTTTCGGCTCGATGGCCACAAACTAATTGTAACAGGTCTGAGGAGATTTTATGTAAATCACCTTTTTGAAATAATTCTTCAACCTTCCCGCTTAAATTATCATAATTCACTTCTGTACTTTTAGCCCACAAAAGGAGATTACGAATAGCCTCTTGTAAAGATTCTTTTTGTTTAAGGATGCAAAAAGTAATTGCTGCATATGATTTATCGGCATGCGCTAGGTGACGTAAGGTATCATACATCTTGACCTCTTCATTTGTGTCCAAGTCTATGAAACCTGGGCTGTGGTTATAGAGCTTTTGAGTATCAGAATACCTTACCTCCGACCAAGCAGTGCTACCTAAGCGCTGGACATCAAGTAGCATTTTCAAATAATTATCAGGAGTTTTCGGAACAGATGGTTCCTTAAGCTTTGTTTCGATATCAAAGGTGAAGTCTAAATTTGAGTTTTGACCTTCAACGTCAGGGCATTCAGGGCATTGTTCTTCATTATTATGTTGGTTATATAGTTCCCCGCTGACCTCAGAACAAACTGATACGCCGTCTTGGCAAGCATTATGCATATTATTTGCAAAAACTTGTTCGCGTAGCTCATGAAATTCTTTTATAAGCTTGTCCAATGTCGGATTAGACTGTTGGGCGCGCTTATTCTTTTTGCGGCGAGAGCGGCGTGACCGCTTGCTACGTTTTGGAGAAGACGAGCTTGAAGAGCTACTACACGTCGTACTGCTACTAGAGCTGCTAACGTGTCTTTTTCGGGGCCTTCCACTCGGGCCGGCCACAACTTGTGGCTCGGTAGCCGAAACATTTACTTGGCCATCCATTATCACAATAATAACTATCAAACAAAACAATAAAATTGTCAGCACACACAAATATTAAAAATAATTAGCAAATAATAAATTTTTGTAGTGATCCGAACGGAAAATACCGTTTAAAGAAGGTATTGATCACTTACTTAAAAAAGGAGAGGGTACTTACAGTTTTTCTTCTTCAAAAATTAACTCACTATTACATCAGCACTATAATATATATTTTTTAATATTATTTAACTGGTATTTTTAAAAGGATAATGTAATTTCTGGCATCGGTCGTGAACCGATGCGCACAAGTTGCTTCGACGGAGAACGAAACGCCAATGAACAAAATGTAGCTCGGGCATTTTACGAAACTAAAATGACAAGCACACACCAGGTGGCACCACTGAGTAGGTCAAAAAAGTACTAAAAACAGATAAGAAATCGACGGAAACGGATATGCTCTCTCAATAATAAAGCTTCCAGTGACGGTCAAGGATTTAATGATTACTTTATTTGGTCATTTGGCCTGACACGAGATAATGAAATCGTTATGTTAAGTAGTTATGTTCACAATACAAACAATATTTATACATTTTAAAATAATATTAATCATTAATAAGATTTTCTTTTTTCGTAATTTAATGTAATTGTGGATCCTTATTTATGCGGCAGAAGATTTACAATGTTCTAATTAAATATTATAAAATTAGAAGATTTGAATTCATATATAGAAGTTGATAAATAGGTAACAAACAAAAAACAAGCATGCGGCAGCCCCGAAAATTATGTCCTGAGTTACTACTAAGGACGGTGACGTAGGCAGCACGGGTTCGCTCTTCCCGCATCTCGCCTCTTGCCCCCCGCACGATTGACCTGTCTAGACGCGTTCGTCGAACGACTGTATGGATAATTATTAGACTTTGCTGATAGTATAATATTCTACAGTAATATATATAATTTAATGATAAACAAAACAATAAACACGTTTTTGATATACCGAAAAGTATCTTAAATTAAATGTAGAGAAAACGTTCTAAATATATAAATTATTTGAACATTCTCTTTAAAATATATTTACATTAACTGTTCACCGTAGTCACACAGATGAGCATTAATACACGGATCGGCAATTATTAAGTCAAAAAATATAAAAAGACTTACTAATTGTAACATAAATTCAAACATAGCATATAGTACAGTTTAAGTTTTTATCGCATGAAATAATATCTTTCAGAAAACAATAAGTACAATAATAAAAGGACATATTTTAAAACGAAGTTATTTTAAAATCCCGGGTCCCGGGCATCAGATCCATGTTCACATCAACATTTGAGGTCATTCACACCAAATGGCACTACCTATTCCGCCCATTACTTATCACACACAGATTGTCACGATTTTGGTAAAGAAATGCGTATGCTTGGGCACAGGCTTGTTATGACAGTTTCCTCAAAATTAAGGAAGTATCTAAAAAATATTGGTTGTTAGACACAGATACGGTAACAATATGATGTGCAATTACTGCTAAGAGTTTTGTAAAACTTCGGAACTTTAAAGTATCAGCACTGTTCGTAAGTTGTTCCATTACCGGGCTCTAATCTCTTCTCAGAATTATAAAGTAAGCCATTCCTCACATTTTCAAGTTTTATAGAACTATCGAATGTACTACATTCCTTAACATAATTGTGTCTTTGAACTTGACCTTGACCTGACCAATAATCAAATATTCATGGAATTATCCAGCTTTGCTTAAAGTGATTGTGAGTGGGACAGTACTTATGCTTCTACATCCCATGACATCTGTCTGCGTTTGAGAGTTTTATCGAAATTAATATCAAGTGCCCTTTTCGCAACGACCAATATTTGTATGTGGGCTGAGTAAAATATTTGAAGGTGGTTTTGAGCTTGAATAATGAAAATCTGTCAGTCAATAAAACCAAAAGCAGAGAGTGCTCGATATGCACATTATTTCGAAAGCATGGATGTAATATTTACACCAAATCTCTGCGCAAGACTTGATATTATGTTCTTAATACTCGGCCAATGCTCTAAGAAACTATGGTTACAAATACCTATTTAGGAACAATTTTTAGTCCTGAAACTAATCCAAAGTTGCCTCACTTAAGCAACAGGTGCCCTTTAATCCATTATAGTCACGATTGACTGGAGATTCTAAGCTTCTGTGGGCACAATGGCACCATTATATTTTGTTGAACAACTAAACACTAAAGCCTTCTTGAGGTTACTACCGTTTGTGATATCATCTATACTATAATAAAACTGTAGAGGTGAAAAAGTCTGTACATTAAAGATATTTTGACGAAAATTAGCTAAAAAATCTAGGAAAATGCTAAAAAGCAATACTTGATAATTTTTAGAATTTATGTCTGTCTGTCTGTCCGACGTCTTTCCCTATGTTGCTAAAGATCTCTAAAATGGCGAAATTGATTTCGATAAAACTTACACTCATGTATAAAGGATACTCAAATCTATAAAATAGTATATGTTACATCACAATCGGTTGAGTGGTTTTCGGTGTACAGCTTGACCTCTCCTTTGTACGTAGTCCCAAACAAAACAGGGATCATCCAAAACTGGTTATATATGTGATGCCATCTATGATCATTATAAGTTTGTTAGTAAAAGTATAGTTAGTCTAAAAAGGTACCTTCGAAGTGTTTTATGGCTATTTACCCGACTTTAAAAAATGAGGTGATTCTTAATTTCGTCAGTATATTTTTACGTATTTTCGATAAATAAATTACTGGAACCGAGGATATTTATAGTTATCCTTCCGACCGATAGATGTCACTATTTTCAAATAATTTTCTAGCAAAATAAATGTTTCTTGCAAAAAAGACAATAATTATGTGTCGGGTATCTTTCTGTTATTAAAAAAATAATAGAGTAATAATATTCGGCACTTTCATAAACAAAAAGTCTCTGTGTCAAAATTTATTACAATGTCCACTTAATTTAAACGGTCAACCTCATTTATTTAAAATTATTATGTTTATATAATAGTTATATAATCATTTCATTTTATTTTAAATGATAAAAACAATTACTATAGATCCTTTTTTCCATAAATTGTCGATTAGTTTAGTTTGTATATGTAAACATAGATGGCGTTTTCTGAATGGCGGTGTTAAGATTCGCCGTGGATTGATGAGGTTCTCGGTTAATTTTCTTTCGTTTTCGTCGGATTGGTGTCTTAGTCGTTTCTTTTGAATAATGAATGTGGATGTGTTTCTTTGATTTCTTTCGTTCGTTCGTGTTCTGTACTTACACAGGTGTCTCATTATTCCCAAATTCCCACACCTCACGTACGTAGGGATCCGTGGGTGGGAGACTGAGGCCTGAATTCAGATAACTCTTGAGTAACTCAACGGGGCTATCTTACTTTCGGCAGGGCTGAATATTCGTAGCCGTGTGTGTATTTTCTAAATAAATCGCAGGGACAGACTTGAAACAGCTGGAATCGACCCCCGAACATGTTATTTTTCACATGGTCAGTTATATATGGCATGTTCACGAGTAAGCGGTAAAAGTAAGTTACATATTCTATATGAAGGTGGTAAAACAGTTAGATAATGTTGTGTATAAAGAAAGTCTCTAATGATATCCCTACTATCCCTACTTCCCTTTTAATATTATAAATTCGAAAGTGTGTATGTATGTATGTTCCGTTTTCACGCTAAAACGGCTGAACCGATTTTGTTGAAATTTAATATTATAAGTGTGAAAGTTTGTGAAGATGTATCTATAGATGGATATAGATGGATGGATGGATGGATGGATGGATGTATGGATGGATGTTTGTTACTCTTTCACGCAAAAACTACTGAACGGATTTGGATGAAACTTTAGAGTAATATAGTTTATACATCAGAATAACACATAGGCTTCAATTTATAAAGATTTTGTATAATGTTGCCATAATATAAGGAAAAGTATCAACTAAGTCGGCAAAAATCCTGAACTCTGAAAGCTGTCTTCGCGTGCGTTGCCTAAACCGTAAAAGTTACTTGAAGATAATGTACGGTAAAATATATATCATAGAGGCTCATAGAGGCTCACTATAAAAAATCCAAGATGGCTGTCGCCACAAAATGGCGGATTACATATTTGTCACAAATACCTCAATATGGGTATCGAATGAAAGGGCTTGATTGGTAGAATAGGCTCACTATGAAAAATCCGATATGGCTGCCGCCACAAAATGGCTGATTACAGATTTTCCACAAATACCTCAATATGGGAATCAAATGAAAAGGCTTGATTGGTAAAATAGACCTTACTATTAAAAACCCAAGATGGCCGCCGCCACAAAATGGCGGATAACTTATTTTCGACAAATACCTACCTCAATATGGGTATCGAATGAAAGGGCTTGATTGGTAGAATAGACCTCACTATGAAAACAGAATGATAAGTATTAACAAACAAAACTAAAAACTTGAAAATAAAATAAACTAAAAAAAAACATTTATTTCAATTTTGGGAGTAGCGTATCCAGAATAAACATTATGATAGAAATTTCACTTGCCCAACGATTTTATAATTGTCTGATCAATACCCCAGATCGATGAGAAGTTTGGTGCGATCTGGCAGCTAGGACTTACCGAATTACTTTTTAGCTTTTGGTACATAACCTAACTAAATCATTTTTATTGTAATAAAACAGTGTAACACAAAAAATATGTTTTTACAATGCTCATTCTAGAGTAGTGTAGTTATCAAATTGTTTTCAAAATTGATAGATTTATTGCCTTTAGTATTTAATGTAGATGAACTTTGTCTTACAGTAAGTAGTTTGGACGAATAGTTTTTAAAAGTTATCACGATATATTTGATATAAGCGCAGCGTCATTCAAAGCGCTTACTATGAGTTGGCGCTCTTAAGCGCAGCGGGGCAGAGGGGCGGTCTGATTATGTACTTTGTGGTTATGCTTTCAGTTTTTATTTTTGCTGCTATTCTATTCAGTAGATACATAAGCTCTTCAATAACTTTAATAATATACCTACATACTAATCTTTACCTAAAGTTTGACGACTATGAAAACAAAAGTAATTTTAAGTAGGTATTATCTGTTTATATGTATGCTACACGGCTAATGTGCAGATCCGTTTGTGATGAAATTTGATATGGATAGTCTGAAACCTGGGGAAGTACAAAGGCTACTCTTTATTAAAATTTTATGCGGGCGAAGCCGCGGGCGAAAGCTAGTCTATGTATATATTTGTGAATATAGTCCATTGCCTGCTGGCTGGCTAGTTGACGAGAAATTATTATGTCATTCAGTCTATCGAGGCAAAGTATCTATGTCGTGTGGTGGATTTTAGTGGATACGTTTCATTGTGATTTCAACATGACAATAGTGTTGCCCAAATGCAAGAACAAGACGAGACTTAGCCAGTCTTGGTCTTGGTCTTGCGCCAATACACCTGGTCTTGGTCTTGGTCTTGGTATTGCGCTCCCAGTCTTGGTCTTGGTCTTGGTCTTGCAGCAAGAGTCTTGCAAGTCTTGCAATTACCTATCAGTCTATTACTATTTAAATTAGTAATGGTATTTTTAATCACTCTCACTCCCTCGGTTTAGGTACCCTAAGGTAAGCAATGCACCTTGACATTATTTGGTGATATGATAGGTAAATAAATTTAGTATTGTATTTTAATTCAGATAATTAAATTTTTAGATTAGAATTAAGATAAGCGAATTACTTGTAATGTGTCAGGTTCTATCTAGGCACCTGTTACATTTCGATTTAAAATAATCGCAATTTATTTTCCTATTCATCAATAATTGTACCTAATCATAGGCAGGTAGGTTATCCAGTTAGGTTTAGTTAGATACTAATTAGACCACAGATAAGGTTAGGATGATGATAATAATTAAACTAGTTAAAATGTGTACCTATGCAAGTTATTACATCATGCGATTAATTGCATAACTTACAGAAAGTTTTTTTTAAGTAGGTGCACGTGCGCTGAACGTGGCGCGGGTGGCGTGGAGGAGCGGGGATGACGGGTGATAGTATACGTGTGTGCGTGCCACAACCACGACTATAGAGTTGTTAGGGTTGTCGAAAAAAACACAAAAAAATATTTTTTTTAGTTTTGTATGGAAAAAAAAGTTTCGCTTTCATTATTAACATTTACGCATACGATTCCAAACTTGATATAGATAAACACCTTTAAATATTGTTGGGCCTAACTCGGACACCCTGTATACTTACTAGAATAAATTATTATGACATCTACTACCTATCCTTACCATTTTATCCTAATCATAATACTGCTTGCGTGATCAGTATAATGTATTCATTTTCATTCTAAGCACTCTGAAACTTATTTATTCTTTGGAACACCTGTAGGTACTCTTAAAATTCGAAATTATTTTGCATGAGTCTTCCTACGCCCTGTGGCGGCAATCAAATAGTGTCAAATGTTGTGATTTCGGCGCGGCGGCAACGATTGTTGTATATGATTTCAAAAGAAGCCGCCGGCGCGTGTATCATAACCATGTACTTCCGAAAAGCGGCAAATTTCTTTGAGAAGTAAGTACAAAACCTTTGATGCCGCATTATCAAAGTGCCGATGGTTAAAACATAACTATGCATGCACTCAGTTTGATTTTAATGGATATTTTTTTATTCGCTATGTAGGTATGTTTATGGTACCTATTAGTCGTAATGCGCATAGGTCCAGTTTTTCATATTCTTTGATACAGTTTTTTGCGTCTCATAGAATTCCTAAGCGTACCTATACACCGAACTGTTACACCTAACTACTCCGTGAAATAGCGCTAAGTCCTAGCTGCAAGACGCAAGAGTCTTGCAGGCTTAGTCTTGTTCTTGCTCAAGTCTTGCACGATCAGTCTTGGTCTTGGTCTTGCTAAAAATACGCGGTCTTGTTCTTGGTCTTGGTCTTGCAAAAACGCAAGAACAAGACCAAGACTGAATTTGGGCAACACTACATGACAACTCGGTCCGTCCATAATTCGATATCTTAGTGCAAGATAATAATAACTCAGCCTTCATTAGAACTATCTTCAGCATTATCAATTAATATCTAGTAAATCATTACGATGCGGTAATGTCTTTGTTAAAAATTTAGATATAAAATATAGCTTAATTTAATTTAAGTTTCGCTGAAAATAGATTTATGATCAATGACAACTATTTAAGATATATATACATACTTAAAAATGGTATGTCTGCTAGTTGCCTTAACTCAAGAACAGACCTTTCGAGTGGATGATCCTGACGACAATCTTCGCCAACTGCATCGCCCTCGCCGTCTACACCCCGTACCCCGCCAGCGATTCTAACTACACCAACTGGGTCCTTGTAAGTATTACCTTTAGATTTACTCTAGCTATCAGACTGTTAATCATCCTTATGTCACCTTAGGTTGACGGTTAGAGAATACTAATGGTCCACCAGTATTTTATTTTGTGGAAAACGTAAATATTTTTTTATTTTAGAAATAAATATTTCACTGATGAAGCATCTTACATGCTGAAAGCACACAGTCGCATTTATATACCTTACTCAACATCATGATGAGTTAAATAAACTCAAACAGTATTGGGTTGGTTTCATTATTTATTTAGCAAAAAAATTATCCTAACAAACATAATACTCAAGTCAATAAATACCACTATACAATACACCATGATCAAAAACAAATAGTTAAAAACAGAATACCAGTTTGCTAAATTCAAGAAATTGGGAAATTGAAATTTTGTATTTTGTATATTTTAATTAAAGATAATGATGATGTTATTTATTTTTCAGGAAAAGATCGAGTATGTTTTCCTAGTAATATTCACGGGCGAGTGCGTCATGAAGATCATTGCGTACGGTTTCGTCATGCACACCGGGTCCTACCTCCGAAACGGCTGGAACTTGCTCGACTTTACCATCGTCGTCATAGGGTGAGTCTAGTACTTTATTTGGTACCACGTTAGCACTTACTGTTTGATGATTATCGTGAATGATTTTACTATGCTTTAGAGCTGCTAATTTAGGAATTGATGGTACTTGTTTCTAAATTGCTGTTACTCCTCATTTAACGCTTTTTTTAAATGTATCTATCATATTTCAGAAATGATCAGAAAATTATAACAAACTAGAGGAAGCTAGCAGCTACGCCTGCATTTTTTTTAATTTACCCGTTTTGGCCGATCCCGTGCGAATTTCGGGAAATCACTTCTTAGTGCACCCCTACGGTCCCCAAGGAACATGCATGCCAAATTTCAGCTTCCTGCGCCCAATAGTTTCGGCTGTAGCGTGTCTGTCAGTCAGTCAGTAACGCAAGGATTTTATATATTAAGATATTTAAAATTGTATTGCTATTTGCGCTAAAGAAATTATAGACCGATGTTTCATTTGTCATTTGAAGTATTTCTTTCCGTTTATCTGTTACTTTGATTTCTTTGTAGTATTAAAGCCGCAATATTTGCGCTAATATTAAGTTACACCTATATAAATTCAGGTATCGATTTCATACCTTTAAAGTAGCTTATTTAAAACAACATTTTACATATTTTATCATAATTATATATAACATTTCATTCACATTTGAAACAAATGTTACTTGATATGAATAAGGGATATCAAATGTACCTACACAGAAATATACTTAATACGTTTTACCGTTTTATTCCAGAATGGTGAGCACGGTGCTATCAAGTATATTCAAGGACGCGTTCGACGTTAAGGCTTTGAGGGCGTTCAGAGTCCTACGACCTCTCCGACTTGTTTCAGGCGTACCTAGTGAGTTTTCAATTTTATAAACAAACAGTAATGTTATATCTTGGTCACCTCAAAACATAAAATTAGCATATATATTTCTGACAATGCCAGGAAGATTGCAATCTTCTAGTAGTCACAGATCTAGTAATTTCTCTAATTTCAATCTCTAATTTCTCTAGTAATCACAGACTGAAAAGACATAAATGCGTCAATTTCATTCATGAACCATGAAATTACTATAACATACGACTGTTTATTTACATGCTACTGATACTTGAAACTGTTATATTATTATAGTATATGCACTCAAAAAAAGTATATCAGATAGAATTCGAGTATGCTGTTTATATTGCAGTATGAAAGATGAAATGAGAGCGTGTGGTGTATGATTTTTGTTAAAGCCACCTTCCTCAACTATATCGAAAAATAAAGAAATAGACGAGACCATATTTCGATATGATAGGTACCATGAAACAAACCCACGCATATCGGAGGGCTTACTAATGTTTGCCATAATTTAAAATGCTATAATTTCATATGCCATACTGGTATTTGCTATAATTTCATTAGAAATAACGCTTCAGTCGTCATAAACGTGAAATGACATAAAATGACTTTCACTAATTCCATTGGTCATAATTGATCAAGTGTCATAATAATTTAAATCCATTAATGTATTTGCTATAATTTTCGTTTTCAATAATGCCATTTTCCATAACTTTTATTCACCATAATATAAATAAAGATAATTTTGACATAACCTGTCTATATCATTCATACAAGATGGCGGTTGCGTTTCATTTCACGTTTTTCACATAAAATCTAAATATCGCTTTTATTGATTCCACTAGCTTAATAAACTGAGGTTGACTTAGGGTTGCCAGTTCTCCGGGATTTCCGGGATTGTCCCGGAATTAGGTGTGTTGTCCCGTGTCCAGTAATTTTACGTTGCTGTCCCGGAATTCGAAAATATTAGTTTTTAGGGTTCCGTACCTCACAAGGTAAAAAAAGGAACCCTTATAAGATCACTTTCTTGTCCGTCTGTCTGTCTGTCCGTGTGTCACCACCGATTTTCTCAGAAACGGGTGGACCTAGCAAATTGAAATTTATACCAGATACTGAGGTCTATGGTTCATATTAGGTGTGTAAAAATCGGGGTCCTGGGTCAACCCGATAAAAAGATATGTTCAAAATTCGATTTTTGCGAAAACTTGTAAGTACCAAAATTAACTTTAATTTTCAACTTTTTTTAATTTTCGGAATTTTTCCTTTACTTGTGCTGTAAGACCTTCGTTTTACCCAAAATTGACAATTCTATGTCAACCGTAAGTACCCTATAGGTTTTGGGTCGAAAACCAATATGGTAGTTCCCGTTGAACTAGAATTACGAAATTTGGCCAAAAGCAGGGTCTTACAGCACAAATAAAGGAAAAATTGCAAAACATAAGAAGAGTGGAATATTTAAGGGTGTCCCCATACATACATAGTAGACTCCATTTAAGATAGTACTCTAAGTTGTATGGGCGCTCATACAGATTAAGAGGACTAGCGTAATTAGCACCAACCTCAAATAAGGTAAAATGCGTACGGAACCCTCGGTGCGCGGGTCACACTCGCACTTGCCCGATTTTTTTTCACAAAGTTACGATACTCCGGTTGCAACAGTCAAACCAATCATTTCCAAGTATTAAAAAAATCCCGAAAGTCCCGACCCGCATTATTATCTATGTACACAAGGTCTATTTCTAAGTTACTTTTTTAAACACTAGCCAAAGCAGGGGCGGGGGGTGTAATTGTCCCGGAAATGAAACGGCCGTATCTGGCAACCCTAGGTTGACTAGTTTAATAAACTGAGGTTGACTATTTTCGGGTTAAGGGTCAAAAGAGAACCTAACACAACCTATTTAGTTACTTTCACATAAAACCTAAAATTACGTTCCGTTTTGCATATTTGAATGAAGATTTTTTGGAAATTGTTTAAAAATATTAAGACGCAACTCCGGCAGCCAAAATTTCTTTTAAGGGATTAAAACTAACTCCCTTAAGCCCCCTACACCACCAATACCCACAAATTCGGGCGACTCGTTTCGAAACCCAACCCCAGATTTTTTATTCACAATTAAACCTAAAACTAAACCTCATATGGCGTCTACTAACTAAGCTCGATGGAGCCCCGCCAACTGGGTGGTTTAAAAAAAACCCACGAAGACTAAGGCGGGAGCTCCGCTTCGCTTCGCTCCCGCCTTCTAACCTAAACTATCCGAGTCGGATTGCACTGAGTCGGGGTGTTAACGATAATTAATTTCGACCTAACAATATTATGTATTATTTGCATAATTATATCAAATTTTGATTATGTCAAGAGTCGATTATGAGATGTGTTACTTATGGAAACTAATTATTATGATATATGTTGTTATAGAAAGTCATTTTATGGCAAATAAAAGTTATCACTGTTGAGTTGTTAAGGCAAACGTTAATAGTATATATGATAATAGTGCAAGTAAATATTATGATCGGGGATGATTATGGCAAACAATATTAGTGCAAATGAATTTATGGAAAACGAGAGAATACCATATCGGAGAACATGTTTTCCTAGTTTTACACATACGCTTCGCCTTCGATAAGAACAAAAAAATATATCGGTAAAGGACAACACTCCCAAGTATAAGCTATCACGCAGTGAAGATACATCGTCTGGATATCTCATCTCATATGGATTTTACGTGTTACCATTTTATAGGCTAAGCATATGTATGTGTATTCTAAAGCAATACTATAATGTTCCAGGTCTACAAATCGTCTTAAACTCTATCTTGAAGGCGATGGTACCGTTATTGCACATCGCGTTGCTCGTCATCTTTGTTATCATTATCTACGCAATCATCGGGCTCGAGCTCTTCTCCGGCAAGATGCACAAGAGCTGTTACAACAAGTACACAGGTATGTTCGAAACATCTGGAGGATCGTTTTGGAATTTAGCATCCGCGCTACACTCAGCAATAGTTAGGGTTATTTTAAAACCCTTTTCGGAATAAGGGTTTGAGAAAGTTACTTTCTTAGTTCTACATAAATCAAGTTAAGTGAATAAGAACGTGTTTTGGAATTTGAAATCAGCAAAACCTGAAAAAATAAAGATTTTTTTCAAAATAGGTACAAATCAAGTTTATAGTAACATCTAAACGAATAAAAGATTGTTTAATGTCGTTGTCTTCATCCAATATAAAGTATTTGTAATTCATGCAAGACAAGACATCATGCTATTGTTATCGGAGGGAAAATTATTCCAACTTATTTTATGTAGCGCAAATTATTTAACAAACAAGAGCCCGGCGAAGTATGTCATTAAGGTTGGCGTGTCGTGAAATACGACCTGCGCTCCTGCAGCATGACAGACCATGATGACCAAGGCTGTCGACAGCCTCTCCACAGTGACAGCGATGCGGAGAGACACATTGCGCACCTAAACGAAGGCAAGAAGCAATACGGAAAGTCGTATCGTCCAACATGGTACCTATGTTGGACGTTGGCAGTGCCTGAAGCCAAAGACCCGACTCCCATTTTCCCACAGCCAGCAAACGAGCACGCTCCGCAGCATTGGACGACGTACTTAAGAGATTTTCTCGTACCACGCTGCAAAGCGGCACGTCCCACTGCCTCTGTGAAGATGGATTTCGGGGTAACTCGGTGCTTGAACAAACCATTCTCCAAGCATTCATGGCATCGATCTTACACGGCACCTCAGGATCGACCAGTGTGGGTGCTAAAATTTTCCTGGTCAATTCTGCAGTGCCGTGGACGGAGGACAGGAATGCTGGTAAACTTACGTCGGAAATTTTGCGAACGCCAAGGCCGCCCAGGCGTACAGGCAAAGACGCCTGTAGCCACACTCGGTCGTTCAGGTCCAGATTTAGAATTTTGCTTAAGGTAATTTGCATAAGATTGTCAATTTGGGCGAGTAGAGATGGGTATTTCCAAAAAAAATATTTTTAAATAAAAAAAAAACCAACTTCAAAAAACACTAAGGAACTAAAAAACAAAAAGTAATTGGTTTTGGAGCAAACATTTTTGGAGTCGGTGCCAAGCAAAGTATTTCTGATCTGACTATAAAACCTCTACACATTTTTATATAACTTTCGTTGTTGATAGAATAGGTAGTTTGTAATTTAGTAACTTTTTGCGTAAGGGCTTGGCACCGAATTCAAAAATGTTTGTTCCAAAACCAATTACTTTTTGTTTTTTAGTTCCTTAGTGTTTTTTGAAGTTGGTTTTTTTTTTATTTAAAAATAATTTTTATTTTTTGCTTTTTAGTGGTATACTAATAAAAAATAGCAATAGGTGGTACATAGGATAGTGTAGGTGGTACATGATGGGGAGGCCTTCCTTACGTGCCTCAATTCTGAAATGTAAACCTGTACCTTTCTGGCAATTTCAAGTATTTTTTGTTTTCGACTAAATAGCCTAAACACGTTCGTTTCAGTTCCATCATCAGATCTCGGAAATCATCCAATACCAAAGACAAAACAAACGAGCCTAAACACGATGATATTGCGTTATTGTATTACAAAGATCCCATGGTGAGATGGAGCAGGAAAGTGGCCACTTTCCTGCTCCATCATCAGAGTTTGGTAAACATTCAGCACTAAAGTCCATGTAAAGACGAATCCAAAGAGCCCAAACTCAATGGGATTGCGTCTTTGTATTACAAAAATGCCATGGCCACCTTCCTGCTCCATCGTCAGACCAGGGAAATCATCCAGCATCAAAGTCTATGTAAAGACGACTCAAACGAGCCCAAACTCGATGGGATTGCGTAATTGTATTACAAATATCCCATGGCTACCTTCCTGCTCCATCATCAGAGTTTGGTGAACATTCAGCACTAAATTCAGCACTAAAGTCCATGTAAAGACGAATCAAACGAGCCCAAGCTCAATGGGATTGCGTCTTTGTATTACAAACATCTCATGGCAACCTTCCTGCTCCATCATCAGACCCTGCAAAACATCCAGTACCAAAGTCCATGTAAAGACGAATCAAACGATCCTAAACTTGATGAGATTGGGTTATTGTATCACAAAAATCTCATGGTTACCTTCCAACTCTATCATCATACCATGGAAATCATCTAGCATCAATGTCCATGTAAAAGATGACTCAAACGAGCCCAAACTCGACGGCATTGGGTTGTTACGGTGAAATCGCTTCAAGTGTGCTTATAAAATTTGAAGAGTTCCTTCGATTTCTCAAGATTCCATGATCAGATCCTGACCTGATGATCATGGGACCAACTAGGAGGTATACTCTTTCAATCAAAACAAGAATTTTCGAAATCGGTCCAGGCGTCTTAGAGTAATCGGGGAACATACATAAAAAAAAAAAGATTCCGATGAATTGTAAACCTCCTCCTTTTTTGAAGTCGGTTAATAATAAACTTGTGCATAATTTCTAAATAATTTCTATTTATATTTCAGACGAGATCATGGACACGCCGCATCCTTGCGACCTAGACAATGGTTTCAACTGCTCCATGATAAACGACGAAATGGAATGTCGGGAGGGCTGGATCGGTCCAAACTTCGGGATCACAAATTTTGACAACTTTGGCCTTTCCATGCTCACTGTGTTTCAGTGCATCACCCTTGAGGGCTGGACCGATGTTATGTATAATGTAAGTTATATTTTTAAGGATAGACAAAGTACATATTTTGTGCATATATTTTATTATTGTTTGGATATTTACAAGGGCGCTACCTGTCGGATCATCATCATCATCATACAGTCGCATACGGAAAACTAATGAGTATCCGGTTTCGTTGTCTTGTAATTTTTAAGGTTCAAATAATCTTACGTAATTACACAGACGGTCGACGGTATATAAAATGGTCCACAACTTGTTATAATACACAAAATTAAGAATTCAATACCGTTCTTTACATGCATACATATCGTCACGCCTTTTATCCCCGAATGGGTAGGCAGAGGTGTATTTCTACACCCACTTTTCGCCAGATATACTTTAGTCCCACGTAATAAGGGGCGAGCCTATTGCCGTACCGGGCACATTTCCAGACTCCGTGCTGATACTGAGAATTTCGTGACAGAAAATTTCCGTTATTTACTTTCAATATTTTTATTTATATATATTTGCCAAAGTATTAAACTGATGAAATTGTGCTTCTGTCTGAAGTAATATTTTAATGGGTTTTACTTTGATTAGCTTTTTTTGGGTGCAACTTTCAATAATTTTTAAATTCTATTTCAGATACAAGACGCGATGGGTAATAGTTGGGAGTGGATCTATTTCGTATCTATGGTCATCCTCGGTGCTTTTTTCGTCATGAACCTAATTCTCGGTGTGTTGTCCGGGTAAGTAATTATATTTCGTTTCAGTTCAATTTCGGCTGCATGCAATCTAAAGTGAAATGTGTATAAGAATACTCTTTCATACCAGTTGATAGCGGAGTGCAAATCATTAGCATTATTGTAGGGATACTTTATTTCCAATATTTTAAATACGATTGCCGTGACTAGACTTTGCCCGCGTGTGTTTTTTAACCCCATTAGGGTGGGAAGTCCCAAAATCTCCTTTTAGTGCACCTTTACACCCGTCAGGAATATACTGTACTTTGGCTATCAGTTAGTAACCCAAGAATTTTATATAGGTACGTAGATTGATTTATTTGGCTTGAACGTATCCGATTAGGAATCGACAGAAAGCGCGCTCTTGTGCATGTTTTGATAAACATGCAATTTATCACTGAATTCATAGCTGATTTACATTTGCAAATAAAGTTCTGCAAACCAATTCCAGAGAGTTCTCCAAAGAAAGAGAAAAGGCGAAGAATCGGGGTGACTTCCAGAAGTTACGTGAGAAGCAACAGTTGGAAGAAGATCTGAAGGGCTACCTCGATTGGATCACTCAGGCAGAATACCTGGAGCCGTTAGCAGATCAACATGATACGATGGATCAGAAGAGGGATTATGGAATCGGTGAGTAAGAACCAATTATTTTTATGTCATAAATAGTGTACTTAGATCTAGGTCGTGTAAAACTCCTTCGGGTGGTTTATGTCAGTGTACTGGATAGCAACACCGCCTAACTGTTCTGGAATACATTTTATACTTAAAACATCTATTTTAGGTAATATGTAAAATAATTTATTACTTTGATAATAGTCAACTACCAAATTACACATTACATTACATTACAATAATAATATATTGATCACCAATTTTAATTAATAGTACTTGTACACGCTTCCCTACGTCCGGTATAAAAATGCATTTAGGAAAAGTAACCACTTTTTGTTGCTGAGCCTGGAATCAAAATTGTATGTTAAGCAAAATAGTATTCTAGGGCATTTTCATAAAAACATGTACATCCTGAAATTTTGGTTGTCCCATGTTTATTTTTTTTTAACTGAAGTCAATGTATCTTTAATAACTGCAACTTCTTGTATATATTTGAACGACCTGCCGGACTTTCGTTTACCATACATAAAATATAACATTTATTGATTAAAAGACATGAAAATTAATTTCAAAGTTTGTCAAATATTCTATACAGTACTGTCCCATTTCTACTAAACTACTTTTGAGTTGCCAATTTCGATGATTTTTTCTATAAATGCTTTATAATTTCTAACTTTTCTATGGCAAAATAAATTTCTATTTAATAAAAAACACATTAATGCAGATTTATATCTTAATTATAATTTATTTTCTAATTTTAAATATTGTCCCATCGTTTTATTGATAACGGACATGTCCTGCATTGTTACCGAAGTTTAAGCAATTTAAAAATATTTTCTATATATTCCGTTGTGTTTTATTAAAATGGTAACACCAAAGTCGAAGCCGTCATTCGCTGTCGGCCATTTTAGCGTCGTGTCAGGAGCCGGCCGGAGCTTTACAGCAGGCGATCCCTCGTTTTCCTATCCGATTGTCCGGTAAGTAATCACGATTTTACCAAACAATCACTATCACCCTCAGTTTGATATGTATTGTACCATATAGGTTAGTTAATTCTACAGCAAGATACATTATTCATTATAAGAAAACAAAACAACATTTTTGATTATTAATAAAGTTTTGCTAAGTATTGTGATTCCGTTACGTCCTGTCTGATACCATACGAAAGGTAACGTATAAGCCGGACCAAAAAAGTAACGAACATGACCGCATAAAGTTGCGACACACAAGAAGCTATAGCCCATGGTGCCACGGTTGGTGTTTGATGGATTTTGAATCAACGAAATAATTCTAATTTAAATGAATCGTATCAAATACTTATCATTATTAATGTGATTTAAAAAATAACACTCTGTTTATTACACCATTCGAAAGTATCGCTGGTATCGCTACTAAGGATGATGATGATGTTTCGTTAAATATGAGCACTTTCCGTTAGTTTGCCATATGTTATTACTTGCCAGAATTTGAACCTTATTGGCGACACTTTTGAATGGTGTAATAATATAGGATGTTTTTTTAAACCAATCGGACAAACCAAATGATTTAAACTGTATTTTGTACTGATCTCTTGCCAAGATAATAAAATTAAAGTAGCGACTGTTTGTCTGTTATTGACTTGATTGTTACATGACTATTATTTTTCGAAGCCACAGCTTGATGGAAGTTTATTTTTATTAATTTATAGAAAACCCAAAGTTTTAAATTAAAGAGCTGATAACTATATAATGTACGTTATTTTGAGTAGTTTATTAAATTAAGCTGTTGCAAACTAGAACTTTTTATGTTTTTGTTTTGTCAAAATTGAAGAAATCGTTTATTTTGTTTTTTGCAGGCTAACACTACTAGATATTATGCTATGTTAGATAATAAAAAGCAAAAATATTTTTTGCGTTACTTCTAAAATGTCGAAGTGTGATCTCAACTTTACTGTGTCCTGTTTGTTACGGGTAGGTCAGGTAACGTTACTGTCCCTTACGAAAGTTTACTGTATTTGTTGATTATTTCCTATTTTTATTAAGATGTTCCAACTTATTTCTGTATGTATAGAATTAATAGCTTAGTAAATACTAATAAACAAAAAATTGGATTTTTACGTACAGTAATTTATTGAATACATTAAAGTGAAATATTGTGATCCAACAATAAGTAACGGTAAGGACGCATTTATTGCAAAAATGTTAATTAAATATTTTGCTATAAAACAGTTTTTCATTTTTAATTGACTATCATCATAGTTACAAATTATTGAAATAATTAAAATGTCAAACGAACATTTCGTTTTATTTTATCAACAGTTCTTTTATGAGTAACGAACATGACAAAATTAACTGCACTAAATTCCTTTTAATTCAATTAAAATAAAAGTAACTGAAATTCATCAGTATTCTATGTTTTAAATCAAAGATTATAAAAACGAGCATGCAAATTCATAAAAATTATATTATTTACTAAAGTTTTGGTCCAATCATGCATTTTTGAAATTTTGTACATGTTCTGACGAAAATGCCCTCTAACACAAATTACTTCATACCCAACAGGAGCTGTAAACTTATCCTCTTACATGGATACCGGTAAATTGCTATAACCTTTCTCATGAATGAAGTTTCTAATACCTTTTTTTTATTTTATTTATTTATAGTCTCACGCCTGTATCCCCTAAGAGGTAGGCAGAGGTGTAATATTACACCCACATTTCGCCATGAATTTTTAGGTCCCACGTAATAGGAGGCGAGCCTATTGCCGTTACCGGGCACATCACCAGGCTCCGGGCCGCTACTGATATATTTCGATTTCTTCCGTTTTATATTTGATTTATGTGTGTTACTGTCTATGTCATTGGCATGCTGTGATATTGTCTAAGAACTTTTGTATGATTTCTCTTACCAATTTGGTAAATTAACCAAAAAATATTTGTCGTAATGGTGTTACCTAAATTTGCTTCTAAATCTTGCCAACATCGTCATCGATTCAAAATTGTCCCATATTTTAAACTAGAACGAACAATTAAATATCGACTTTAAAGTCGCCGAATATTAGCTGTCCAGTGCCTATATTCGTAAAATTAACAAATTTAAAAGAGAGAAAATTAAAGAGAAAGGGAAGCTAACGAAAATATAGATGGACTGTATGAGGATAGATGTGCTAGAAAAAGAGGATGACGGGTGACGGAGAAGTATGGAAACGTGGAGTACACTGAGCTGATCCCAAATTAATTTATTTCGGATCAGGACAAGAGGACGATCAGTAAGGGCTTATCACTCTCACTAACCCTTCTGCCTATAATTATCGCCTTGATCGCTAGAGAAATATTCGCATTTGAGACAGCATAATAAATTGTACCTAAAACTTTGTTATATAAGTTGTATTTACACTAATATTATAAAGAGGGAAAAAAATATTTTTGTTTGTTTGTAATGGATAAACTTAAAAACTACTGGACCGATTTTAAAAATTCTTTCACCATTAGAAAGCTACATTATCTGCGAGTAACATAGGCTATATTTTATTTTAGAAAAAAATAGGGGTCCGTAAGATATTTGGGTTTTTCGGGTACGCGAAGTAGTTCCCTCAGGACGCGGGTGAAACCGCGGGAAACGGCTAGTTAGTTATATTTTCAGGTCCCATACTAAATGATACCGATTCAACAGATCACTTGTATATTTTCAGGTCCCATACCAAATGAGCACGATTCAACAGATCACTTGGGAATCGAGCCCATAGAACAACAGAAAGTTTCTGTAGGTAAAGTGTGGAAGAAAGACTTCGACAAGGTGAGTATCATTTGGTCATCAAATTGTAACACAACTTAAAGGACAGTATTGATAGCTAAACAATTTTGTAAAAGTTTTTTAAATAAATCCTTAAAACAAAATCAAGTCGTGGCTGTTTCGAATGACACTGATTAAAGATATTTCGATTAATCAAATATTGGTTGTTATCGTACCAACCAAAATAATAAGTTCTTTTTATCACTCAACTAAATATTTTGCACGACATCTACAACCTTTTGCCTGCGACACACGAGTTGGTAAGGCATAGATGACACTAGCGTGCAAGTAAGAGACCATGATAAACACTCGTCGTGGGCTCAATATCGATACCTTCTGCAAGCCAGTGTATTAGTGGCGTAGCGTGGGGGGGGCCGGGGGGGCCATGGCCCTGGGCGGCACATTTAAGGGGGCGGCAAAAGAGGCCGCGTAAATAAAAAAAAATAAGCAGGAACTTGGCGCGTGCACTGACGTGATGCAAGTAGGACCGCGCGCCAGCGCGAGTGCTGTAGGAACTAGGCAGGGGCGGGGTGAAGTCGAGTCCTGTCGCAGTTAGCAAGTACCGAGCTTTCCCGAACGGAATAACAATCGAAAACAAAACCTAATTTTCATTACGTGAAGACTTGTTTCGGTTATGGGTGTATTTTTTAATTCACACTGTAATTCGTAGTTTTTGTTTATGAATTCTTTAATGGGTTGCAATGTTGCGGTGATCTGCCAGCGTGTTATGAGTAATTTATTATCCCATATCAGGGCCGAGCCATCCCTGTATGCGATGTGTGCGGCGTACACAGGCGCCAATAGGGCCGCCGCGTGCCGACTGCCGATGAAATACCAGCGTTAATTATTGAAATTATTTTTGATTTGCTTCTAACTACTACACATTCTTTATTGTTAAATAGAGAAGAAGGGAGGTACAAGTCTCCCAAGATAAAAGTCACACATCTGCGGTTTAACTTTAAGCCAAGCACTTGAATTAGGACTCCAATATTTATGACCTTGCGTTAAAATCAAAGCCGATTATTTCACACATTACAAACGACTTCTGCGCATTTTTGGACGCTACCACGTGGGATGTGACGCGGGTTTTGTCCATAAACTTACAGATTTCGCCTCTCAACTCCTTATTTTTGCAAAAATAAGGAGTAGGAGTAAATGCTATTAACCAGTGACGGGCAGAAACGTCACCGTGCAAGAAGCTATGCCCTGCGCCCTTCATGGCACTCACGAACACAACAACGGCACCAGTTCTCGGTCGCCCCGCTATTCGGAGAAGGATACCATATGGGGAGACAATTCAAAGCCATTCCAAGGCGTCATAATTTTATTCTGTATTTGAAATATCCAAGAGGAGCATAAAGTGATTTCAAAGATGCTTGATGTATAATTACATATATCAATTTACACCTTATTTTAAATAGTTTGGTGTTTATCTTTAACTACGGACTACGCCTCTAAAATTAAGTGCCATAAAATAAAGCCCCCAATTCCCGACAGCTTCGTTATTCCCGGCCAAGGACGTGGTGGCGAGCTATGACAGGCTTTAACGCGAAAGTTGAAGTACAAGAACGCGGCAAAGCGAAAATCGAAAGTGGTGCTTTTCTTATGAACTCCTTTTGAAAGAAAAAGCCTAACAGGCGTGTGACAAGCAAGGAGAAAGACTACATCCCGACGACGGACTGAAAGCACATATTTAAAGACGGTGATCAATACGACAAACCTCAGAACTGAAAAGGCCCAGTCAATCAAGGCTACTCTCAGACCTACATTGCCTCTTCCACCGATAGCATTAAGCAGAACACGGCCACAGTTGTCACGGCACTAGAAGATTCGTCTCGAAAGATCTGCTCCGCATAGAGAAAAAGACAAGGAGTTTAAACTGCCAGCAGAGACTCTCAAACTGTTGAAGAAAAGACGCGAGACGCCATCCTGTCGGCTGTCTTCGCCGGAAGGACGGGCCGTTAAATGACAAATACGAAAGCTTACGCGACGAGACCTCCAACGCTCTAACACTCGGTCCATGGAGGCAGCGATCGAGAAAACCCCGGGGATCTTCGTTCTGCAGTTGAAGCGACACAATAAATGCGCACTTTGAGTTGACCCGTCAACTCAAAGTTTGAGATTCTCGAAGACGTTGAAAGGTTTTATTGACTATTGGTTACCTCGCGGGTAGACAGAACAATTGGACCTCGTACCGACGACCACAGTGCCCTACTGACGCAACACTACACCAAAGCCATCCCGAATGTCGAACACTGTGAGGTGCGGGCGGCTCTTAAAAACAACAAAGCACGTGCAAGTGATGACGGAAATCCATCGAAATTTAACTTATTAAAATCCTTTAAGCCGTCTGGAATAGACTAAGCTATATATTGCAGCAGAGAAACTGCTGCTGTCGTGCGCGACCCATTAACACGTTAACTGTCCCCATACATAATTTTTCGATAACCCCAAATGTCCAAATCATTTTTTGTAATATTCTGTCTCAAATCAATATAAAATAACTAGTTATGAATAAATATGCCTAATTAATAACAAATCACTCGGTTTATCACACCTTTTACCCGTGTACCGTATTCGGTACACGGACTTGTCGATTTGAAGCAGCGTGTACACTTAGCGTGTACCGTGGACTTGTGAACGGTTAATTATTAAAAAAAAACACCGTTTTTATTAATATTCTTGTTTATGGTCACAAATTGACATTGAGAGAAAGTAAAAAAGAATTTTAAATTCTGTCAACTGTCAAATGGCAAAAGTGAAAACTCACATTCAAAGTTTTTGGCCCGTTTGAACGCGAATTTTTTGTTGTGTGATTAATACTAGGTAAATATGCAGAACATTGACGACGAAGATATCAGGAGAGTGTTGGAGGAGTCTGACGGTGAAGATACACTGTTCAATGTGTATGACCATGAGGAAATTGTCGAAGACGATTTTGTGGACTTTGATGAACGTGAAGAAGAGACAATCGAAGCAATCGCCAGAGAGGTACAACATGGTGGAGAAATGGGTGAGTCTGCACACTCTGAAATACTTAGTGGAACAACATGAAAATGCTGAAATACCAGACAGCCCCATCACCATTAGTAACCCACCAAATGTATCTTCACGAACGTCGAGGCTAAGACGAATACAATCACAAGTGTCTCTTGACTCCGAATGGCAGGTAGTTGTAAAAGATTTATCGAGAAAACCTTTCACAGGGCACGACGAACCAACTCGCCAAAATCTGCTATTCGATTCAAACACAGATCTTTTTACAATTTTCCGAAAAATTGTTGATGATGATGTCCTAAAACTAATGGTACAACAAACAAATTTGTATGCCGCGCGGCTTTTACAAGAACCGGCAAAGCCACACAGTCGCAAAAAACGATGGTCAGATGTCGACGAATCAGAAATGCTAAAATTTCTTGGTGTAATTCTTCTAATGGGTATAATACCGTTCCCAACGATAGAATCATACTGGAAAAAGGATGTAATTTATTATCATCCATTACTTCATAATATCAAAATGTCGTACAACAGGTTCACACTTATACTAAAATGTTGGCATTTTTGCGACAATGAAGCGCCTCGACGCGAAAATGATCGACTATACAAGATTAGTCCCTTGCTAGATTTTATCATTGATAATTCTAGATCGATTTACACGCCTGGGGACACCATAGTTGTTGACGAATCAATGGTGCATTTTCGCGGCAGATTAATTTTTCGCCAGTTTATACCGTCGAAGTCTCATAAATACGGAATCAAAATATATAAGTTATGCACTGTAGATGGCTTTACGTGGGGATACCAAATATATTGCGGACAGAGCGAACAGCTTTTTGGTTTAGATACAACAGGAACTATTGTTGTGAAATTAGCAGAAGGACTGCTAGATGAAGGTCGTTGTATCGTCACGGATAATTACTACACGAGTGTGCCTCTTGCAGAATTTCTTCTCTCTCGTAATACAGATCTCTGTGGCACTCTAAATAAAAAAAGGAGAGGTATACCAAAAGATGTCACAAATGCTGCTTTGCAAGTAGGAGAAATTGCCGTCAAACAAAAAAATGAAAATATCACTGTTCTAAAATGGAAAGACAAGCGAGATGTTTGTGTATTGTCGACTTGTCACGGCAAAGGACTATCTATGACGACAGCACGCACTCCAAAGCTGAAGCCTGATATGATACTTACCTACAACAAAGCTAAAAAAGGAATAGACATTGCTGATCAACTGTCCAGTTACAACACGCCTGTTAGAAAAACGTTAATCTGGTACAAGAAAGTTGCAACGGATTTGCTGGCCATAGCAGTGATAAACTCTATGATAATTTTCAATGAATTGCACCCTGAAAAAAAAGAAAGGTACACTGTTTTGGCGGCAAATGAAGCAATCGTAAAGAGATTATTGCAAATTGAACCTGTTCAGCAGCAAACCCGTGGAGCGCAACCACAGACGAGCACTTCACGTTCACCCGTAAGACAAAGGCAATACGAAAGCATGTCTTCATCATCCTCAAGTACTCTAGTAGGATCTAATAGGATTTCACATTTTTTAGAAAATATTGGCAAAGTAAGGGGCATATCTGTACGAAGACGATGTGTTGGGTGTTATAAAAAACTTATTGATCAGGGAAGTCTTCCAAAGGATGCGAGAGCTAAAGCTAAAAGAGGGACAACGCACTGTAATAAATGTTTAAAGACATACTGTCTTCAATGTTATTCTGAAGTTCCTTTGCATAAATAAAGCCTTTTTACTAATAAACAGTTGTTTTTTTTTTCCACTACCCACAATTAGAAAAAAAATATATATATATCATGTTTTCCGTTATTTCTATTCATTGGTGTCCTGTTGACAAGTCCTGATAAATAGAGCAACATAACACACAAGTCCATGAAGTTAGAGCGCATAGAAAGAGACAGGGGCGAGTGTACCGTTTACGGTACACGGACGTGATGGACCCTCGCGGCGTGTACTGTATTCGGTACATTGGACAGCTAACGTGCAAACGGTGGAGACTCTGCTTACGAGTATGAGCCATCTCAACTCGACGCCAACCCGGCCAGAGTGTGAGCGCCTGGGCTTGGGACTGGCGGAGGAGG
The DNA here is from genome assembly GCA_944739405.2 of Euclidia mi. NCBI lineage: Eukaryota > Metazoa > Arthropoda > Insecta > Lepidoptera > Erebidae > Euclidia > Euclidia mi. Next base: position 17,104,290 of record OX123207.2, read on the forward strand.
TGTGTTGAGGCTCGCCCAAGGCGTTCGGGGCACTAAAACCACCGCGGTGTCCCTACGGGTCTCGTGTAGTGGCGGGGTCACGCGATTCGCGGATAGCTTACTTTTCCGTGACCCCGCCCGGGACTGGCCCGCCGATGGTGTTGGCAGGCCCCGCCTCGTTATGCTACTTGGGAGGCGGTGCGGACACTACGCCGCCTCCTTGCCTTTTGGCGGACGGGGCATAGCCTCAGCGCTCGCCGTCCGCTGTCACTAAAACGGCCGCAGAGGATACGGAGGGCGGCAACCTGACGACACCGCATCTCCTCTTCCTCAGCGGCCCCACCGCAACGCATCAAATGGTGCGCCCCCATTTGGTAGCGGGAGATAGGGCGCGCGGCAACGTAACACCGACACGCCTCTCCTCCCGCGACCGCGCACAACTGCGAGGGACAGACAGAACCCCGCACACGCACCTTAGGACGCATCCTACGCAGGCCTCACCCAAGCCCACGTGGAGCGTCCACTCCCGGGATCCCGCTTAGCTTCAACGTGGGTGTCCAAACCACGGTTACTGAGTCCCCCCACCACGACAAGGTGGAGATCCCACGGGGGGAACCCATTAACACCGCTGACAGCTGCCACGTTTTGTCTTAAAATTATTATACCCTATGATATTCATGCGATTGAGACGATCAAATGACAACATTTATTTTAAACTGTTTTATGCCGTTTAGGGTGTAAAGTCAATCTAAAGGACATACTTATAAACGTAAAAACATACCAAAACCCATAAAACTTTACACTTCTGCAGAAACATTGGGGTAAAAAAGGGGCGGCGAATTGCCGAACGGCCCCGGGCGGCAGAAACCCACGCTACGCCACTGTGTTATCTATCTTCTAGACTGCACGGTTTGACTGCACGGTTGGCGTAGTGGTTTAAGCAGCCGCCTCACCGCTTGACACTGTGCCGAAGTGTTGTGGGTTCAATCCCCACACGAGACAACACTTTGCGTGATTCATAAATTGTTGTTTCGAGTCTGGGTGTTCATTGTGTCCGTTAGTGTTTGTAAAGTTCCCCGCGACACAGGATTTAGAAAAAAAAAATCTTCTAGACTGTCGTTACCTTCATACGCAACCTGTAGTATTTGTTCATTATTAAAAGTTTGGTCATATTTTTCCAAGGTGAACCGTCGTATGAAGCGCGCGTGTCGACGGGCGGTGAAGTCTCAGACGTTCTATTGGCTCATCATTGTCCTTGTGTTCCTCAATACTGTTGTACTAGCCAGTGAACATTATCAGTAAGTACAAAAAGAACACAAAGATGTTATTATTTTCGGAGATATGCGACAAAATTTTCAAATGGGTATAACAACATAAATCATAATTATATCGTCAAGAATGAGTTGAAAGCAAGTGGTTTTAGTAAACGTTAAGAAATTCTGTCGTATATCTCTGGAAAATATAAATGAGGTCTTTATTATATAGGTATACCTAGATGTTTTTTTTTTTTGTTTCATGGACTCAACCGATTTTTGTTGCAGGCAACCAGAGTGGCTAGATCTGTTTCAAGAGTATGGTAACGCGTTCTTTGTAGCTCTCTTTACACTAGAAATGTTAGTCAAGATGTACAGCTTAGGTTTACAAGTAAGTATATTCTACCTTATCCCTACTAACGTTATGAATAGAATATTATGTATGGATGTCCCAATTGTACGTCAAACGGCTGAATTGCATCTGATTTATCTTGTGCATGCAAATAAATTAAACCATAGAATATGACAATTTATGTTTGTTTGTGTATATTTTGTAGATCTAATAATAAGCCACAGGCAATTTTCTTACTGCTGTTTCTAATATTTGATCTAGCCATGGATTTAGTGATAAGATATACATATTTGACATATTTTGTATGGAGCTTCTCCAAACCAAACAGGTCAAACCATATTGATTATTATAATTCGTCTTCAAAAATATCTAGTTATGGCAAAACAACATTTATCTTCTTATTTCTAATATTGAATTTTATAATAATGTCTTCCAGGGTTACTTCGTGTCCCTGTTCAACCGTTTCGACTGCTTCGTGGTGATCGGCTCCATCAGTGAGATGGTGCTTACCAAGACCGAAGTGATGCCGCCGCTCGGTATCTCCGTGTTGAGATGCGTCAGGCTGCTGAGGGTGTTCAAAGTTACCAAGTAAGTGACATTATTTGCTGATTCGAATTGGTAGTGTTAAGACTAATACGGCTACAGCGACAGATTCCTTATAGATATTAATTTATAGAGCTAGATGTTGCAGCTCGTAAGTGTGCTCTCCAATAGCTTGCAAAGCCTATTTTAACTGTGAACGTGCGCCCACATTGAGCACACGTTAGCACACCGTTACTTAATATAATTGTATGGGACGGCTGCAGGTGGACGGGACTTGAGGTCGTCCCTTTTCTGATCCAGATCAGACCTACGTGTCATCTCAAGCTCATTCACTTTATCGTGAACAAGTTTACGCCACTCTGCGCGCCGATTTGCCAGGTCCTCCCAATGCGTAGGTCGCTTTTTTGCATCTTTTAAAATGTCTTTTCAGAGCATCCTTATATCTCAGATACAGGCCACCGCGTTTTCGCTTACCGAATTGGAGTTCTGAAAAGAAGATACGCTTCGCCACACGCTCCTCCGCCATTCGTGATGGCCACTCCACCGAAGTTGTCGCCGCATAATATATGCCTCGATGCCACTCACTTTGGCTCGTCGCATCACGTCAGTGTTCCGCACACGATCTGACCATCTGATATTCATGATCTTACGCAAACACCTAAGGTGTAATCGGTCAAGTGAGCGAATATGGTGACGATACAAGCACCATGTCTCAGCGGAGTATAGGAGGTTGGACAGAACTATTGCCATATATACGGAGACTTTTGTCCCCAGCTGCAGATTATGAGAGCAGAAGACCTTTTGGTTCAGCTTACCGAATGCCACAGCTGCGGAACTAATTCTGCTGTTGATTTCCGCTTCTAGGTCACACTTAGATGTTACAGTGCTCCCTAGGTATCGACATTTATCAACCTGCTGCAGACGATCCTCGCCGAGTTTAATTATACACTGCTCACGGCCAAGCAAGTCCAAAGTCATTACTACTGTCTTCTTGGCGTTGATCTTAAGACCAAATTTGTGACTAGACTCGGCAAAAACGGACATAAGCTGCTGCAGGCTGTCTGGGGAATCAGTAACGAAGCACAAATCATCCGCATACATGATTTCCGTAACTAAAGCGTACGACACTTTGGTCTGAGCTCGGAGTCTGCTCAGGTTAAACAACTCTCAATCTGTCCGAAAGCCGATGCGGACTCCTTTGGGAAGTACTTGTATAACCTGCGGACAACGACAGAAAAATACATCGCGAAGAGTGTGGGCGCAAGAACCCATCCTTGCTTTACCCCACAGGTGACGGGAAAGAAGCCGGACTGTTCACCGTTGACTGCCATAACAACACTTCATGTCGTCATGCAGAAGTCTCACAAGGATAACAAACTTTGTTGTACATCCCAGTCTACCCAGTACTACCCACAAAGCTTCTCGAGGCACACTGTCAAACGCCTTCTCAAGGTCAACGAAACACATGTATAAATGGCGGCCTTGTTCCCGACTCTTTTTCTGTAGTTGACGTATTGAAAAGATCGCTTCACAAGTGCCTCGTTCGGGGTTTCTGGGAGTATTCTCTCGGACAGAGGTTTTATGCGGTTAAGCAGCACTCGGGCAAAGACTTTTCCAGGAGCAGATAAAAGCAAAATACCCCTATAAGAATTGCAATCGGAGCGATAACCTTTATACTTGTATAGGGCACAGATACGGGACTCTTTAAACTCCCCTAGAATTTGTTCTTCGTCCCACATACGAACAAATAGCCTCCACAAAAGAGAACGCAGTTCCTCACCGCCATACTTTAGTAATTCGCCCGGAATATAGTCATTGCCAACCGCCCGATTATTCTGTTGTTGCTTGATAGCAGTGACAACTTCACCCAGTGACAGTGGTTTATCTAGCTCATGATCAATCGGGAGCTTAGGTATACACCCAATGTGATGTATATCAACTGCACGGTCCACATTAAGCAAGGAGTTAAAATGTTCCACCCATCTATTCAATACGGCCTCCTTGGTTGACAGGAGGCACTCACCGTTCGCCGATTTAAGTGGCACTTTGACGTGACAAGTGGGGCTATTAGTTTCCGAACCTCACAGTAGAACTCCCCGAGCTGATTGGTATCTGATAACCACTGCATGTGACGAGCTCTCTCTGACCACTATCTACATATCTTTTGTGTCCCGGCACAATTTGCGCAGCTCACGACCGCTTGATCATATGTCCACGTCTGTGCCTTGCTGTCTGCCAAGACGCAGGAGTGACCGGTGTCTTTCGATAGCCGCTGACAACTCAACATCGTTTTCATCAAACCAGTCCTCATTCTTACGGATTTTAAGACCTACAGTAGCCGTTACGGCAGCCAGTAGATGAGACGAGACTTCCTGCCAGACAGCATCAATTTCACCCATCTCGCAAGTCTGTTGCGACACGCCAAGGGACTCTATGTACTTCTTTCTTACCTCGAGATTTTGTAGCCTCTCTACGTTTAAGTACGCATGGCTTTTTAACCGACTTCAAAAAAGGAGGAGGTTTACAATTCGTCGGAATCTTTTTTTTTTTATGTATGTTCCCCGATTACTCTAAGACGCCTGGACCGATTTCGAAAATTCTTGTTTTGATTGAAAGAGTATACCTCCTAGTTGGTCCCATGATCATCAGGTCAGGATCTGATCATGGAATCCTGAGAAATCGAAGGAACTCTTCAAATTTTATAAGCACACTTGAAGCGATTTGACCGTAACAACCCAATGCCGTCGAGTTTGGGCTCGTTTGAGTCGTCTTTTACATGGACTTTGATGCTAGATGATTTCCATGGTCTGATGATAGAGTTGGAAGGTAACCATGAGATTTTTGTGCTACAATAACCCAATCTCATCGAGGTTAAGGTCGTTTGATTCGTCTTTACATGGACTTTGGTACTGGATGTTTTGCAGGGTCTGATGATGGAGCAGGAAGGTTACCATGTGTCTGAGATGTCTGTAATACAAAGACGCAATCCCATTGAGCTTGGGCTCGTTTGATTCACCTTTACATGGACTTTAGTGCTGAATTTAGTCCTGAATGTTCACCAAACTCTGATGATGGAGCAGGAAGGTAGCCATGGGATATTTGAAATACAATTACGCAATCCCATCGAGTTTGGGCTCGTTTGAGTCGTCTTTACATAGACTTTGATGCTGGATGATTTCCATGGTCTGACGATGGAGCAGGAAGGTGGCCATGTCATCTTTGTAATACAAAGACGCAATCCCATTGAGTTTGGGTTCTTTGGATTCGTCTTTACATGGACTTTAGTGCTGAATGTTTTCCAAAGTCTGATGATGGAGCAGGAAGGTGGCCATGGGATCTTTGTAATACAATAACGCAATATCATCGTGTTTAGGCTCGTTTGTTTTGTCTTTGGTATTGGATGATTTCCGAGATGTGATGATGGAACTGAAACGAACGTGTTTAGGCTATTTAGTTGAAAACAAAAAATACTTGAAATTGCCAGAAAGGTACAGGTCTACATTTCAGAATTGAGGCACGTAAGGAAGGCCTCCCCATCATGTACCCACCTACACTATCCTATGTACCACCTATTGCTATTTTTTATTAGTATACCACTAAAAAGCAAAAAATAAAAATTATTTTTAAATAAAAAAAAACCAACTTCAAAAACCACTAAGGAACTAAAAAACAAAAAATAATTGGTTTTGGAGCAAACATTTTTGAATTCGGTGCCAAGCCCTTACGCAAAAAGTTACTAAATTACAAACTACATATTCTATCAACAACGAAAGTTATATAAAAATGTGTAGAGGTTTTATAGTCAGATCAGAAATACTTTGTTTGGCACCGACTCCAAAAATGTTTGCTCCAAAACCAATTATTTTTTGTTTTTTAGTTCCTTAGTGGTTTTTGAAGTTGGTTTTTTTTTATTTAAAAATAATTTTTATTATTCTAACATCTTCGAGGTAAGTGAAGGCGGAGTTTTAATTTTGTGACAGTTAAACGGTGGTCAGTCCAGCAGTTTGCACCACGTATCACGCGGGTGACTTGTACCTGGGACAAGTCACGCTGTCTGACAATCGCGTAGTTAATGAGATGCCAGTGTTTGGACCTCGGATGCATCCACGTAGTCTTGTGCTTTGCTGTAAACCTAAACATTGTGTTTGTGATCGCAAGTTCGAATTGCGCACAAAGGCTGAGTAGCAATTGTCCGTTGCTGTTCATATTGTCGACTCCGTGTCTACCAAGGATCTTGGGCAAGGCTTCATAGACACGCCCAACTCTGGCATTAAAATCCCCCAGTAGCAGAATCTGTTCATTGGGACGAATGCTCTCGAGACAACGTGTGAGCTCTTCGCAGAATTTGTCCTTGATGTCGTCGGACTTGTCTAACGTAGGTGCATACACGCTAAGGACTTTTAAAAAGTTTTTGTTATCTAGGTGAAGGCGTAACGTGGTCAAGCGATCAGATATGTGGGTGGGGTATTCCGCCAAACGCTTTGCTAGGGTATTTTTGACCGCGAATCCCACGCCTGACCTTCTAGGTTTGGATGAGGCAGTACCCTTCCAATAAAAGGTGTATCCGCCACCATGTTCCACTAATACCCCTTCATCAGCGAGATGTGTTTCACTGAGGGCAGCCACATCTATGTTATAGTGACAAAGTTCCCGGGTAACGATGGCAGATTTCCTTTCCGGACAGGCATTATCATCGCGATCAAGAAGTGTACGCACATTCCACGCACCAAAATTCATTTTAGGAGTCTTAATATTTTTTTTCTTGTAACGTCGACCACGTGTTAAAAGATGCGGAGGCAGCCGTGGCTACTACCATCTTGTTGGTGTAGGGCGAGCATTTCTTTAGGGCACCTTTTCTAGCCCCCTCCCCGCCTGAGCGGGGAAAGCAGTGCCTCCCTAAAAAGGGCTGCTTTGTCACCCCGGGTGCTGCCGAATCCACACTGTCACCCCAATGCAGTGTAGAAGCGACCACGATGTTTCTACCACACCCCCGAGACCGCCTACGTGCAGGAATCAGACAAAGCCTGGTGAGCATAACACCAGACCTCTACCTCAACCCATCGCCGCAGGACTTTGCTTCATCGGAGTCCAAAAATTCGGAAGCTGTCAGGTGCGCAGGATATTTTAAAGTGCATAAGTGTTTGCGTAAACACAGATGCACGCACTCGTACTTCCCTATCTATGCCCAGTGGAGTGGTGAACCACTACGACCGGAGACAGAGTCAGATGATGTATGTATAGAGAAGATGCTATATGTATAAAGGCAATATCAGTAAAAGTATAGATTTGGTAACGACCAAATTTCACCCTTTTGGTTTTAGATACTGAAGCAGAGTAAAGCTGGCAAGGAAGCAATAAAAGAGTTTTACATTAAATTATTAAAACAATATAAAATCACATTCATTCTTGTATAAATAAAAATTATTTTTAAATAAAAACAAACCAACTTCAAAAAACACTAAGGAACTAAAAAAACAAAAAATAATTGGTTTTGGAGCAAACATTTTTGGAGTCGGTGCCAAGCAAAGTATTTCTGATCTGACTATACAACCTCTACACATTTTTATATAACTTTCGTTGTTGATAGAATAGGTAGTTTGTAATTTAGTAACTTTTGCGTAAGGGCTTGGCACCGAATTCAAAAATGTTTGCTCCAAAACCAATTATTTTTTGTTTTTTTAGTTCCTTAGTGTTTTTTGAAGTTGGTTTGTTTTTATTTAAAAATAATTTTTATTTTTTGCTTTTTAGTGGTATACTAATAAAAATAGTAATAGGTGGTACATAGGATAGTGTAGGTGGTACATGATGGGGAGGCCTTCCTTACGTGCCTCAATTCTGAAATGTAGACCTGTACCTTTCTGGCAATTTCAAGTATTTTTTGTTTTCAACCAAATAGCCTAAACACGTTCGTTTCAGTTCCATCATCAGATCTCAAATTCAAATTTAAATTCAAATCTTTTATTTTGCGAAATATGGGTATTACAGGTCTTAAAAGCAAAAGTACATAGTGTCACCATATTCAACCTTAACGGCATGCAAAAATTAGACAAAATGTCACATAGTAGGCAGCATAATTATTAATTTTATTATGATCACAAAATAATATAAGAATAAGTAGGTATACCAAACTGAACAAATACAATTAATAGTTTAAAAAGGTTATGTAGGTATGTCAAATAATCAAAAACTAGCTCAATACAATATAAATAATTCAACTGAGTTATGTAATATAAATTCAAAATGTCAATCATCAATAATAATATTATAATATACAATATAAAATTAAATAATGTTTCGATTTTAAGTGTTGTTAGATGTTGTCTCGGAAATCATCCAATACCAAAGACAAAACAAACGAGCCTTAACACAATGATATTGCGTTATTGTATTACAAAGATCCCATGGCCACCTTCCTGCTCCATCATCAGAGATTGGTAAACATTCAGCACTATAGTCCATGTAAAGACGAATCCAAAGAGCCCAAACTCAATGGCATTGCGTCTTTGTATTACAAAGATGCCATGGCCACCTTCCTGCTCCATCTTCAGACCCTGGAAAACATCCAGTACCAAAGTCCATGTAAAGACCAACAAACGACCCTAAACTCGATGATATTGGGTTACCTTCCAGCTCTATCATTAGACCATGGAAATCATCCAGCATCAAAGTCTATGTAAAGACGACTCAAACGAGCCCAAACTCGATGGGATTGCGTAATTGTATTACAAATATCCCATGGCTACCTTCCTGCTCCATCATCAGAGTTTGGTGAACATTCAGCACTAAAGTCCATGTAAAGACGAATCAAACGAGCCCAAGCTCAATGGGATTGCGTCTTTGTATTACAAACATCCCATGGCAACCTTCCTGCTCCATCATCAGACCCTGCAAATCATCCAATACCAAAGTCCATTGTAAAGACGAATCAAACGACCTTAACCTCGATGAGATTGGGTTATTGTATCACAAAGATCTCTTGGTTACCTTCCAACTCTATCATCAGACCATGGAAATCAGCTAGCATCAAAGTCCATGTAAAAGACGACTCAAACGAGCCCAAACTCGACGGCATTGGGTTGTTAGGGTCAAATCGCTTCAAGTGTGCTTATAAAGTTTGAAGAGTTCCTTCGATTTCTCAGGATTCCATGATCAGATCCTGACCTGATGATCATGGGACCAACTAGGAGGTATACTCTTTCAATCAAAACAAGAATTTTCGAAATCGGTCCAGGCGTCTTAGAGAAATCGGGGAACATACATAAAAAAAAAAAGATTCCGACGAATTGTAAACCTCCTCCTTTTTTTGAAGTCGGTTAAAAAACGGTGTGCTTATATTTTAAGTACAATTTTGAAACCTTTATAAGATATTAATCTCCAAAAATGTACTATCGAATTCCTATCATTTATGTAAATAACAAATAATATAAGACAATACTAGTAATGCAAATACTATTTTATTCTTAATTACTACGTCGAATATAAAATAGTTACAAACAATTCTAAACTTTCCAGGTACTGGCGCTCCCTATCCAACTTGGTAGCGTCCCTTCTAAACTCGATCCAGTCGATCGCCTCACTGCTACTGCTGTTGTTTCTGTTCATCATGATCTTCGCGCTGCTCGGCATGCAGGTCTTCGGCGGCAAGTTCAACTACGATCCCGTTGAGGAGAAAGATCGACACAACTTTGATTGCTTTTGGCAGGCGTTACTTACGGTTTTTCAGGTAAATGACGTTTCTCTCTATTGTAATATATATGAGGTAGTTCGCGAGCTACTCGCTCTACCAATCGAAGCTACTATTTTAGAATATACTTCCAGAATATTGTATATAAGGCCAACAGCTGAGGACTGAAAATTTGTATCAGCTGAACAAAGTGACCGATACTTTGCAAATAAGCATGCAACATATCTTGCACTAACAATCACAATTGGAAACAAAAATTGCGCGATGCATAAAAATATTATTTTAGTTTAAAGTCGAGTAATGCGACACAGGGAGTGAAATATAAGCGAGAAAATCTTTTAGGACATTTTCAAACTAAGTATACATTTTAATTTTCAAATTGGACGATTTGTCTTGGGGTATAACATTCATAATAATTACTATCAGGTGAAAGAAATTACCTAGATATTTATAACAAGCTTTTATACAATATTTTAACGGTTTTGTTTTAGATCCTGACCGGTGAAGATTGGAACGCAGTAATGTACGAAGGAATCAAAGCATACGGTGGCGCGGGCACTGTCGGCATCTTAGCTTGTATTTACTTCATCATTCTGTTCATCTGCGGTAACTGTATCCTTTGAAAAGCAAACAAAAGTTATATGAAAAAGACATTCTTAATGAAAGTATAAAGAAAATAAAGAAAGTTATTATTGCTGTACAGCTCATAAGGTAAGAATTTACATTACATACATAGTCTCACGCCTATATCCCCGAAGAGGTAGGCAGAGGTATACTGCTACACCCACTTTTCGCCAGATTTATTTTAGTCCCACGTAATAGGGGCGAGCCTATTGCCATACCGGGCACATACCAGACTCCGTGCTGCTACTGAGAATTTCCTGACGGAAAAACCCAATAACACTGCACGACCCGGGGATCGAACCCGAGACCTCCCAGTCCCACGCGCACATTTATGCCGCGAGACCAACGAGGCAGAATTTAAAGTATTGTTTCGTGCGTGTGTCCAACCCTGGTGTCGCTGTTTAAAAAGGGGCCGCCCAAAGATCGCCGACAAGACCTAACGAACTAGTAAAATATATAGGAACAGTAATTCTTTGTTAAATAAAGTATTTCAATAAAAATAGACTGCTGATCATAAGTATAATATAATAAAGCACGTATAAATATACAAGAAAAAAGATAATTCCTTAACTGGCGACATTCAGACATCCTACTAAACGTATTCTTGGCTATCGCCGTCGACAACTTGGCAGACGCTGAATCTCTAACAAATATTGAAAAGGAAGAAGGGGTAAGTATCAATGAAAATACAACTTTAAAAGTTCGGAATGGAGACGAAAATAATATGGCAAATATTTTTAGGCTGCTGAAGAAAAAGAAGGTGGTAGCGTAGTGGCAGCAGAAGGTGGGCCCGCAGATACTGATGATGAATATATACACGATGATGATGCATACACTACTGATAAGTGAGTTTTTCTCCTTTTTTAAATGTTTTTTAGTAACTCATCGCTGGCAAGAACAAGTCGAGATATCTCTAAACAGTCAATGTTGAGTTTTTTAACGTTTATAATAATATTAAAAGCATATTGAAAAGAATGTTACCATCTTAATAGTTACAATGATGGCACTTATGTTTATTGCTATAACATTGCAGTTCTGAAAGAGAATACGAAGAAACAGGATCTGAAGAAGGTGAACATGCAGAGGAAGATGGAGATTTAGAAGAAATTGTAGATGAAGAAAACGAAAGTATCGAAAGAGTAGAAGAGGAACAGGAAAGAGGCGAGGAAAATGAGATGATGGAGGGACATCAGAGGAACCATATAGGTATACTTGACATAGATAAACACGCTTATATAATTGTCTTGTTGAATAAGTGGTTACTGAACTAAGTTGTTAACATAATTTGAAAGATAGTTAAGTATCGACGATCTCAGGGCAATAAATTTTGTTGAAAACCTTTTATAATTTGTCGAATTAGAATCTAATAAAGAAATGTCAATGATTATTTTCGTTAAATTTAAGTACGCAACATAATTTTAAGGCATTTTTCGTATTTATGCGAATATTATGACAGAAATAGTATATAGTATATAAGCTAACCAACCAACACAGTGAATACAGAGTTGGAGGAAGAGCCTCGGCTGAAACGTAAACCTACAACCTCATCGGCGAGACCTCGCCGCCTCTCCGAGGTCGATATTTGCGACACTAAGAAACCTATACCCGACGCAACCTCCTTCTTCATATTTGCTAAAACCAACAGGTTAGGGCAGGGAATGGCGGATACAACTTTATAGATGTTATTTTCACGTATTTTTGCGTTTTAATTTGTCTTTTATAGCTGGCACATCTACAATCGAGCCTGCGACTACCTCTGAATCGGCTTTCATACTGTATCTATGTAATTAAAAAGCACAAATGCAATAAACTATATTTAGTCATTCAACAACTCATTAAGTATCGAAGAGTATTATATCATAACGCCTTGCTTGTATCTTGCAATAAAACACTTCATACGTCATAGGCTCGATTAGAAGAACCTTTGATAATAAAGACGAATTGATAACTTGGTGACGCCAATGCTATTAAAGACAAATCTTTTTTCTACTTTACGCCTTACGTCTTTCTTCTTTCAACTTGATTAATTAATAAAAAAATATTATTTTTCATAATTTCTACACGTTTTAGCTAATTTCTACACTGTGTTTGCGTTTAATTTGTACGCATTATAATAATACTACATTCTTATTTAGTTGAGACATTCTAGGTACAGGGATTTCGGCATGGTCAATAGCAATAGCGAAATTATTGGTAATTATAGGTTAAAACTAACTATAGTTATAGAAGATATAGATAGTGTAGAAACTGTAATTTTTCCTCATTAAGATGGCGGTCAATCTGAAGAAGAAGGAACATTGGTTACAGCCAGACCGCGGCGAGTGTCTGAACTGAATATGCCCAATCAAACGCCGCCAATACCGAACGCTAGTAGTTTCTTCATATTCTCACCGACGAACAGGTGAATGATGCAGTCATCGCCTGGTGGTACCCATGTCTCATTGTGTCGATTGGCGTTGTGTTGTCCTTGCAGTGATTGGCATTACATATCATCGACTGTGACTGTCCTCGTGTCTGTTGGAAACTGTATCTCTCCTACCTTATCCATTCCAAAGTTTGTTGTAATCGTAGGTCTCATTTATCATTTAGTATATTTTAGACCCAAAATTTCAACATCCATGTGGTAAACTTGTAATATTGTTTTTATTTAGTTAATATTTTCACCTGAATTGGTCGTTAGTGTAATATCTATACAATTTCATCATCTTGTTTATCGTCGTAGGTTCTTTGTTTTGTTTAAGTTCTACCCATTTCTATGATAGTACGGTTTCCAACACCATCCTCATTCATCGTCCACGTTGCACGAGCGTTGTAACCCCATAAATGTGTGGAATAATCAAAATTAGATGAAAATTGTTCCTGCAATGAGTATAGTGGGTACCGACAACTGTGTTTCCCATTAGAAGTTAGGTTTGTTTGTTTAGATGATAGGTTTTTAAAGCATGACCTGAAATCCCTTAGATTTTTATTAAATAAATATAACTATCAGTTATTTTGATATTACTTTGGCACTAGCATTTACTTCATATTGTATGCATGTGTGTGTTGTGAATTTGCGCGTGACTGCATGTTTTTTTTACTTTTTATCGAGGTAAATGCTATATGCCAAAAAAACAAATAAATCCTTATTTTATTTCATAATTAATTATAGATTGAATTCGCATGGACGCACCGATGCATGTTTTTTTTATGTAATAGTTTAATTTATCAGATGTTGTTGCATGCGCTTATGTCATTGGTGTTGTATTGTACTATACATACATAGCTAATAATCTGTGTATTAAAATAATATGTTACGATAATAATAATAATACTTGTTCATAATGATATTCAAATATTGAACTGCTTCTGTGTTTTTTAATTTAATTGCTTTGTCGCGAATAAGTTTCAAATACGAATATTTTTCCTATTATAAGCTTATCTTAAAGCCGTTAATAGCACTTACAATTTTAAAATGTTGGTGTCTAAAATTCGAAATTAAAACCATTTTTTTAATATATAAAATTGTACAGTAAGTAAAATCGAAATATCGACTAGGTACAGCACAAAGTAGAAGTAGATAAAGTCTGTGTTGATGTACAGGAGTGTTGTGTTGACGTAGATGTTCGATGGCAGGTTTCGGGTGTTTTGCTACAAGATGTCGTCATCGTCTACATTTGGGAACATCATCCTGGTGTGCATCATGCTCTCATCCGCCATGTTGGCGGCTGAGGACCCGCTAGATGCTGCCCAGGAAGGGTTTAGAAATTGGGTATGTATTTTGTTATGAGACAGTTTTTCATAAGTAACTAATTAGTAGTTTGTTATGAAAAACTGTCTCATATCAATCTATCGGCTATATTATGTACTGTACCAAGAGTTCAGCTGATTTCTTCTCCCCTTGTTTAATTGTACTACACCAGGTTACCAACTGAAATGAAAAAGATAACTCAAAATTATATATGAAACATCTAAACATGACAATAATTATGACTTAAAATGTATTGCAATAGGTAAGATTATTATGGGTACCGTGTCTTCATAAAAAAAATGTGTAGAATTTTATTTTGAATAAACACAGAGCGTCGTTTGGATAACAAAACTATGTTATTCATTTCCTAGTTGCTAAGTCAATTCGACGTGTTCTTCACGGGTATCTTCACGCTGGAGCTGTTCCTGAAGCTGGTGACGTACGGGCTGATCCTCCACCAGGGTGCCTTCCTGCGATCCGCGTTCAACGTGCTCGACATGCTCGTCGTCTGCGTCTCGCTCATCTCGATGAGTTTTAAGTACGTCACTTTTCTTATACCTTAAAATCTTCGTTCATAGCGTGGCTTGACTTGCCTATCACAATTTGGATGGGTGACTCTTGTAGTAGCAAATATTCGAGCTTTGCCATGCTTCAGGGTTCGCGTAAGGCAAATCAATTCTGGTTCTTGTCTCATCATAATAATCGTTAAGTCGTGTCTGAGGCCCATGGGCAGTATACTTACTTCGGTACCAAAGATGGGCACACACTTACACGATAAGAAGGAAACAAATAAACATAAGCAACCTTTTGATTAAAATAATGTTTTATAGCATAATTCTTCCCCTGAAAGATTAATTTTGATATAAGTAATTATGATTATGTGTTTTCTATGATAAAACAATTTATTATTAAAACCAATATCTACCTTAGATCGTAATATTTAGCTCGTCGATGTTTTGTTTTATTGCATTTGATTTAAATGATAATGATAGTGAAGATTTTGTGAGATATTACATATTTGTAATAATTTTACTTTCAGATCAGGAAGTATATCAGTGGTGAAAATATTGCGAGTGTTCAGGGTGCTGAGACCTCTAAGGGCCATCAATAGGGCCAAGGGCCTTAAGGTCAGTAGCTATATTTACATAGAATTATACAAAAATATTCTACCAAATTATTGTGAACAATATAACTATAATACAGGATGTCGCAAAAGTAATGACCCTATTTAGTTCAGCTACAACTTCGTTTCTAAATTAGAAAACCAGAATTCGTTTTTTAAATATTGTATTTGTGCCATGAAATTGACCTCCAGAGTTGAAGCACATTTGAGCCCTATTTATGACATTTTCCTTAACTAGCCGTAACACTTCCTGCGATATGTTTCTTATTTCTTGGAGTTTGTTTTCTTTTAAAGCTGCGAGAGTCTGTGGTTTGTTCACATACATCCGAAATTTCAAATAACCCCAAAGAAAGAAGTCTGGACAGCTGAGATCGGGTGATCTAGCAGGCCAAGGCAAATTGCCAAAACGAGAGATAACACGGCCTGGAAAAGCATCCCTAATTAATTCCATAGTATCGCGCGCTGTGTGTGCCGTGGCGCCGTCTTGTTGGAACCAGGTGTGCTCCAGCCCCATTTCATTCAAATTGGGTATCAAGAACTCACATGTTACGTGAGTTCTTGATACCCAATTTGTGGTTCTGTAGCTCTCACCAGTGTCAGTTACCGCATTGCCTGCGCAGCGTCTTCAAAAAATAGGGTCCGATCACTCTTTCTGCACAGACGCCACACCATACAGATACTTTTCGTGGATGTAAATGAGTTTGTTGAATAATGCGCGGATTTTCAGCGCCCCAGAAATGCGCTTCGTCACTCACAATCAATTTCGAAGAAAATTATCCTCTTCAAGGTTTACGTTTATGACGCGCTGGCTGTACTCTAGACGATCTCGGTGATCAGTAGGCAGCAGCTGATGAGTCATCTGAATTTTATTCGGAAACATCTTCAATTCTTTGACCAAAATACGCTGCAGAGTCCGCCTGGAGATCCCCAATTGCGTGGCACGTCGCCGCGTTGCCTCGTTGATGTTTCTGGACACTCTGCCATATTTTCGCGCACAGCTTCAATATTTTCGGCCGAACGGCCTGATCTTGGTCTGCCAGACTTACGTCAATCCAATGTTGAGCCAGTTGCTTCGAGGCGGGTGGCAAAGCGTGGAATAGAGCGACCAACCGGTGCCGGACGGTGGGGAAATCGTCGACGAAATTCACGTTGTGTTTTTATCACTGATTAATTATTCCGTAAAAACATTGACACGATTATTCCACGTTCTTGGAGATTAAAGCGGTCCATGATTATTTTTAATAAATTTTTCATTTGATTACTACAAAATTTTCAATATCAGAATGACAGGAAATGTAATAAAAAATTTAAGGAATTTCTATAGTGCCAGTACTTTTGCGCCACCCAGTACTACTATATTTTTTATAAATAGATAATATTATATAATTTTGAATCATTGAAGTTTTTTAATATATAACTTTATTTTAGTTATCAATTATTTAACTTTAAACGTAGGTACTGTTAACTGTGCTGACATTATAATTTCATGTTGTCTTATTTGGACGATGTCATAACTTCGTCCTTAACAAATCCTGATATATTTTTTCCATGATTATAGCACGTTGTACAATGCGTGATAGTTGCCATCAAAACTATTGGCAACATATTATTGGTAACATCGTTACTGCAATTCATGTTTGCTGTCATGGGAGTCCAAATGTTCAAGGTAGGGGGCGACTGCTATACCAATCTGGAGGATACCACTACAATACTCCTTTATGAACCATCTTGTGTGATCTCTGAGTGAATACACATCATTCAATACATCACTGTTATATAATAGCTTTAAATACACCTTTGGGTACAAAATTTAAATCACATCTATTTCTCTTACTCTTTTTTATTACTCATTTCTCATGATTATAATTTGTTTATTTTTTATCTTGATATAAAACAAATGTAAGTTTGGCATACGAAAAACAAGTTTTATATATGTTACAAATAAAATTGTAATCCACAAGTGTGTCCTAAAATATAAGACAGTCTTATTATACAGTATATTAGAATTATTTAAGCTTCGACTAACCTAATGTTTCCGCTAAGCTTTCATCCAATATATATCTGGAAAGCTTTGCAATTTCTTTATGTAGGTACCTGAATATATATTATATGTCGTGACATGCTTTTAATACACCTATAATGTAAATTTCTACAAAACACACTTTTTTTAAACTCGAAAACAGCAAACAAAACGACAACATAATATTGGCATGTTCACTCAATCTGTAGAAAGAATTGTTAGATTTCTTAGCCATTATGATTTCGGTGTCGTCGAATAGTATCAGCATGACGTCATTAATACAACCCAAAGGTGTAGTACATGTGAGTCCAACCATTTAGATGACTAATAAAACCTACATGTTAGAAGTGATAACCATTCCCCCTACCTTGGCGTTTACGTGCGAGAAGTTCTAACCTTAGCAAGTGATTGTGGTCCCCACGGCCTTGTAAAATATCCCACGTGATTAAAATTGGTTTGCTTGTCCCCCTATGTTCCGTCGCTGCGTGGTCACTGGACAATGTGGATCCCTTGCCCCCCGGTAACGTATGCCCCGACAATAACGCACTCTATCCAATAACAGTATGTGGTGAAGTGTGTGATAGTAGCGATTAAGACTATAGGCAATATAATGCTAGTTACGTATTTATTACAATTTATGTTTGCCGTGGTGGGTGTACAGTTGTTTAAGGTGAGAAGTAGAATTTGATGTTGCTGATTAACTTTAAAGCTCTTCCAACTTCCAAAACTGAAAATAATGATGACACAAAACAAGTAATATATTTGATTTCCGTTATCCGCGAGTTCACGTTCGATTCCATATCAGTTTTATCACAGTTTGAAGACCTTGAAATCTTAAATGAATGTCTGCATGTGAATAACGAAGAGAATAGTTTATGATAATCAATGTTCCACAATTTTATATCCGTAGGGCACTAACATTCCATTGCAGCCGTAAATAAAATATCAAAATTTATTTGCGTATATTATGCTTCTCACGGTATAGCTTCGTATCATGAGAAATGGGTTATGTTAAGTAACCATAAGAGTCATCTGTAGTTCCATATTATAATATTATGGGATTGGCTAAAGTAAACACACTTAAATGTCGTAGCATGTTACTAATACAAAGTAAACTACTATTTGTCATAGATTTAATCGCTGAGATTTTGTTTCAGGGCAAATTTTTTAGATGTAATGATATTTCGAAAATGACAAAGGATGAATGTCAGTAAGTATACTTTATGTTTCAATTTAATGGAATTGCATTTACATCAATATAATTATATTTTTCAGAACTCTTCATAACAATAAAACACTTGGATTTACTGAATGTGAATCACCAGATGGTATTTTTCTTTTCAGGGGGACATATTTAGTGTTTGAGAACCGCAACTACGTTGTAAGGGAAAGAGAATGGAAACGAAATGATTTTCATTTTGATAATGTGATGAAAGGAATGCTTACTTTATTCACTGTGTCTACGTTTGAAGGATGGCCAGGGCAAGTATATTTGGATGATTTTTTCATATACATTTAAGATTTTCGCCATCATACAGATAAAAAATCGTCTGGTTTATTACTAGGTTGTAATAAATATTGATGAATGTTTAACTATTGTATTGATGTACTTAAAACCTAGTAAACAATTTAAATTGAGATACTGAATTGCGGCAAATGCGGCTTCAATAATGATGACATTACGAATGCCTATTTGTAGAATACCATAGTTTTGTCAATTACACAAGTCACATTTAGAGATCTTCAGGATTCTTGCATACATTTTAATTTATTTATTTAATTTCAGGTTATTGTACGTGTCTATAGATTCGAATGCTGAGGATCGTGGTCCCATAACTAACTTCCGTCCAATTGTTGCAGCCTACTATATTATTTATATTATTATAATTGCCTTCTTTATGGTAAGCATAAAATCATTTGCACATCATCATTGAAGTTATTAATTTCAACGATGCAGGTTTAAATCTTGCTACGCAATTATTTGTTATTTCGACCTATTTGTCATTAAAATTACGAATACTGTTAAAATACATTTACAAATACATGAGAACATTAAATGTTTTAGGTAAATATATTCGTCGGTTTCGTCATAGTGACATTCCAAAACGAGGGTGAACAGGAGTATAAAAACTGTGAGTTAGATAAGAATCAGAGGAATTGTATCGAGTTCGCGTTGAAAGCTAAACCTATTAGAAGGTAAGGTTTCTATAATCATTCTTTTACACTCTACTCGACACAAAAATATTTGTAATAACCGTTTGGATACATACACACGACGTAAGAGCGAGGTCATTAATGTATACACATTTTTTTATTTACAATTAACTTTGCATCATTTTTTGCTCAAATGAGAAACGTTTGTTTTAAATTAAATATCTAAATGTTCTTAAAAAACAGGTTTTTCATAAAAAAAGGTGACTCTCTTGTCCCTACTTTATGTCACAAAGAAAATATACTCCATCTGATCATTCCAATTTGCAGGTACATCCCAAAGCACAGGATACAGTACAAAGTATGGTGGTTCGTGACGTCACAGCCGTTCGAGTACGCCATCTTTGTGTTGATCATGATCAACACCATAACATTGGCCATGAAGTACCACAACCAACCCCATGAATACAGCAAAGCGTTAGATTTGCTCAACATGCTCTTCACGGCAGTGTTTGCTTTGGAATTCATATTTAAATTAGCTGCTTTTAGATTTAAGGTAAGCAACGTGTAAAGTTAGGCTAACTGAAAATTGCAATGTTTTGAAATGTCACCTACATAGGGCTTGACATTGAATTTCATGTTCACTGGTTTAGTAGTAAATTTTAGCTGTAAAAGATGCCTGTGGGAATATCGGAGTCAACCGGGCTATATCATACTGTGGTATACCATATTGTGGTCTGGCAGGGGTGAAATCATAGCATAACTGCAACACTATGGAAATTCTAGGACACAAGTAAAAAACATGCTGGACAGACTGCAGTCATTACAAAAAATAGAAATAAAAGTTTGCTTCTTCAAACACAGTGGACCAAAATATTGAACATAAGCATATTATTCTGACTTATCGGCAAACTGATAATAAACTGATAAAAGACAAGAAATATCATTTTTGAGCCTGTGTAGTTACAAGTTAGAGCATAACATATAAACTCACGACAAACACTCATCATCATCATCATCGGCCTTGCGTTATCCCGGTTGCATCCAAGACTTACACATCTTTGAGCCCGAGGTCCGCTTACTGGTCTAACCAGATATGACAGAATATCAACTTTTCCACAGAGCGACTGCCGTCTGACCTCCGCAACCCAAAGGGATAGCGATATTCCATGGTTTAGACCAGTATCAGTTTATTTGAGGGTACTGACTCCCCGTAACGACTGTCAAAGATCTTCATGACAGCCGGGACCGACGGTTTAACGTGCTCTCCGAGGCGCAAGACAAACCATGATTAACAATTTAATCCACACTTAACTTCGAAAAGTCATTCTCTGCATGGCAGTCCGTTGGTATCTCCACTAGGCTATCGCTGCCTTTAAACTCACAACAAACACTGTTACGCAGAATTACTTCGGCGACGCGTGGAACACTTTTGACTTCATCATCGTGTTGGGCAGCATCATAGACATCGTTGTGTCGCAAGTGAACGAACTTAAAAACCAGGTGAGGGCACTTACAGCACATTATTACACACACCACTTATTAGAAATACACTCTCACTATGATAATTTGCTGTCTCATTTTGGAACTACTAAGTACGTTGATAAAACCAAAAAAAATAAGCCATGTCAAATAAAAAGGACAAAATCAGATAATATTATGCAAGAAATTGGCAATTATGAAAAAGATACCTGGTGATGTAAATTAGTAATTCCATAAAATGGATAGCATAGTTACTGTCCCGAGCATGGACAATATCGATGTTGTAATAACAGCAAATGCTAATGCTCTCACATTTGTACGAGGTTCTGCCACTGAAGACAACTGTTGTTTTCAGGGAAGTGGTGTGCCAAGAACTCACGTCAAGGTAAGCCACGCTTTTACGCTCGTTGTACATATTGTCAATGTCATTTATACTATCATATACCAAACTGAAAAGAAAACATCCAAAGTACCAAAAATAAGTAAGAAATATATAAATGACATTCACAATAACCCTTCGTAAAGAAATTATAACCAAATAGAAATAGAACTTCAATTGTATGAAACACTAAAAGTATTTTAAATCGTAAACTTAGATCGTGAACAACACGTAAGAAAATTGCACCTTGCTAGAATTGGATAACAGCTTTAAATGTCGTTATTAGGCAACTAATTTGAAAGAACGATAAGCTTTTAATGTACTGTTACATTGGGACAGTAACGTTACGCATAATTATTGTATGATAAATTCTTGGTACAAGCTACCGAGAACTAAACACCGCACTACAGTCGAAGCACCTGAATTTACTTGGAAAGTACTATTTAAATTCAATTCTGTACAGAATATTTTTCTTATCACATTTTATTTTAAAAGGCAAATACTACGCCAGAAGATTCACTTTTAAGAGTTTTTAGATACAAACTTAGTGGTTCAATAAAATTAAACATCTTCGTAGACAAAAAAATAAGTATACCCAACAAAATTCATCGGAAAATAGAGATAAAATCAACAGCAGCAAAAAGTAATAGCTAAATCGGATATTATAGTGTTTATATTGCTATAATAAGTATAAAGAAGACTAAGTTAATATAACAATATTAACTTATTTAGTTTACATATAAACGTATCAAGTTAAAACATTAACTTTATACGTTTATATGTACAAATAAACTAAATAAAATGCCAATAATTACAGGAAAGCTCAATACCTTCTATAAACTTCTTCCGTCTCTTTCGTGTGATGAGGCTTGTGAAGCTGCTGTCCCGGGGTGAGGGCATCAGGACTCTGCTGTGGACGTTTATTAAGTCTTTCCAGGCGCTGCCCTACGTCGCTCTGCTCATTCTCATGTTGTTCTTCATTTACGCCGTCGTTGGAATGCAGGTTAGCTTACGAATCAAGTACAAGTAGAATATTAAAGTTTCTGCTAGTAGTCCTATTGTGTAACAGCCGGTTTCAACATTTGACCTAACCATGGTTAGTAGATATTTTTGACAAATTTTATATGGAGCTTACGTCAAATATATATCTCTGGTAGCTAAATCCATCGATAGATCGAATATTGAAGCCAGCTGTAAGTCTTTTGGTAGGTATCACTAGCAAATTTTCTCCTCGTGGAGCTATCAATAAAACTACACGAACAAATCACGTCAAAAGAAACGAACAAAACCTATGAATATAGTCTGCAGCAGATTTTTCTGCTTACAGGTGTTCGGAAAAATTGCAATAGATGATAGCACACCGATCACAAGGAACAATCACTTTCAAACGTTTCCACAAGCGTTGCTCGTTTTGTTCCGTTCTGCTACTGGTAAGTAAAAGTGGTCTATAAGTAGACCTATTGTAGTATTTTATCACTCAAAACAATGCGCAACAGTAAAATGACTCAATGATTATCAAGTTCGAAGTACTGAACATACTCCACTACTAAAATTTATATCTTATTCAACCTATTTTTATAAAAGAAAATTATGGGCACACGCCTATATCCCCGAAGGGTTAGGCAGAGGTGTCATATTACACCGACATTTCCCCATGTTAGGAATTTTTAGGTCTCACGTAATAGAGGGCGAGCCTATTGCCATTACCGGGCACTTTGTCAGACTCCGTGCTGCTACTGAGAATTCGAAATAACCCAGTAACACTTGCCCGACCCAGGAATCGAGCCGGTGACCTCCTGATCAGCAGACGCATACGATATCCACTGGACCACGGAGGCAGTCTACCTACTTTTAATGCTGAACAATAACATTACATTGACCAATTGGATAGTGCTGAGGATTAAGTATTCTCATTCTACTACTGTAACGTAAAAGATTGTAGGGATGGATGGATATCTATTTACACTTTCATGCAAAAACTACTGTTATAGTATGACGAAATCAGAGTAGCACATAGGCTTTTATCGCGGTAACTAGCAACCTACATACATACCTTAAAAAGATGATCATAATGTATTAATAGAGTTTTTAATCGACTTGCTGTTTCCAGGTGAGGCATGGCAGGACATAATGATGGGTGTCTCCCCGGAGCCGGAGGTGAGGTGCGACAGGAACTACCGCGAAGAAGCCGACATGGTGCCCGAGGAGGATCCCGGAGCCACTTGTGGCTCCGTACTCGCCTTCCCTTACTTTATATCTTTCTACGTGCTGTGTTCGTTTTTGGTAAGTCAACTAGGATTGTTTTATTCAAGCTGGTGATCGGCGAGAATTGGCCAAAGATCGGGTGAAGTGGCGTATTGGATGCCAATGCACATGTTGGGTCGATTACCGACTGGAGTAAAGTAACTAGGATTTCAGCCAGCGTTCTGGGCACACTCCCGGTCGACGGCGATGTGGAGGACTTTTATGACGCCCTCTAAATTATTTTCTTTTTCCGTTTTGTTAGTTTTATATATATTTCGTAGGATAGTATTTTAAAATTTGAGTTAAATTTAATTAAATATCTAAATAATATTATGTACACTAGAATTTTAGTTCTGCGAACGCAGTCAAGAATATTCAGAGTCAATAGTTTCATCAATTAGAATAGTTGTAAGTCAGTAACATGTCAATCGCTTCAACATCAAAGCTAGTTAGTTGAATAGCTAAACATTTTATTGTGATCTAAGAGAAGAGACAATATTGAGTTATGAAATCTGAACTACGTTGTGTATGAATGTTTAGTTAGCTAAATTTTGGGAGTTTCTCTATATTTCGTCATCGTTATTAAGATATACCTACAGTGATGCAAAGACACACTACAGTTATAATAATTGTTTGCTATCAGCACTGAGCAATATTTGTCGCTATTTACTAAATAGATACAATCTAATACTAATGTATAAAGCTGAAGAGTTTGTTTGTTTGTACGCGCTAATCTCAGGCACTACTGATCCAATTTGTAAAATTCTTTCAGTGTTAGATAGCCCATTTATCGAGGAAGGCTATAGACTATATAACATCACGCTGTGAACCACGGCAGCTGAGCAGTAGCCCTAAATAACGCGGGTGTAACCGTGGGCTCATCTAGTACTTGTTTAAATTATTTAACTAAAATATTGATATGTTTACAGATTATTAATTTATTTGTGGCAGTTATTATGGATAATTTCGACTATTTAACTAGAGACTGGTCAATATTGGGACCACACCACTTAGATGAATTTATAAGGTAATAAATAATAACTATATGTTACTGTAATACCAATAAAGATATCTGCCATAAACAGTTACACATTTTAGATTATTGATTTCAGGTTGTGGAGTGAATATGATCCTGATGCAAAGGGTAGAATAAAACATTTAGATGTAGTTACTTTATTGAGGAAAATTAGCCCACCCTTAGGTAAGTCACTGTGTAATTCCAAATTGTTATTGCACTAGAAACTAAGAACGCAAGAAATAGTCTTTGGACATTATTACTTGAAATAGACTAGGATTTTTCACTAGCTATCCTTAACTGAGAAGACCCTACATACAAGATCTACCATCTTGTTCAACAATCGTTGCTATTCTTTCCTTTGAACTTAAGTCCTTACGAAGCATCATATTTGCAGTTATTTAGACTTTTAAAAAATTTAATACAACCAATTAATATTGATTATAAACCTTCATCAACATCACTATTATTATAAACTTGAATTATTGTTTAAATATGTAAGATATGGAACAATTATTTTTTGTTACATTCAGGTTTTGGTAAGCTATGTCCTCATCGCGTGGCGTGTAAGCGGCTAGTTTCTATGAACATGCCACTCAACTCAGATGGCACTGTGTTATTCAATGCCACGCTCTTCGCCGTCGTCAGAACATCGCTCAAAATTAAAACTGAAGGTGACTATAAAAATGTATTATACTGGCTAAATATATGTTATTTTACTTCATTGAATGATAATCATGTAATATAATACACAAATACCTATTAAATTACGTATGACCAAACCTAAGTTCAACTAAACTTTTCAGAACTTTACCTGTAGCCTCATTACTTAAACTTAATAACCGGCCTGGAAGTAATTTTGTTTCTCCGTAGTGCCACTGCGTTTTACCCGTTCACCTATTAAAGAACTACGAGAAAAACAAAAATTACCCATGGGGTTACAAGCAAAGGTTAAAGTAATGGGACTACGTGGATATACAATTACCGATAGTTAGATCCACCATAAGATATAAATGCAATCACGGGTAAAAATTAGAAGGACAATATTGAAAAAAATAATGTAATCTTTTATCTGACAGGCAATATCGACGACTGCAACACAGAACTACGAGCAGTAATTAAAAAGATTTGGAAAAGAACGTCGCCAAAGTTACTAGATCAGGTAGTACCTCCACCAGGCGATCCCAATGAAATCACCGTCGGCAAGTTCTACGCCACGTTCCTTATACAGGACTACTTCAGAAGGTCAGTCAACATCCAAAAAATTACTAATTATTTTTAATGCGGGCAATAAGTTTTAGAAAGCGTTGTCTAGGCAAATTTAAACCAGATGGACCAAAAATAATTAAAGATATAGAAAACTATAAGATAAATATCAAATTATGAGATAGTTAATAATTATTTGGTAAAAAGCATGGTTAAAGTCTTGACAAGAACTAAGGTACACTCTGCATTTAGGTTTAATATATGTATAATGTGTTCAATTTTCCTACGAATGGATATAAAATAATTAACAGAATATTTCGGGTTAAAATTGTCTTTGTCTATAATATGTTATGTCATTATACCAAATTCGGCAAAATCTAAATATGTTGTTAAATTGTTTTCTTTGCATTTATTTTGTGTAAAATTATTTTATTTCGTTTTCATTTTTGTTCAGTTGACACTGACATACAAATTTTTGTTTCATAGGAATCACGCGTGAGTAACAACAAGATACATACGTATGTGTACGAGTAGGACAGAATGTTCCCCTTTAGTGTTTTACCATACAAGCGCTGGCTTGCCCCTGCGTATAGATTTATATAATAAATAGCAATCGGCAGCTGTCGAAGCATCTCCTTGAATAAACATTGGGATTGGTTCAAAAGAACTGTTTGACCCTGCATGTCCCTAAACTGCGCTCCTAAAGAGTATTATAATATTTTTTTTACTAGCTTTATATAAGCAAATTTAAAACCCACATTTAAACTTGATGCAAGAGCATGCAACATGTTGCCAACATTCCAACTACCAGTTTTTATTTTACCAGTATTTTCATTTCCCATTGTTATATGTTGTGTTTTTTGTGATATTGTTATTATGTTATAAATACAATTTTAGATTTAGTCCGTGAAAGTGATTCGATGAATTGATTTTGGGAGATTATTTAATCTTTCGCATTTAGCATCTTTAGGTACATACATTTTGCCTTTTTTGGGATTATTTAGATTATACATACAGACACATAGACACGATTCACATTGTAGATAACATACCTTTAACAGATTATTTTAGAACAAATAATAGAATTTTTCAATTCTTAGAAGTCAATCTTTTCAAATACACTTCTACGCTTAGCATAGATGCACATTGCGAAGGAATACGTAAGTACTGCTTTCATAGAAAATGTAGCTTTAAAGATTATTAATTAAATAATTGTAATTAAAAGGTTCAAAAAGAGAAAGGAGCAAGAGATGAGACAGTCAGATGAACAGAACCATCAGATGACACTGCAGGCCGGACTGAGGACCTTACACGAAGCTGGTCCGGAGCTCAAACGAGCGATATCAGGCAACCTTGATGATATATCGGCTGAATGTGATATACCTATGCATAGGGTAAGCAAGTTACTTACTTAACTTACTGACTGACATGTATCAAATATAATGAATTCAAAGCAGTGCTCGTTTTGAGCTCCTGCTGTTTTAAATCGATTCTGGATATAATTCAATTAAATATTTTATGGCTACATAATTTTTACAAATGTCTATTTTTATAAACAGAGAAATCATTCACTGTTTGGAGGAGTTTGGTCAAGTATACGAAGGCACGGGCCCAACAGACACTTCCATAGACATAGGAAACATGGTGAACCACCTGCAGGTAATTCATTTTATTTTAAACACATAACTACATAGTATAAAACAAAGTCTGTCTTCTGTCTGTCTGTCCCTATGTACTTATGCTTAAATCTTTACAACTACGCAACGGATTTCAATGCGGATTTTTTCAATAGATAGAATGATTTAAGAGGAAGGTTTATAAATGTATAATACATGCATAACATTGCACCCGTGCGAAGCCGGGGCGGGTCGCTAGTTACTTAATTATAAGTAACTAACAGCAGTACAGAACTTGTTTACATTAGTTAACAAGTTCTGTACTGCTTCATAGGATAAATTAAATAAACTGGGGCAATTCACACAAGGATATCCATGTTAAACTAAGCCGAGTATATAACTATAATCAGACTACTGATAAATGCATTTACATATGAGTACTCTTAAATGTCATAAATATTTAATAAAAACTGAATTTATAATTTGATCAATAGGCCATATTTATTGAATTATGACATTCGAGAGTTCATGAAATTTGTTATGACGACCTAATAAATAATTTACGACATTGTTTTCATATGTTTTAACAGAGGGAGTTGGAAATCATTTGAGTTCGATGATGCAGCGGGAGTACGGCGTCGGGGCATTACCTCTTACAACTAATCTGTAAGTAGTAATTATAATAAAGTACCTTGAAAATTATCAAAAGATCTATACCAATAAAAATATATATATTTATTTACAGAGCAAACGGACAACCAAAAGAACAAATACCACTAAGGCCTCTCATATTTAACGGAGAATCAGAAAAAATATACCAAGTACTCGAGTGAGTAAATTTTCATTTTCGCCTACTACTAGTACTATGACATCAATCATTGTAATAAATACCTTTTAAATTAATACTCTAATATAATGTATATCAGAGTCTTAGTAAGTAATAAATGCTTATATTACAGAAGAACCACAAATGACCTAAAGAACACTATTTACCAAGGTAGTCAAAAGTGTGGTTTTGTAGTTGATTTCCTTCCAAAATTACAGTTTGTAACACGCACCTCTAACGCTTCGATAACTTTTCTAACACTCTCATCCTCTTTCACCGCTTCCGTGTGGATAACGGTACGTAACTAACAGCAACCAAAAGTCCAACTACCCCGAGATGCTCGGTCAGATCGGGCTGGCGTTCGGCTGCGTCAACTACTTGTCGACGCCGAGCGAGAACGCCACTGCGCCGAAGCCGAGCGCAACCGTGTCGCGGCAGAAAGTTCACCCGGAGGACTCGACGTCCTCCAGGGAGAAACTGACGATACCGCGCATGGCCAGCGTGGAGGACAAGACGCCGTCGCCGAACGCGTTCGAGGTCACGATACAGCCGAAGATCTCGCCGCTGTTGGCGAGCGAATGCACGCCGACGACGGAGTCGCGTACGATGACGCTATACGGGTACAACGCGGCGGCCAAGCTGCCGTTCGCTTTCTCGCACGCGGCGGAGCGGGCGGAGAGGGCAGAGCGGGCCGCGCGGGGCGCCGAGCGGCGCAGCCTGCGCGCGCTGCGGCGCGAGGTGGCGCCCACAGGTCGGATGGTGCGCAGCGCCTCCTCGGGGGCGGCCACCACGCATGCGCCGCCCCCGAAGCTTTTAGATCGCGCGCACGACACAGGTCCGCACCCACACACCGCCACACCACCAGGGAGCTTCCTTCCGATGTTTACTATCTTAAATATACTAGACTTCAGTTTCTTATTGTCGATTTGACGCTTAGATTATTTATCTCTGACAGTAAACTAAAGTATTATAGACCTTTGGAACTTAAAGTTAATAGATTCCTAAATATTCAAATATCCTAAGTCTTGTAGCTACCGTTTTATTTGGATTTCCCCCTTTGATTTGTTATTTTACGAAGGAAGCTTTCTACGTTGTAGAATTATGAATGCTCATCGACGAAATATTTGAGGCTTACAGGGAAACGTAGCAGGTGACGTCGATCTGACGGTATCGATTTGAAATCTACCACACTCACACTTGGCTTTAGCAAATTTCATGTTTTGAAATCTCACACGAATAAATTGACACGCGTACCTTGCACATAACGTTAAACGATTCCAGGTAAAAATTTAAATGAAATTCATAATATTGACTATAACTAACACGGGTTCGAAACTCATCATCGTAACTGGCATGTTAACTAACATAGGAGGGCTAAATAGTGTAGCATTTTAGAATGAGGACTTAGTAAAGCTTTTAGAAGATTTCAAAAAAGTTTTTGTTTTGTATGATTTGCACGAAAATTTGATCGATCATAAAATTCCACGAGGGCTAATGATTTAGATTAATGTATAGAAAGTGATTCAGGTTCATCGCTTTATGATTCATTATAGGCTAGCTTATGAGCTTTTGAGAAATTAGAAAATTCATAGATTAGATTTTAGAATCATAAAATTTTAAATCATTGAGATATATTAATTGTGATTTATTTAGTTCCAGTTATAAAGTAAAATTAAAATGTTCATTTGAAAGCCACTTAAAGTCATTTTAAAGAATATTGTAAACGATAATAGATACATATAGATGACATGGTTGACGGTGACATTGCAGGAGGCGATAGCTTTGGTCGCGGCGTGGTGTCGCTGCCCGGCAGCCCTCGGGGGAACAACTGCTCGGTGCCCGTGGTGGGCTCTGCGGAAAGTCTAGTCACGAGAGTAAGTTATCTACGAAAAATAAGACATAAATTAACTTTAAAAACAAGACAAGATTATTTCTCACGTACCTAGTTAAAATATCAATTTAGGCTTTCGATATTGCCACTATTAAATATTTTTTTTGCCGTAATATTCTTTCGAGAGGCTTTTGATTAATCAAGGCACAAGATTTTAAGATTCTTCAACTTCATGTTATTGATGTTAAGGTTGTATTCAGAACCTTTATATAATCAGTGAATTAATTAAGACGCACATTATATTTAAAATATATCTACATATTCAAGGTTGTAACACTAATATAAGGAGTACTACAGGGCATCGAGCCGGAGCCATTACTTTTTCTCAGAAATATAGATATAATGAAAATAGTAGGAAGTAAAGAAAATATTAATGAATATATAAAAAATTGGGAAATAATTTATAACAGCGAGATTTTAGTCGTACATCAGTGACAATAAGGTGTAAATATGCAGGTGCTGCAGGAGCAGGGTCTAGGCGATTACTGTGACCCTGAGTTCGTGAGGAACACTTCCCGTGAGATGCAAGAGGCACTCGAGATGACACAGGAGCAAATGGACAGGTGTGTACTGTTATTTAAAATAAAATAATTTGTAATTTGGAAAGTATACTGTACCCTGAACAGAAGAGCATGCATGAGGAATCTGATGGGAGTGAATGAAACAAGAGAGATATGTCAGGATCGTTGCAAATGGCGTTCCGTAGTCTCTGCCTACCCCTCCGGGAAACAGGCGTGAGTCTATGTATGTATGTACTAACATGAAGCAGTCTATAACTATGATCGATACAATAAGAGACGTCCCAGAAATATGCAAACATCTGTTCCAAAAGCTTAGTATGTTTTTTTTGGCTGGTATCTACATTTTAAAGACATCTTAAATTATAGTTTGAAACACAACGAAATAAAAGATAAATGTAATAAGTACATAACACGAAATCTAAGTACCTATTATAGTTTAAATTTTCTATTCCTTTCTTTTTTTATGTATTTCCTTTATGTTTTAGTTATTTAAGTATAGAAATTATTGTTTTATTTTATGTGTAAATAGTCACTTAGCTATAGTTAGTTTTAATTTGATTGCAAATAAGTACCTATTATATTCATTAGATATCAAAAACGTAATACAATTTAAATTGAATATATTATTATGTGTTTCAATTAAACAATAAAGTATTTTGTAAATTAAAGTATTTTGCCCAGTTACAACAGAATCGTATAACCGACATATTATTCACCTTTTTATTGTTTTTAGACTGGTTTCAAAATATAGCTACAGATGCTATATATTTTACTATGTTTGTTACAGAGCCGCGCACCAGTTAATGGTAAACGAGAAGAACATAAAACAAGCTCAAACGCAACAAGCTCAAGTTGTAAGTATCAGAGTTTGTCACCCACTCCCCCAGCTTGACGCCCACTAACCATTTTAAGCTGCGACCTTGCTACCATATTTAATAACGAACGTATAGTGTAACGTTTGGGTTCTAGGGCGACATCCTAGCCCGCCAGTACCACCCGTTCCACCAGCCAGCGACGATGCCTCCGCCGGTGTTCAAGCGGTTATAGCACCCGCCCCCCCCGGCGAGTGTGCTCCCCCACTACCCCCACAGCCGCGGCCTCGGGACGACTCGCACCACACGCATCACAGGAGGAAGAGAAAACGTAAACCTGTGCTGGTCTAGTCAACTCTTACTCTATAAATATTGGTTAATCTTCTAGATTCATATGTGTATTTAATGATGATGATCTTGATTATTTGACAACAAGTGAGTTGTTATCCTAGTATCTATGCTCAAACTCTTTTTATTTCTCAATCTATGACCAGGCGGAACAAAATTAGGGTACTGATGAGAGTACTTTTTAAATTGTACACTGTGAGTAACACAGGTAAAGTGAGATGTAGTTTTATAGGTAAATAGTGTAATTGTAGGGCCGCGACAAAAACTATGTCAGTGCCAACGTACGAACGATCGGTACATAGCATTGTCGATATTACTGAATATTGGCCGTTTTAAATTCTTAACTTAGAGAATGTAATTTTCAAATTCTGAGAGAGAAAAATAATTATCTCGTGAAACAATAATAACTAGACGTATATTGTTGTAATTGAATCTATAATTTCATCCGATTCGGATGTTTCATGGTATTATAATATGTTTGAAGCAAGCGTTCTCTTGTGGAAGTTTTGAACTAAATATTTAAAACATTAATTATCTAACTTTATTAAAATAAGCAAACTCGTCTAATGAAATTTACACAAGATGAATGCTAATTTATTACTTGAAAATTAAATATTTGATATTAAAGGCAAACGATTCTTCCTCTAGTTTAAAATATTTGTTGAAGTAATTAGGCTTTCGAAATTCTTGGACGCTAGAGCTTTTGTGGCGAATTATAAAATTTGGTGTGATTTTATAAAAAATCGCTTTAATTGTTACAATTCAGTATTAAGTGGGAAGCTAATCGACTTGTTTAGCGGTATTTGAGTACTAAATTGTATGACGTTTTGTTTTATTTAGTAGCACCACATCCGTGACAATACCGTATTCGAAGACTTCGACGAACTGATTGTAATACTAGCCCTCGCCGGAGGAAATCCAATTTTCAGTAGTTTATCTAACGGACTGCACTTATGAGAACAACCAAGTAGTACCTTGAGACCAGGCGTGGTACCTTGAGGTACGCCAGTTTTTTTGATAAGTCCGGCCGTATGAATAGCTTCGACCACAGTAGTCTAGACACTAAACAACCCTAGGTAGCGTTAGGCTCGCTCGGGGCCTATCACTTACGTAGGTTTATAAACTATTTAGATGAAAGTCTGATTTTCATCGTTTCAGTAACTTTACAATATAAAGTAAGCACTCTTTTGAAGTTTTAATAGATTTTATAGGTGGGTCGATTTATAAAAGATGTTGTCCATCCATGTCCTTCTCGGGTTGTTAGTTTTAGTGTCTTTTATTTTAGTTCCTAAACTCCTACGTATGAGCTTAGTATGGGAACATAGTTTGTCCTGTGCTACCTTAGAGAAAAGATCATTTGTTAAAATACATAATTTATTCGGCCATCATTCCCTAGAAACTTCTTTGTATTCACACGTAAATAACGCGGAAAGTTTAGCTGTAAACTGATGTCATTATCTAACACCATACACAGCTCTATGAACTTTATTTCGTTTGGGATTACTCTAAAACTCTTATTGAGAGAGTTTGATAAAGGTTGCACAAATTTAATAGATGATTGCGATTGCCTACTTTCTTACCCGTAACTGCTTCAGCGTTGCTGTGCAAATTTTAGTAAAAATACAGTCCAACCTATATCTATGAGCATGAATAATGGTGTAGGTAAATCGGTTATACAATAATATAATCTCATTAGAAGATCAAGAATTTACAACGATATAAAGTTTTCAGAGCTGCAACCATTATAATCATAACTTAAATCATAAAAAGACAGTAAAAGAATATTAATGTGTATTATGTGCGAAGAGGCATTTACCGAAAAGGTTTGTCTCACCCTCTGAGTGTAGCCAAACAACGGAGTTAGGTGATCATGTACGATTTAGTTTTTATATCTAGATAAATTTAGCGGCACTTGCGGTGGCTAGAGCTGGATAAAAGTGAATATAACCTATGAAAACGCATACTCATTTCAGTATTGCAGAATATGGCAACAGTTTTAAAACTTAGAAGGAAATATTAAAAAACCCACTTGCAACAAAAGATCATAAATGCAAAAAAATATATCTATTATCGTCTTATGTATGTTTTTGCGGACGTTTTTATTCAGATCTGGTCACTGCTCGTGTTTCATATTAGCTGTATAAGCTACCCCCTAGTAAGTGCCCTTTTAAAGTTTCGATGAAGCGACGTAGAGTAGATATATCGTCTGCGACTACTTACCGTCACCACGTTCCACATTCCTCTAGAATTAAGGAGAACCTTACCGAGCATGTTTATATTCTGTTTCAACTTCTATGTGAGTCTCTGTAGTCTTCTACGTACATTTGTATTCGTTTAGGCTACGGCAACAAAGACTAGATCGAAACGCACAATATATTTATAATGTTCAATGAAGAGTTAGATATTGTAGGTATAATTTGATATTAGATATTCATGTACACAGAGATGGCTGTACTCTGGTGGATAGTGAGTTGCATGTTCATTGGATAAATTTTGTGTATAAGCAATATCATTGCGTCGTTATAATTTGGAATCCTGAAAAAAATTGGCTGTTACTTATAGAAGAAAGTGCTGATGAACATGTGATATACCTAATAATGCATGTATCAATTTTATATATTGTATAATTAAGTATAGATATCTGTCTTTGTTGTTAATTGTAGCCTAAATAAATGAATGCTTCCCTAAATGTTTCTGGTGCCAACTAAATATGTTTTAGACGATATTCGTTACGACGATATTTATTTGTTAATGTTTTTGAACTTTTGAAACTGCCTTTATATTTTCTGGCATTTTTTGTATACTCGTTTGAAATTCCTATCCTGTTATCTATTCTGTTTATTCTATTTAAGAGTTTATTGAGAAAGTTTTAGATATTTTAGTAAGCAAGGCCCGGTGCTGTATCATCAGTAGTTACTGTGTTATCCTCGAGGCTTTGAGTGATGAGCAATGCCACAGATGCGATATTTCGGGCAAGTTTGTTCAATTCGCAAATTCGTGAACATGGAAAATCAAAATTTTTAAATATCCATTCATTAGTATTTCCATATGTAAATAATGTACAAAATTATAATTCTGTACTCGAAGATCATGATTTTAAGTACTTTTTTATATTTGTAGCGTAAAATCCGCTAGCAGTATCGTGACTCTCGATTGTACATACTTGTGTAAATAAAATTGTAAAAGATATATTTATTCCGTCAATCATATTAAAATTGAGACATTATAATTACCTATATTTATTGTTTAAAAAGGAACATTGTAAAATTGTTTTCATATAAATAAAAAATGTGAGAAACGCATTGTATTGTTTTACTCATATTGCACCACAGATTTTATGTTGTTGATGTACTCGTATATGGAAATAATAGTAACTTTATAAAATAGTTAGTCCCCAATAACTATTGTTCTTTGTTTTCTTTTACCTTGCAGTGTAGTGGCTTCAAATATCTATATTTTAAGAGCACACACCCTTGTCTAAGCTACAGCTACTGCAATTAATAATCTCTCTCTTTTTTAAAAAAAGGCCGCCCTAGTGTGTCATGCCGTCATAACGTAAAAGATCCAGAAAGAATTATTCAGACAAATACAAGAAGCGGGCTGTATTTACGCTCTTCAAAATACGGTACGTAAATAGTCACAAAGACGGTTGCAACTGACGACCTACGTAAACATTGAATTACATTGTCGATCTAAGCGGCAAGACAGTCACGCTCTGAGTGCTAGTCAGTGCCGGTTTACCGCTAAATTCAATATTCTAACTATCCATAAATTTAGAG
The DNA here is from genome assembly GCA_944739405.2 of Euclidia mi. Taxonomy (NCBI): domain Eukaryota; kingdom Metazoa; phylum Arthropoda; class Insecta; order Lepidoptera; family Erebidae; genus Euclidia; species Euclidia mi. The sequence goes on from OX123207.2 coordinate 17,139,868, forward strand.
ATTTGAGATACATGCCCTATGTATTTTGTATGGAGATTATTTCAAATATTTATTTTTATTCATAGACTCTCGCCTGTATCCCCGAAGGGGTAACCAGAGGTGTTATATTACACCCACACTTCGCCATGAATATTTAGGTCCCACGTAATAGGGGGCGAGCCTATTGCCGTACCGGCCACATTACCAGACTCCGTGCTGCTACTGAGAATTCGGAAAAACTCAGTAACACTTTTGACCGACCCTGGAATCAAACCCGGGACCTCCAATCAGCAGTCACATACGCTATCCACTAGACGAGGCATACGTATGGAGATTATTTCAAATATTTATCTAAAATCTCCAAATCCAAGTAAGATCGAATATTCAAACCGGCCGCCCCATTAACAGATCAAGCAATTACTCAGGGCATCTTCTCTTGAGGCTCTTGAGAGGCACTAGCAAAAAACATCAACTGCGTGATTTTACAAAATAAAACGCACTTCTGGAAAGTTTGAAAACACAATTTATTTCCAAGGACATTCGACAAATAAAATAAATATAAATCAGTCGTTAACATATCATTGTTGTTCTATAAAATGTAACATTGTCTGTTATTCATAAGTAATTAAATTAAAATAATGCTAAAACCTCAACAATGTAATGATACATAATAATATTATACTTTGGCAATCTTACAAATATCTGCAAAATATAATTTTTCTGCTTATAATACTGATTATTAAAATCTTTTTTTTTTACTTTTATTGAAAGCGATGATTCGTTATCTGACATGTTGGACAACACGTCAGCCAACGTGTTGGCGAACATGTTAGCTAGTGAATGGTTGCCTTAGCTTTAATACTGTCCGTTAATTATTATTGTTACTTGGAAGTGATCCTGTGTAATATTTCAAAAAAACTAGATCTATTGGTCTTTATCTACGAAATTCTAATGATATGAAATAGTTTAATGGCGGTTTCAATATCCGATCTATCCAAGGCTTTGGAGAATTCGAGATAAGTGTTTTGACATATTTTGTATGCAGCTTATGTCAAAAATTAATCATGTTTTTTTAGACTCACGCCTGTATCATCGAAGGGGTAGGCAGAGGTGTAATATTACACCCACATTTCGCCATGAATTTTTAGGTCCCACGTAATAGGGGGCGAGCCTATTGCCGTACCGGGCACATTACCAGACTCCGTGCTGCTACTGAGAATTTCCTAACGGCAAAACCCACTAGCACTGCCCGACCCGGGAATCGAACACGAGACCTCCCAATCCCACGTGCATATTTATGCCAAAATGGATAGATCGAATATTGAATTCAGCGGTAAGTGGATAATGTTGACCTAAAGTGTTGGGTGTGGTTAAAAAGGTAACCGATATAAGAATGTTTTACATAAAGATTGGTAAGAAATTTTCTAGTCGTCATATTTTAAGTAATCTAATAAGTTTATAATTTTTATATAAAGCTTCAAATTTTGTATGAATATGCATGAATATAACTGGAGATAAAAACATTTAATTTATTCTTATATAGAGGACACCGAGAGACAAGGAGTTTATTGTCATATTTTTAGTAATGTAAGACAGTGACATAAGTTCATGATGGTAAATTGTGAATTAAGTTCTGTGGATTAGTTAACCACTTATAAAATATGAAATGTCATAATTATTTTTCTAGTAATTAAGCTACCATTCCAGAAATGGTAGCTTAGAAAGGAATTACTGTTGAGTAACGCTGATATTTTTTTTATAGACTCACGCCTGTATCCCCGAAGGGGTAGGCAGAGGTGTAATATTACAACTAATTGTTTTATAAACATTTTGAACGCTACAGTCATGTATAGATACCAAATGGGACAAACCAAAATGTATCTAGCACGTATTGTGCGCTAACTGCATTTTGGCTTGTCAGCTATGGCGGTATGATACTAAAACTATGACGGTCAAAATTCACGACTAAATATTTTAAGGGTTCAAAATAATGTGCATATTTCATGATAAAACAATATCAACTAAAATATTCATTAACTTATGCCACCGACTGTACTGCGCAGCCAACACTTTAGAGGACGCCGCTTTCTATGTCTTTACATTAGTTCCATTTTAGTCCGCCACAATTTAACCTTTTTTATTCAACGTCATATTGATAATTAACATCCATTTATCAATTCCAGTAATGTCTAGATTAATTACATTCTGTTATAATTTTACAGATTACATCGAAGACTTGTAAGCCAAAATGTTATATTTTATAAAGTTGATCGAAATAAATACTAAATATAAATATTATAAATTGATCATATTATTATTGTATTTCACTAAGTGTTCTTTAATTCGCTAAGCAAACATAAAACGACATTTCTCATATCTCATACACATTATTTGTACTCCTGCTCTTAAATTATACACAGACAGTTATCTATCTAATGATTAACATACATTTCAAAGCAAAACACCGATAAAATGAAATTCGATTATGTAAATATACAAAAATATTTATTTTGTACAGTTGCCCCCAAAATACGTGCTATACACATATCAAATGTTAAAACAAAATAAAAATAATTAAATATAGATTTTTGATAAGTGTACAGTACAGATATATTTCGCTGACTGTACCTAAAAACATCGACACACACATCTTACACCACACAAATATTATATCTAACACATAAAAAGAAAGCTTGTTATACATAAAACATCAAAAATGACCAGCATCTTTATCAAAATGGTCTACAAAACTAAATTTTGTCGGCATTTGGAACTCGCAGATGGCACTATTACGAAATACATTACTTAAAATAAGTACATTATGTCTAAACATTATAATATTATATATTCCACTTAAAGTTAACACTTGTATAATAAAATAAATACTTAGTAGAAACCGCCCACTGTATTGAAATTATCCTAAAGTAACATAAAATTAAAAAGGTCAACATTTTTCTCAGATAAGCTCAGCTCAAGTCTGGTTGTTCATGCATGCCTATCTCCAACACGGCTAGACCGTTTTAGATATGGTTTGTTTCAATTGATAAACCTCTTTTATTATGAATCGGTCTATAATATTTTAACCGAACCTTAATTAACATACTTAATATGTATAACACAATAGATATTTTAAAATACATTATTATAAAGTATTGTTAAAATTAATTATTTAAGTCAGGTCACATACACACAAATAATTATTAAAATACATAAATAAAATGATCTAATTTACGAATTATGGCTATGTATATTTCGAGACAATAAAAAGATTACTTCGAAACCCTATTTACATTTAAAAATTGCCTATTACATTTAAAGTGGGTGGGGTGAAATTATAGTAAATAATGTTGCACATGGGCGCAGGAAAATACCATGTACCTATCTCATAAACAATATTTATTTAATCACTAGTTTTAATTAATTCAAGGCTATAGACAAAATACAATAAAATATATTAATAATATAGTTGTTCAAATAGCTGAAATTTACTAACATAACGTTTTTAGAAATGGCTATTCTTTTAAATTAGTTATTTTTACCCTCCAACTCCATAACTAAAATCAACAATTCATTATCCAACATGTTTGCCGACGGCGCCGGCCAACAAAGAGGACAATGAATTGTCGTTTTATTCCTTGCGCTATCATTTTAATTATGAATAGGCAAAATTGTTTTTAATGTTATTTTTTTGCCTAAAGCTCGAAATAATTTATTTTTACACAAAAATGAAAGTCCGTATATTATACCATCGCATAATCTCCTACTAACTCATATACCCGTTTTCTAGACAACAGCTAAGCTCATATATATACATACAATATAAATATCAAAATCTTTGGGTTGCAGGAACCCTAAAAACGAATTTGGTTGGTAAATGAAATAGACATTCCAAGACAATCAATTCATTATCTGAATAACTTCTCATTTAATTTAAGTAGTCAATAATTTAACTAGGATTTCCAGTAAAAAAGAAAGAAACCAATACACGCTTCAATGTATCAATACTATCAATGCTTAAACATGTCTTTCACAAATATTACGTATAGGTATATAATATTTGCGAATGTCATAAGATTGTGCTATATTTCTTTTCTGATTATTTTATTAGTGTTTTCCTCTTTTGTCCCGTTTTCCTATTTTTATGTTTAGTTGTAAGTATCTACATATTATGTAGTTCAAGTTTAAAAAAGCAAATAAACGCTGAATAAATGTATGTATGTATTTCTGCATCAAGTATTTTATCGAACCTATGGTTTTAAACGCTTTGTTATGGTTTTAGGCTTTTAAACGCATTTCAACATAATTATAGCTTATTTAGAATTGTATTAAAAACCTGGCGATGAAAACGGGTGACCGTAAGTTTTATTGCCCGTTCTTTCTCATGGTTCTACACCCTTGCTTTGCGAACGTGGCAGTAAATGTAAATGTAGAAGCAAAATAATGTAAAGTAATAATGTTTTAAATTTGACGTTCATAAGTGTCACGTTGTGATCTAAATGAATAAAGGATTTTGACTTTGATTTTGATTGCCAGCAATATCTATTTAATTCACCAACTTATCTACTAGCTACTTAAGCTGAAGCTTTCTTACCAGACCTCGCACTTGTGTTTAGGGTTCATCTTTGAGCCGGGTTGGCACTGGAATTCTTCGGAAAATTCTCGAAGGTTCGTCAGAGGTCCTATGACTCGGTACTTGGCAATTGTATGGTCGTCTTTTTCTATTTGCATCTTTGTTGATTCTTTTGTCATTGCTGAACACCATACCTGGGAAATATATTCAGATTGTGAATTACGATAGTTTCATACCTAGGGATTCAAAAAGAAGCTACTGTATCGTCCACTATCTTCCTCATAATCGTTCTATCCTATTAGTCTAAGAGCCAGTGTTCCGCAGACTTACGGTATAGTAGCAAACTCCATATTAATGCTAGTTATACTAATTTAACTGCTGTAGATCAAATGGGGGTTCACTATTCCCATAGAGGGTTCCTTTAGGCGTGCCTAGAAGTCGAAAAGCGTGAAAATCGACTTTCAAAACGTGATCGCAGCATGTCTGCCGTTTTGATATCTTAAAATATATAGTTTTTTTTATAGAAATACTTAATGGCAGACACTTGTTCCGGTTCCAACTATATTTTATATAGTATCAAAGTTTCCAATTTTTCATAAAATTTACGTTATTTTAGCAAAGCTAAAAATTATATATGTTGTTTATATTATTATTATAAACATATATTCACAAAGGCAGACACATAGGTCGGTTCTGACACGCGGGCAGACCATTCGATACTTTCTCAGGCGTGCTATTGAAGTTGCATGATTTTGATTTTCTCACCCTTCATTTCGCAGGGAACTAGTGTTTCAGCAAGGCTGCAATTTATGTATGTTTTTTACGTCATTATTATACATATATATCTAAAAAACCAGACCGATAGGTCGGTTCTAAAATGCAGGCAAACTACATAATAGTTTCGCAGTCATGCTAATGGAGATACACGATATTGACTTTCTCACTCTTACTGGCAATGACAGCGAATGAGTATGAATACATGTGAACAGTGTTTTTAAATTTTATTTATAACTCTTATTTTCAATCATAAACATATAAGTTTTTATAAAGAAATCTAAATTTTTTTTCTCTTACAATAATAATGATTTGCTACTTATTTTGTTCTAACAAAACATACAACTCGAAATTCAAATACAGAATAAATAAATTTAATGTTGGCTACAAAAAATCTAAATGATTCACTGTTCTTCGTCAGAACTGCAAACTTTCGTTGATTGAAACAAGGCAAGTTATTTGTTTCCAAGTCCCTCAGGTAACTATCCTATTAAATTGCAGAGAAAACATTTATTTTATTCAAATAGTTTCCGAAATGAATAGCGTATATTCAATAATCCTTGTCCATCGTTTTTACAACGGTGCTTGAATACTGAATCCCTGTGAGATGAAGAGAAAGTCAATATCGTGTACCTATCTCCATTTAGCATGACTGCGAAACTATTATGTAGTCTGCCTGCATTTTAGAACCGACCTATCTGTCTGGTTTTTAGAGTTCCGTACCTAAAAGGTAAAATACGGGACCCTATTACTAAACCTCCGCTGTCTGTCTGTCTGTCCGTCTGTCTGTCACCAGGCTGTATCTCATAATCTGTGATAGCTAGAAAGCTGAAAATTTCACAAATTATGTATTTAAATAATGAAAATGAAAATATTAGGGGGGTCCCATACAAAACGTGTTTTTTTTCGTATTTTTTGCCCAAAATTACTAACTGTAACAGGTAGATGCTTTAAATTTTCACAGAAAATGTAGTTGTATATTACCTTTCAAAATAAATAAATGAATTTAAAAAAGTTAATAATAACGGGGGGCTCCAATACAACAAACGTAATTTTTAAGCAATTTGTTACTCGATCTTAATAAACAGGTAGAAACTTAAAAGTATTTACGTTTATGTACATACAACAAAGTTGATTTTCTTTTATAGATGATGGTACGGAACCCTTCGTGCGCGAGTCCGACTCGCACTTGCACAATTTTTTAGATAAACATGTATAATAATGATGTAAAAAACATACATAAATTGCAGCTTTGCTGAAACACTAGTTCCCTGCGAAATGAAGAGTGAGAAAATCAAAATCATGCAACTTCAATAGCACGACTGAGAAAGTATCGAATGGTCTGCCCGCGTGTCAGAACCGACCTATGTGTCTGCCTTTGTGAATATATGTTTATAATAATAATATAAACAACATATATAATTTTTAGCTTTGCTAAAATAACGTAAATTTTATGAAAATTGGGAAACTTTGATACTATATAAAATATAGTTGGAACCGGAACAAGTGTCTGCCATTAAGTTTTTCTATAAAAAAAACTATATATTTTAAGATATCAAAACGGCAGATATGCTGCGATCACGTTTTGACAGTCCATTTTCATGCTTTTCGACTTCTAGGCACGCCTAAAGGAACCCTCTATGGGAATAGTGAACCCCCATTTGATCTACAGCAGTTAAATTAGTATAACTAGCATTAATATGGAGTTTGCTACTATACCGTAAGTCTGCGGAACACTGGCTCTCAGTCTATATGGTGTTATCCAATTTGCATCTAAGCCCGTAGTCCGTTGTCTAGTTTAACCAGATAATTATGACAGAATTGTCCGTGGTGACGGATTAAGAATACGGAATGTCACCACCCCATATCAGCCCATGGGTGTCGTAAGAGCCGACAGAGGTAAGAGAAGGAAAACTTGATACTAACCCTATACTAACCCGTTTGGCCAGCGTGGTATAGTAGGCCAATTCCACCTTTCAAAGAAGAGGCTAAGTCCAGGAGTGGACTGTTTTTTTTTTTTTTTTTTATGGCAATCTGCCGGCTTTTTCGACAATTCCTGCCAGTGTCGGGTATTGGTCGCACATGTGTTAATAGTTAAAAACAATAGTTATTGATTATCAATTTATCATTGGTCTATTGTGGGATCTTTCCAGGACCTGTAACAAGTGACACATACACAAAAGTTAGTTTATTAATACACATATATTATTTACAACACAAATTATGGCAATAGAATATAATACTTATAGTTTAATCGTGTTAGTCGATATAAATTTTATAAAAGCATTAATCATGAAGGGGTTTGGGAAGTGTGATAGGAGGTGCCTCACATTAAAAGGACGTTGAATTTTTAATTTTGAAATAATTTGTTCTAAAGGTGTGACATCATTCAACGGGCAGTTTAAGAAAATGTGATCTAGAGTACCTTCGTCTAGACCACACTCACAAATAGAACTGTCACGGACTCTAATTTTATGTAGAAACACTGGGGTGCAACAAAACCCAAGGCGTATTCTACAGATGACTGATGTTACAGTTTTAGGGGCTTTCTTAAATTTATAAAACCAGGGTTTAACAGGGATGACGGGCTGGATCGATGCATATAAACTTCCCTTGAATCTGCTAGAATTGAACCAGGCCGATTGCCAGGAATTGAATAGATCCGTTCTAGATGAGTGTATCAAGTCATTTGTCAAAATAAAAAAGTATTTATGATCTGCAAGGCTACTAGAAACAGCGACCTTAGCAGCTTCGTCCGCGCACTCATTACCTCGGATACCAACATGACTAGGGATCCAAACAAGTGTGACCTCAATGCCCTTCTCAGAACAGAAAAACAGACAGTTTTTAATTTCCATGATAATTGGGCTATGGATGTCACTCTTGAAAGGGTTTTTGACTACAGCCTCTAAGGCACTTCTGGAATCCGAGAATATTACCGCCCTTGAGATAGTAGAGTGAGCTAAGATGAACAATAAAGCCTCGAGAATGCCAATACACTCTCCAATGAAAACAGATGTTTGGGGAGGACATTGAAATTGGAGAATAATTTGGGAATTTGAGTAGTAGACTGAGATCCCGGTGGTACTGTCTGGGTTTAGTTTTGATGCATCAGTGTAGAAAATATGATGCTCTCTCCATCTATCATCCACAATGGAAACAAACTCCCTGTTAGCCTGTGCAGAGTCTTTATTCAAACCAAGGTATAGGATATAGTTGGGTCTAAAACTTAATACTTTGTACTGAGTATCATATAGTGGAAATTTGGTATACTGTCGCAACGGGTAATTTGCCTCCAGGGTATGAATTTTTCTCAGAGTGGTTACTAATAGAGGTAGTTCCTTGTGAGCCCAATAACCTTCCTCTTGACACAACAGATTTAACTCACGGAGTTTCCTGAGGATATAATGTTTTTTTAAAAAGTATGCTCTATAAAGATATCTATCTGCCAGATATTGCCTACGTAGGAATAGGGGAGGATCTCCACTCTCCACCTGTAGGGCGTTGGTCGGAGTGGATTTCATACACCCCAGTACTATGCGGAGGGCTTTAGATTGCACAGTATCTAGCTTTGCTAGCATAACTTTGCTACAAGGCTCCAGGAGGAAAGAACCATAATCAAGTAAGCTTCTTACTATGGCATTATAAATAAGTTTTAGGCTAAATGGATGGGCACCCCACCAAACTCCTGCCAGCGCACGTAAAATGTTGATGTTTTTTTCACATTTGCCCACGATGTAATTAAGATGAGGAACTCCAGACAATTTTGAGTCAAGGACAACCCCAAGGAATTTAACATAATCCTCTCTTTTAATTTGAGATCCTTCAATGTATAACGGGGTATCTGGTATAGTTCTTTTACGTGAAAAGACCACCACGGAGCTTTTGGGAGCCGACAAATGAAGGCCATGAGAAATCAGCCAGGAATTTAAGGAATCAAGGGAGGTTTCCATCGATATTTTTGCGTTTAGTACCGATGAGTCTGTTACATATAGACATAGATCATCAGCATATTGTAGGATCTGACAATTGACATTCAGCGATTCGTGGAGATTAGAGGTATATATGTTGTAAAGTAGTGGGCTTAAAACAGAACCCTGCCAGACAGATCCGGGGTTAAGGTTTTCCCCTGGGATAAAAAGATTGACGGTACGACCAGATAAAAGGTTGCATATGCAGTGAAGCATCTTAACAGGAATACTCAGCTGGCGTAACTTACTTCTGAGGACTGAAAGATTGACACTGTCCTAAGCTGAGGAGATATCCAAAAAAACAGCTAGAACAGATTTATTATCACTAAAAGCAATGCGAGTGTCTGTAATGAAACACGCAATGCTATCCATAGTACTGTAACCCTTACGGAACCCAAACTGGGATTTGGCCAAAAAACCCCTATTCTCCACGAACCACTCTAGTCTATTTTTAATGAGGTGTTCAAAAATTTAACACATTACAGGGGAAAGAGCAATGGGACGAAAATGATCTGCCTTGTTTGGAGATTTACCAGGCTTTAATAATGGGATGATGAGCTGAGATTTCCATTCATGTGGGATGAAGGCTGTAGAAAAACAAGTATTAATTATGTTTAAAAGGTATTGGCGACTGTGGGGGCCTTCTAAAAAATGAATATGGGAATCCATCTATCCCAGGTGCAGAGTCCTGGACATAATGAAGCACAGAATCTAATTCTTCTAGAGAGAAAGGAAGGTCTAGGGGATCATTGGAAATGGTCACCTCGTTTGTTGGTGAAAGATAGGAGGTACACTCAGAAATAGAAGGGACAAAGGAGGGAGCTAATTTATTTAAAAAAGATACAGCAACTTCACAGGGGATAGGAGGGGAATTTGAGAAAGAGTACCCACAGCGGAATTTTTTGAATTTTTGCCAAACTAAGCTTGATGGAGATGATGGAGAGAGGGAGAAACAAAAGTTTTTCCATCCTTCATACTTCTTCCTCCTGAACAGGCGCCTAGATTTCGCAACCAATCCGTTATATATGATTAAGTTTTCCATGGTCATGTTACATATATAATTCAACTCCGCTTTACTACGGGCTTTAATTATGTCTGTGCATTCTCTGTCCCACCATGGAGGGGATGAGATTTTCCCAGTAGCTGCTTTTTTTTGTGGAATGGATATATCGGCTGATGATGAAATGGCATCTTTAAATTGGGAAATACATATATTCAGGTTGGTTTGGGAAATCTGTGGACAGGCCAAGACCTTTCCCTCGAGGGTAGAATAATAAAGACCCCAGTTTGCATCGGCAACTCTGTGTCTGAGCAAAGGGGTTTTATCTTTAACAGGCATGTATTTGTTAATGATGGTTGTGCATATAGGATAGTGATCACTACTATGTGTTGAGTTTAAGCGATTCCATTCTAACGTGGCTGTCAAACTGGCTGAACACAGAGTGAGGTCAACACAGCTTTTACCTTGGTCAGGTCTGGGAAAACGTGTGGCAGAACCATCATTAACAACACATAAACCACAAGCATCTATTAGGTCAACTAATTCATTTCCTGGACTATCGCAATGTTCAGATCCCCACAAGACGTGGTGGCAGTTAAAATCACCTAAAATGATAAGTGGACTAAAGACAGCACAAACATTATTTAAAAATTGAAAACATAAGGAGTTAGGAGTGGGAATATAAATAGAAATAAAGTTAATGCCACTGACATTGATGCCAACGGCATCAACTTCACTTCCATGGCTAGGAAGCAGGAGGGGAGAGGCAGGAAGAGCATTGTTAACGAGGATAGCAGCACCACCATAACCATCAGGACGGTCACAGCGGAACGTACTATACCCTGGAAAATTAAAATTTAAGGCGAGGCAGAAGCCAAGTCTCAGATAAGGCGAATATGGCAGGTTTATATTGATTAAGTAGGAAAATAATTTCAGCTTTTTTTGGGAGAGCGCTCCTGGCGTTCCACTGGAGACACTTGAGGTCCATGGTTGCGAGTAAGTATAAAATTAACTAAGTTGTGGGCATCGTGGTCTGGTAAGTTGACTTTCGAAAGGAGTAAGCAAATAATGCTGACTAGGTCAAACTCATTTGAAGAGAGGTCCTCTGTGGGAGAAGAATTGTTGTTTGGGAGAGCACAACCGTTAGAAGAGGGCGAGAAAGAATAGTTGCTGGTGAGCTCTTGATGAGCTCTCTTGTCGTAACCGGGGGCGAGAGGGGCATGGGTTTTGGGCTTTTGGAAGACCGTTTTACGGTAAGAAATGGAGGAAGGAGTGTGGGCACTGGTATTGAAATTGGGGGGAGCAGGGGCAGAATAAAGGGTTAGAGGGGGAGAGGATGAGACATCAGCATATGATTTGTAACTGTTTGGAAACTTTTTGGATGCTTCCTGGTATGAAATTGATTGCTCAGCCATTGCAATTTTAATATTCTTTTGCCTCACAGACTCTGGGCATTGTTTACTGTTAGCGTAATGTGGGCCAGAACAATAGAAACAGGTAGCATCCTCTGCAGAGCATCCCTCACCAAAGTGCTCACCACCGCAGCGGTAGCACCTGGGCTTGGAGCGGCACTGAGCCTTGGTGTGTCCATATTTACAACATCCAAAGCATTGGATCGTGGGGAAATGATAAAGCTCTACTGGAAGAGAGTTGTAGCAACAAAAAACCCTTTTAGGGAGTACTTGACCATCAAGTGTTAGGACAACTGCTGATGTTGGTTTCCACTCAGTTACACCGTCGCTGATGACCTTCCTATTCAGGCGTCTCACTTTTAGAATGCGTCCGCAACCTGTTGGCGTTTTGACATTCTTTACAATTTCAGTGTCTGACCATTCCGGGGGAATGCCCTTTACAATACCCATCCTCGTGATGTTGTAGGTGGGAATGGAGATGGTGTAGTCCTTTTCAGTAAATGTCTTATTATCTAAGAATGCATTGGCATCCTCTGGACCTTTGAATTCTACTGAGATTCTATTCCTACCTACTTTTTTTATCCCGTCTGAAAGAACATTTTTAATGTTGTGTTTAAGGATTAATCTGCCAAAGTTGATGGGGTTGATTGTGGTGCCGGATGCAAGATCCTCTGACTTTTTAGAGACATGTACTAAAAACGGAGCTACGTCCATTGCGGAGTATTTCGTACGACTATAGGGTTGAGGATTAGAGTGAACGGTGTGCTTTTTGGGAGGGGGAGGGCCATCGTCGTCTTCACTCGCCTTACGGCGTAAGGTGTTTTCTGCGGACTCAAAGTTAGAAAGTGGGACTGTTAAACCTGGCGAATATGTGAATACGTCTTGGGAAACGTTGCCCACAGGAGCATTCTGCGTGTCGCGGGAACTGATGGGATCTGGCGGGCGGCCAGGAGGCAGTTCATCTACCTCCATGGTCGTCCGGGCATAAGACTTAGGATTAATTAGTAACTAACAGTACTTACCTGTAATACACACAAACAAACACTAGAACAGCACCAATACAACAATACGAACGGATACAGGGTCACAAATAACACCAAAATAGGTTTAAAATGCAAAATTTTAGACAAGTAATTCTCGCACATGTGCTCACAAAAGACCCATAGGCAAGAAGCCGAGTGGACTGTTAAAAGCTGATGATGATGATGACAGAATGTTAGCTTTTTCACTGAGCGATTACCGTCCGACCTTCGAAACCCAGATGACTAGACAGTGTCAATATATTCAAGGGTTCCTATAACAAGTGTCAAAATATTTTCGTGACAGTCGGTAGCGACGGCTTCTTGCCCGTGCTTTCCGAAGCTCTGATGGGCAATAATTAACAATTCAATACGAAAATAACCTCTAAAAGTCAGTTGTGTGAGACGTGGAGTTTGAACACTTTGAACCCGAGACCTTCCTGATGGCAGTCTGTTGGTATCTCATTTACTGCCTTCATCTTAAGTATATCATATGATAGGTACACATAAATAAAATTGGAATGTCTGTTTGTAATATTAAAATAACTGCTTTTTACTAAATGCATATGGATGTATACACAGAACATAATTATACCGAAATGTCATTTTTTTTAATTTTTGTCTGTCTGTCTGTCCGTTTGTTCTCGGACCGCCGATTGACCGATTTTGATGGGACTTTCACTGGCGGATAGCTGATGTACCAAGGAGTAACTTGGACTATAAATTAACCGGGTGCGCGAAGTAGTTCCCTCAGGACGCGAGTGCATCCTCGGGAAACAGCTAGTATGACAAATATCTCTATTACTATGGATATGTTAGCCAATATTCTGTCATACTTATCTGGTTAGACCAGTAAGCGGACCTCGGGCTTCAAGGCGTGTAAGTATTGGATGCAACCGGGATAACGCTGGGACGATGATGATGTTCATTATTATGGAGTCTCACCTGAGCAAAAGATATAAAGAACAGTTGTCGGTCATTATACTTGAGTCCGGGCAGCGTGTGGTTTTGCTTCGTGTTCTTCCTGTAGTCTAAGTACGCGTGGAATGATGCCTTCAGACCTCCGTTGTCCGCTATATTCTCACCTAGGATGATAATCGAACAAATTATTACTAGAATAAGTAAAGAAATCCTATGCTAACCCGTTGGGCAGAGTGATAAGGTAAGCCTAATCATCCCAATGCCTCACAATGCTATTGTGACACAAATCAAGAGAGGATTACGTCAAGCAGTCCACTGCAAAAGGCTGTATTAAAAGAAGAAAGAAGTATAAAAAATATAGATAGATATAATTTGTTCTCTCCTGAATTCTTCTTCTTGATCGTTTCCTCATGACTGAGGGACGTGATTATGGTCACACTACACACCATAATCACGTCCCTCTCCTGAATTATTATTTATCGCTTGTCCCGTGCCTCAGAGAGCACGTTAGGCCGTCGGTCCCGGTTGTCATGAAGATCTTTGACAATCGTTACAGGGCGTCAGTACTTTCTAAATAAACTGACACTAGTCTAAACCATGGAATATCGCTATCCCTTCGGGTTGCGGAAGTCAGACAGGCAGTCGCTCCGTGGAAAAGCTAATATTCAGCCAAATCCGGTTAGACTAGTAAGCGGACCCCAGATTGAAACCGGGATAACGCTAAGAGGATGATGATATTTTCTTCTCTCCGTTAACAGAATTGTCTTTTCTTGCTTATACTTTTATAAGCGTGTATATTTTCGATCGTCCTAACATAAACCCATGCTAACAACTTTTCGCGTTTTCCAAAGTAGGTAGAAGTACTAATTATTTAAAAGACCTAAGTAAAAGCCAAGGAAATGTGTAAAATAATTGTATTCAGAAAGTATTTTATATTCACTCACCAAGAGTTTGCTTCCCATTGAGATGTTGTCCATCGACGGAGTACGAAGAGTATTGCTTCTGCATGCATTCGGCGCGCAGCTTGAAACGGTTTATAGTCTTGTTGTTCCACCACTGGTTCAAGTTACCGAATCTATAAGGAAATAGAATAGAAACATTCACAAAACAGGTACTTTTAATAACTATGTGGAAGCAATTAGAATTAATAATTGTGAAAGTAGCTGCATCGGCTTTACACAATATGAATGCTAGGTATTTAAGTAATTTCACTGATTAATGGAAGGGTGTAGGTACCTAAACCTCAATAATGGTGACATCCGATAACTTCAAAATTAAAATTTATTTCAAAGAAGATATTTTTCTTAATGTTGGTTTTTAAAGTTATGTACTCAGGTGTCACCCAAAAGGGTTGCCACCAGCAGTGGGTGCCACCCAAGTCATCTAAGCCAGTGGATGTCGTCCAAGGCAACTAAGGTACTGCTTAGTATGTCACCATTTTAGAATTACATAGATACATAACTGGCGAAGTGCGGGTGTGTAATACGAGGTGTATTACACACCCGCACTTCGCCAGTTATGTTACTATCCCCCTGCTTACCCCTTCAGGGATAAAGGCGTGAAGATATGTTATGTTTAAAAATGTTTTATTAAACCTGCAAGAAATGTGCATCGATAAAATAAAATGCTTTTCCACATACCTATCATACTCCCTGCCCTGGTCATCAAAGGCGTGCGTGAGCTCGTGTCCCATGACGACCCCCATGGCTCCGTAGTTGACGCACTTGGGGTTGTCTCCGTCGTAGAACGGCAGCTGCAGGATGCCGGCCGGGAACACGATCTGGTTCTTAGTGGGCGTGTAGTATGCATTAACTGTTGAGGGGGTCATACCTGGAATATATAAAAAACGGGTTTAAAATTGGCACAGATAACAAATTGCGCGAATATATGCGTAGTATAGAGATTTCAATTCCTGTAGCTGTGTCTGTTTTATGGTTTTATAAAAACAACTTCTACATTAGGCATGGATTCTGGTTCGTGGGGAGTGTGTAGAACTTAACAAACATACAACGAATGGATATAATTTACACCGAGACTCTATACAACAAGTTACGGATCTCACAAAGTGTTGTCTTGTGTAGTAACCGAGCCCACAGCAATCGGCGCTGTGTCAAATGATGAGACAGCCGCCGAACCCACTACCTCAACCGTGCAGACATCATCCATCTAGCGCTCATAGCAAGAGCTGCGTGGCTGTTCATAATAGTTGAGCAAGGTAAACAATGTTCACAAATGAGACCATAATGTTGTGATCTCAGAAAATAATAGTTTGACTACATCGAAGGCTTCTAGACGGCCTATCATCACCCGAGTTGCCACACACTTTTATACATCTAGAAAGGCTACTTTAAAAGACTTCCAGATGTCAACTCACCCCATTTTGTCTTATTGACAGGCTTATCCAGTTTGTTTAGGTCGTTCTTCAGACTGAACACATTGAACGCGATGTTGTTCTCGAAGTATTCGTTAGGCGTCACTTCCAGCTCTTCGTACTGCTTGTCTAACTCGTCTTTGTGGAGAATATAATCGGGGAAACCTGGTAGAATAAATATGAGTTGCAGAAAAAGTTTGCTAAGGCAAATAGATGAGCGAAAGCCAAGTGGGCAGAGTCATAGTTTCACAAGTCGAAAATTGTTTTCAAAGGGTTTTGAGAATTATATTGTCGCTTGCCCATGTAAAGAGTAAAAAGTAGTCCGTAGTCATAAGGAATCTTTTAAATGTAATAACAGTTCTCTGCGTTGTGTGAGGAAACTAACCCTGGGTTTCTCGGCGAAAGTCGCGTGTCCAACTGGGACATCGCAGGGATAATGAAAAGGTAATTATGCTTTTGAAACGGTCACATTGCAATTAGTAAGTATGAATTGAGACTGTACAAGTGTACAGGGTCAGGAAAATTAATCGCCTTAAAGTTAAAACATTTATATTCTATGAACTCAGATGCCAAATGTGCTGGACGTAGTACAATTTACCATCAATGTACTACAACATTTTGACAATACATTATTGGATTTCTTTCACAAAACGTCCAAAAAGAGCCTCACCAATCATATCAGTGATAGCATCAGCCTTCACTTCTGCCGCCTTCCGCGTCTCCATGTCCATCCAGTCCAGATTCTTCAGGTTCCTCTTGAAAGCGTTTCGGATGTTGTTGATCATTATCTCGCCCTGGGTTTTCGCCTCGCCATGGAAGACTTCCCGGACGAACATGGCGCCTACTGCAAATCCTGGGGGTGGAAAGTGTGGTGTTTAAAGTAAAGTCAATAAGACGAATGGCATTGAATGCTAAGTTGTTGTGATTAATTTGTGAAAGGGTTTAACACGTTGAATGCGGTACAAGCCAATTTTAACTTGTATTATACTTTCGTTTGGTGCGGCGTTGAAAGTAGGTGTTTTCTGTCAGGTGCGGGAGTGATTTCCAATTGAAATCGTTTAATCCAGAAAGAGACAAATATACATTTAAGTTTGTTACTTTAAATTGTATCTAATAGGTAGGTTTAAAGTATACAAGACAAATTCGACTTGTACCGCACCAGATGATAAAAAATCACAATCGGTGCGGTACCAGCCAAAATTGTATTGTACGCTACCGACTTGTATCGCACCACAGGAACTAGCCAGTATAGGCTAGTGCAGTCAGTAGATTCCGACGTATTTCGTCTATATCTAACACAAGATGCGATAAATAGGTCACTTGCTGAATTTCATTGAATCTATAATAGAAGCTCTGACCAAAACTAAACTTACTGATAAAATTACTGCCGGAATAAAAGTCAACAACTAAGAAAAACAATGAATGGCAGAGATGCCGACAAGAGAGTAAGAAGAGTCGACACGTACTGCAAAGAATGCGCCAAAAATATATGTTTGAAATGCTACAAAAAATCGAATAAGAACATTTAAGTTTTCTGAATTACTTTTTCCTTGAATAATTATAAATATCGATGTCGATATTTTGTTTCACTATTTTTCCCTTCCCTATAAAACTATCGACACAACAAACCTTGCCCTACCGCCGTGATGCGGTACAAGACGAATCCGTATTGTAATTTAAATGTCATATAATTACCTACTAAACTAAAGTTTGCATTCTGTGGCGACGACAAATGTATCTAATTGAATATGTCAACTTGCTATTGCAAGCGTAAAATTATATATTTTTATAAAAACCAAAGATTTATAAGCCATTATCGTCTTGTATCGCACCAGAATAAAAAACAGTACCTACAAGTGAAAATTGGTATGTATAGTATACTGTACGTAATTTGTAGTTTTAAAGTCTTGCATTCAACGTGTTAAACTTAAAGCAAAAACTTATATCATTTCAATTTTGCATAATTTAAAAAATGATCTATGTACTCATTTTTAGTAAATTGACATGCATTTATTGAAATGTTATGTAAATTTTTATTTGAATGTCGTGTGCGAATTTACATGATATTGGATTAAAAATTGATAATTATATCATCTTTTCGACTTATATTTTATGAATGTTGGTTACGTATTAGGCAATTGTAGAATTTGTGATTAATCATTACGGTTGTCTAGCTGATTTGAAAGGAAAATCTTTGATTTCATTAAATCATTATTTGGTTTAGCAGTAGCTACTTTGTGTCTTATTACCGTATCATTGGAAATATCAAAATGGAAAAGTTCTTAGAACTAACCGAAAAGATTTCATTATATTCTTACCAACAGCATTATTAGTATCAGTGACGCAGTATCTCCAAGACTCTTCGGTGCCTTCGGATCCAAAGAGCGCCTTCCTAAGGATCTTAGTGGCGTCCCTGAACGACTTGGACAAGTACGTCGACAGGGACCGGGACACTTGCCACATCATGTAGCTTGTTAACGTTCTGAAAAAGAACATATCGTAACGTTATTGGTAAACTATCCGAATATAACCAAATTTGGCTCAGCGGAAGCCTAGAAGAGACCAATAGAGTGTGATGTATGCGGGGGGTATTGCGCTCGAACTCATGCACGCTCTTTTTGATGCGTACCTATTGTATTTCGCTTTGCCTCGGAGTAAATTAATGACAGTCGTAATTGTCAATCAGTACCCTAGAATATACTGATTCTAAGACATAGGATATCACTATCCTTTGAGATTGCGGAGGTCAGACAGCTGTTGCAATGTTGGTAGCTAATATTCTGTCAAATCAAGATAGATTAGTAAGCGGTCATATAGCTTTCAAGAGCATTATAAAAATGTACTATTGTCAATATCTTGTTTCTAGCGCTATCCCAGTTGCAATCCGGGGTTTGCTTACTAGTCTTGCCACATTTGACTGTCCTAACCCTATCCTAATATATATTTACCAACTATCATCCGTTAAACCCCTCTTCAGCCGAATTTTAATGCAATAATTTACAATTGTGAATATACCTTTGGTCTTCTTCGTTACTGCTGTACTTCTTCATAATTTTGGTGAGATTCTTGAAGTACTCCGGCGCGTATACTACTATCTGTTGTGTTTCTGGTATCTGAAAAAAATAAAATTATTCCTGAATATAGGCAACAGTAAACATACATACTTTCATTCTCAAGTGATGTGTCGAGTGGAGTGTATTACGAGTCATGTGTTATACTGTACACACACAGCACATTTTGAGGCTATGAGGTGGTAAAATAAATTATGCACATCCTTTAGATAATATTAAATACCACACAAGAAACGCGGTAGAAAAAAGAAGCCGCAATAAAATAAGTAATAAAAACTATTGACAAAAAGAAAATCATACTTACAGTCTTATTAACCAGCTTAAAGGCATCATTGAAGAACATAGTCCAATTTAAAAACGGCACCTCTTTCTGCCAAGATTTTATCGTAAAAGGATTATATAGGCCTTCTTCATCCCTCCTATCTTCCGAAGGGGTAGTAATATTCGCTAGTTCTGTCTCAAATAGTATGACTTTGTTCATTTGAGCTCGAGCTTCGGTCTTATTTGCCCCTAAGAGGACGCATATACGCGTCATGTAGTCTAGATAGGCGTCTAAGACCTTTTTATGGGCTGTTCTGTTGAGGTAGTTGTCTCGAGTTGGTAGATTTAGACCGCCTTGGTCCAGCTGGAAGTGAGAAAGCAGGTCATGTTTTCAAAAGCATCGATTAAATGCCGCGATTAAAATAAACGTGGAGGTAAAGATTAACGGCTGGTTGCAGTATTCAATTATGAGATAGATCGAATAGGTACTTGCTACATAAACTCCTAACAAAATATGTCAAACATGTATCTCTAGTATCCAAAACCAATTTAAAGATGGAATATTAAAACCAGTAATTTTTTATTATTTTTTATTTATAGACTCACGCCTGTTTCCCCGAAGGGGTAGGCCGAGGTGTAATATTACACCCATATTTCGCCATGAATTTTTAGGTCCCACGTAATAGGAGGCGAGCCTATTGCCGTTGCCGGGCACATCACCAGACTCCGTGCTGCTACTGAGAATTCGGAAAAACGTAGTAACACTTTTGCCCGACCCGGGAATCAAACCCGGGACCTCCGATCAGCAGTCGCATACGCTATCCACTGGACCAAAATAAATTTTAAAGCTGCCTAGCTATAACATTTATTTTACTTTGTAAAGATATGAATATGACTACAAATACAAATTGGGTACTAAACCACAGAAAGGTGAGCACTCACCACAATGACGTGTCTCGAGGAATTGCGGTCATCCTCCGTGACTGCCCAGTTGAATAGACCTCCCAAGTTGTAGCTGAAATGTTATAAACATATTAGAACGAAAGGACTCTAAGAATAACTCTTAAATTGAGTACATTGTCAGATTTGTCGCAATTCTGTATCTGTATACTCGTAAACGTGTGCGTTTCGATGGCGCGGCCATGACGTTTTTTATTTTTTAAATGATGACAAGATTTTGTAAAAAATTGTTAAAGTAGACTCCCAAAACCATAAATTTGTCAAAGCTATGGTTAAAAAGTTATAGGGGTTTGAACGTGGCCGCGCCATTGAAACGCTCCGAACAGCGCGGCCACGGAGATCTTTAAAACTAAGCATTGCAGAGACCTGAAATTTTGGTAAGTAACGTTTGGTTAAAAGTTTGGTAGGTTAAGGCTTATCAACTAAAATACATACAAAACATTAATTTATGAAATCACTTGACATATGACTTCATTGTATGCTTTTAAATTTAATAAATAATACGCAAAACACAGAGATTTGTAGAAATCCAGGGGAGAGGCCTTTGCTCAACAGTGGTAGGACAATATACGCTAACAAATAAAGGTTAGCACAACATTGTACTCACCTTTCATATACCTTTGCTAGCCGTGTATAGTAAAGTCTACTACATCCACTAATCGATGCCTATTCCGTATGTAACCCGCATAACATCAAACAGACTGGTTTTGAAGTGTGCTGGGAACAATTTGGTCCCACAGACAATGGACAACCAATTTATCATAATGGATGGTTAACACCAATTCGAAAGAGCATAATATAATGTGTATAGAATATTTATTGGTTGATGGGTCTTAATCGCATATTTAAAGGATAAAAATAACTAAATACCTCTTTTTGTCCCGAGGTTTTGGCCAGGACACATAGCCCATGACCCGCGATCATGGCCTAGGCAAGCCAGCCAAATCGTTGGGATTACTGTTTATAAGTATCCACGTCACTAAGCTCCATCAACAAATATCATATACTACACATATACAATCGTAAGTAGCACCCGTTCTAGAGTAAGATGCATAGGCCAGCCATCCTCTTCTTCGTCAGTTTAGAGGGAAGGGACGATCCGACTCACGATACACGAGACAACATAGATGGGCCGGCTCGACCGGGGAAGTACTACCATCTCACAGAAAATCGACGTAAAGTAAACTGTTGCGTTTGGTTCGGTAAGTGAGAGTGCCGGAGGCCCTTTACCCTATTCCTTCTCCCTCATCCCACTCCTTACCCTATCCCTTTTCCCAACCCAAGGGGCGGCAACGCACTTGTGACTCCTGTTGTGTTGCTTGTGTACATGGGCGGTGGTAATTGCTTACCATCAGGCGATCCGTCCGCCTCTTGCGCGCCCAGATGACTATCTGAGATAAGTCCTGCTCCGTGACTGAAGAACCCTTGATATCGCTCGTCTCGCCTACCGAATCACACCCTGTGTCTCGATAACTATATAGTGTACCATCTTGTACTAATTAATTAAAGTTGCTTATGGAATTTATGGTAAATCGTGTTGCCTTTTCTTCTAACCTGTAGACGAAACTATAAAGTGTGACACACTCACGTATTCTGTACATCCTGAACCAGTTGCTGCAGATTCCACTGTTGCTTCTCCATAGTGGTGGGCAGAATGTGCCATCCTCCAAGTTTCTTGATGACGGCCAGCAGGGGTTTCTCTCCGAGTTTCTCGATCGTCTCATTGGTGTCTATACAGGCGTCGTAGTAGATGCGGGCCTTGGCTTCTGCGTCGTTGGTGTTGGAGACGTTTACTTTTTCTGGAAGGTAAAAAGGGTAGTTGAAGTACTTGAGAGCAAGGATAATAGCGTGCACTAAGACTTATGTAGTCCAGGGCAATGCCGTCTTTGGACACATGATCAAGGCCCTAAGCCATCGTGCGCTCCAAAAGGCTTCAATATTTTTATTTTTGTATATAAAAAATTTCGTTATTATTAGATGTACTTAAATGAACTCAAATAACTTGAAGATTAGATAACTGTGTAGCGGTGTACTGTTGGGTATTTGTTCGCTTCTGACGTCTGGTTCGGGATATTTCCAATAATTAATAAAATGCCGAGAGCGCGTTGACACGTTTATTGCGGTTCAAAGGGAAAAGAGCAACAAAGTGTTGCCCTATTTATTATTACTAAAATAGTGTTGCTAGTCTACACAAGCTGACAGATGTTTTTATCCCTCTCTCTCTCTCTGTAATTTTTAGTAGGGTCCCTTATTCTAATACGCCCAAGAAACCCCATTCTTTTGGGCCCGGGTGGCCCCGCTGTGAACTGAGATGGCCCTGGTCCAGGAGTAAGCAGAGATGTACTAAACACAATTTCTTTGAAGCCTGCAGGGAAACAGACTGCAGGGATTACGTATCGGTTAAGTGACCATTTCACCGTTTTTAGCATTCTTGTTTCGTAACTATTATACAATACCTACAGGCGATTTTTAAATACGCAAGCTGTCTTTAACTTTGACTCTGTTATTTGACTAATATTGAAAAACAGTTAAACAGAGCCTCGCTAGTAAATTCCTATCGCCATGCAATCGAACTCTACGTCAAACTTCCATAAACACAAACTCATAAAAAACTAAACAAACAGTTTTGTTATATTTCATGAAGCATCGTTTTCGGTGTGTTTGTCTAAATAATCTCAACATATGGATAGTTTGACGGTCTAATATTTCGTACATATATAATAATGTTATCGGACGATAAACGATAGTTCGCGATTGTAATTCACAATAACTTACTAATAGAGCACTGTAATTCTTATTTGGTCAGAAGTTTTATGAACAAAATGCCAAAATTGTGTATACTCGAGCTATCAAGTGTTTCGGCGGTATATTTTATAGTTATTTTTGGTGTGTCGTGGTAAGAATATAAGCCCTGTATATTAACTGTCCCACTGCTGGGAACGGGCTTCTACCCACTATAAGAAGAATTAGGGCATAGTAAATATATTATAGTCCACCATGCTGGTAAAGAGCAGGTTAGCAGACTTCACATGTCTTTTGAGGACTTTATGGAGAACTCTAGATATGCAGTTTTCTGACGATGTTTTCCGAAGCACACGTGAATTAATAATTTAATACGCAATAAGGGGTTCGTAGCCAAGACAATTTCATGGTAGTAATAGTTGTTTAGGTATTTTACGGCTCAATACACGGATTTATTTCACAACAGATGGGGAGCGCTTACAATCTTCACTGTACCATATACCTACGGTATAAATATTTAAACTTTAAATAAAAGTTAATAAATACATTTAGTTTCTGTATTGTATACTTGTGGTTCAGAACAAATATCATTATATCAATGATAATTTAACAAATCAGGTTTTCCTGCATTTGTTTTTAGCGTCTGCGTAATGTTACGGGGATTTTGTCAGATACAGTCATATCATTTGAATTATCAATAACGATCACTGTGTTAGATCAAAAGGTGGATGAGACAGCGAAAGCTTAGTGAAGGTACCATCAGACTGTCATATCTGACTGGAAGGTATCGGGTACAAGCCATCGGCGCGCACCACTGATCTTTCTAAGACGTTAATTATCGATTGCCCTGCCTCTTTGACTACAATAAGCTATAGATCCTCGCTATCACGAAGATCTTTTACAGTAGTTATGGAGAGTAACTACTCTTGAATGTACTGACACTGGTCTAACTATGGAATATCGCTATCTCTTTGGCTTGTATAAAAGCTGATATTCTGTCATATCTAGTAAACGGATCATAGTCTCCAATAAAATATTGCGTTAGGTACAGTAAGGAATATTTCGGAAACACAACTCAAATGCTGTAAATTATACATACCTAACGCATATCTGATGATCAACTGGTTCTGAAGCTCGATTTTGCTGAAGATGCCCCAGCTGGATTTGCCCTCTGGTATCGGATTGTTCTTGATCCAGCCTCCGCAGGCAAACTCGTAGAAGTCTTCACAAGGGTCCTGGGTTTCGTCCAGAGCTCTTATCACTTCGCTCGCCGTGTATATGCAGGAACCCTTGAGGCACACGTCCACATCTAAAACGAAGAAGCGTTATTGTTATATATAATTAAAATTCTTTTTGGTCTGTGCGTTTTGAGGTGTATTATGATTGGGTCAACTTTATGAGTGCTAGGCTATTATAAGAAATATCTGGACCAATTTTCATTATTTGATTTATTCGTAACCTTTTATGTAGTGGCATTCTATGACTTAAAAATACTGATTTAATCTCTCTAATTTAATTAACCATTTTATTGGAATGTTGAAGATATATCGACGTTACGTGGACTCTGCAACCCCGTACTTGGCCGGCAAGGTGGATTGTAGCCTGACCTTTATACGAGACCTGTATATGAATTCAGAAGAGGTCCATGCCCGGCAGTAGTACAGTTTGAAAACATTGTATAGCTTACATTATCAAGGGTAATTACGCAACCCCACATTGGCGACTACAAAACTATTTCGTCTACTTTGAATTGAGTTTAGAATTAGTTACGTAAACGTTGCCTTTAATTGTAATTAAAGTCAACGTCAAGGTTAAAAAGAAAGCAGTTTGTTGTATGCCTAATCATTATTGAAAGCTACCGAATTACTTTTCTGTAGTGTTGGTTATTTGGTTTGCATAATTTTTGTGTTCACGATGGATACTCAAATTACAAGCTCATTCTCCGCCTCTTGGGACAGCCAGAGAGAGTACGTGAGTGGACTACTACTACAGGTTCGGGCCCAACCTACTTAAACCACCGCAATGTCCGTCGACGTCCCGTAGTAACAGGTCCATCCAAATCGCAATCAGTATACATTGCCGCGACCTCGCCACGCCGAGAGTTTTGACAATTGCGGCGAAAAGTAATATTACCAGACCCAGCTCCTGAGCGGTTTTTGTTATGAAATGTTATATTTACATAGTAACATACTCGAGTATCAGTGTTTATTAACATGACACAGTTTTACCGTGCCAGTTTAATTTACCGTGAATAAATAGCGTTACATATTAAACCATTCGTGCGAGTAACGTTTAACTTATTTTTGCGTTTTACTCTTAAATAAGAGGCGGTTAAGATAATATTTACCTATGGCTTATCTTGTAGTCAAGACAAAGAGCTAATTAATTCGTTACATGTGCTAATTAGTTTTTACTTACAGACGGTCGTCTTCCCATGACAGAAGAGCCCGTTTTATAGAAACCAGATAATAGTTTATATAAATACACACATCTATATAAATAAAAATGCATCACCGAAATGTTTTTATGCGCTTATCTGCCAAACGACTACCTACGCTAATTTAGATAAATCTTCCTTTTGTGTGTTCGTTATTGTGAGAAGAAGGTTTGTATGAAAATATACAGGGTGTCACAAGACCCATCACTAAGCCGAAGTCTACTCGTTTTGGACATCGTGCCAAGTCATACTAAGCGAAAAAATTAAACTTGGGAAATGTTTTTTTTTTGTTGAAATCATTTTTTACTTCGCAATTAATAGTGTGCGAGTGCAATTGTCGTAACTAATACCTACTTATCCATGGATGCATAGGACATCCATAAAACAGGTTGGCGTGGTAATTGCATTGATTTTGTAACTAATTACAAAAATAGTATAGTAACTTTGAGCCTCAATATCTCCTGATCCAGTAATTTCCCAGGTGTCGCGGAAGTCAAAAATGTTCGTAATGATTGGTGCAATATGGGGTTTCAGTTTTCGTTAAGAGTCTTTTTACACCCTGTATGTATATAAAAAAATGATAGCAATTATTTAAGAATCTACGACAAGTGAGTATTCATTAATTATCAGCCTACTGCTGGACTAGGCCTCTCCTTTGAAAGGAGGAATTGGTCTACTATACCGCGCTGGCCAAACGGGTTGGTATAGGGTTTGTATCAAGTTTTCCTTCTCTTACAGTGCTGTTCTCTGCATAATATGGTCCCTCTGTCGGCTCTTACGACACCCATGGGATGATGTGGGGTGGTGACATTCCGTATTCTTAATCCGTCACCACACGGACGAAGTGAGTATTAGATACTATCAAAATATGGCGGTAGGTATGAAGTTAGCCAGTTCAGCTAGTATTACAACAAGCTAACTCAGCAAAAGTAATTTTTCCATATCAATTAGGTATTTCTAGGGCTATAAGTATTTTGAATTGTTAATTATCGCTTGTCCCGTGCCTCGGAGAGCACGTTAAGCCGTCGGTCCCGGTTGTCATGAAGATTTGACAGTCGTTACAGGGTGTCAGTACCTTCTAAATAAACTGAAACTAGTCTAAACCATGGAATATCGCTATCCCTTCGGGTTGCGGAGGTCAGACAGGCAGTCGCTCTGTGGAAAAGCTAATATTCAGCCAAATCCGGTTAGACTAGTAAGCGGACCCCAGATTGAAACTGGGATAACGCTAAGAGTAAGAGAAAGAAGTATTTTGATGCTAGATCTTAAGCAAGCTATCCTTATCTCAAAAGGGTATAAAAGCTGTCAGACCTACTAAAGAAGGAATTGTAAGATCGGTCAAGACGTTTCGAAGAATTACAATGTAGATAATTAAAAATTAGATAAAAAACTCTGACACGAGGTTTTGATATTAAACACTTATTTAGACTGACTAGTACCTAGTCACAACAGTCATTCTTACAACTGACACCAGTTTAGATTAGCGCATTGGCCCTCCACAGGTAGTCAGGTATACGAGCACAAGAGGATTACAAACGAAGTAGCCAACAAAAATAGAACAGGCCACTATAAACTACTATTTTATGGATTTAAGAAGTAGTTCATTTGCAAATAAATCAACCATGCCATAATAAACCAATACTGCTGTGTGTTACTAACATTTAAATGTGTAGGTACATTTTAGACTCGGCTACACCAATGTTACACAGTATTATTAGATTGTTTACGGAAAGATTAAAATAGCTCACTCCACTTTAACTCAGAGGTCAGTCCGCAAATGCTGTTCTTAACATTAACATGTTATTGAATTGAAAATGTGTTTGTTGAATTTTTTATCTATAAATGGTTGGGACATACGGACGGGCAGATGACCGACAGACAGACATGGCGAATCTATAAGGGTTCCGTTTTTATCCATCTTTTGGCTACGGAACCCTTAAAAGCTACGAATCGAGGCGACGCGGCGACGTTTAGAAATGATTGTAAAGTTTATTGAATGCGGTAGCTGGGTGGAATTTTGATGAACTTATCATTAATGATTTTACGATGTACTAAGTTTGATCTACGCAGTATTATCAATGTGCTCCATGACCTGGTCTAAACATTAGAGGGATACAAAAACACTAGAATATATATTATAGGTTTGTTATTTATGTCAATATTTGTAAAGCTGTGCGCAAAATCACCCAAAATAGCGTTGTACACATTCTAGTTATTCGAACTAAAAGAAAGATAGGCTCAAATAATCACTATAACTTCGGTAACTGTACCTGGAGTCTCAGGCTGGTAGCAGGGTGGCACTGGCAGGTCCGTGGGTCCCCTGACAGTTAAGAGAAGCGTGATGAATAACAGCAATAGCACGAAGAGAACAGCGCTTATCACCATAAGAGCACGCTCCAACCGCGTGCGCTGATGCCAGCCGATGAAGGACACTCCCTGGGAAGAAGAAAAATAACAGTTAATGACAATAGTGATTGACTAAAGTTTGCTGGTTTTGCAAAAGAAAATATCTAGTAGGATATCAACACTTTCACGAATTATGCCGACATAAAGTCAACGTACGACGAGGGAAGTAACCTTTTCGTTCTTCTAGACATTAAAATTTTATGTTTATATATATTTGTTTTCAGAAACGCAAATATAGCTAGAGTTGATATGGAGTTGATCATGAGTTGATCATATGTTGTGTCAAATTTTAGATTTTACAAGCACAAATACTCAAAAAGAAAAAGAAAAACCCTTTTCGTTCTTCTAGACATTAAAATTTTATGTTTACTAGGAAGTTTGCCTAACATTTTTCAGTCTTTACGCGCATTACATAGAAATCTATTTCTAATTATATCATTATTGCAGTATATCGAAGAGCTATATATTTAGGCATCGTGAGGGAGATTGCTCGTGGTCCCAGTAACTCGCTCTAACATCTTTTATAGTTTTCATCAGTTGTTACTGCAATGACTATTTTAATAGTGTATCAGAAACGCTTAATATTCTTACGTATTCTTTCGTCGTCCAGACATCTTAACTTACTTGTAACTCCTACGATTTTGAGCTATATTTTGGCTAATTATTTGAATGCCTATCTAGAAAATAATGTAATCTAACGCTAAATTTTGCATGTAACGAAGACACTGACTATGACTGAAAGTAGGCACATAATATAAAAAGAAACGTCCTTCTAACATTGTGCTTAAAACCCACTTAATTTGCACTCAAGTATTTTTACTTTCGTATCCTTATCTCCTACTTTTTTATGTCGCTGACGCAATGACGTCCAAATCCTTAATGAGACACACCATTATCCTTATGATAAGAAGCTATTGTTATCTAAAATGACCGAGGACTTAATGTGATGGCAGTTATATGGAAGACTTTGCGGGTTGCATCAAAAACCAGACGTTGCTATTTTTGCCGCTGAGTCTATACGACTAGGTACATTGTATTTTTTTTTTGGCTTGAACTGTGTTTAGAAATTCACTAAATTCTACAACTGAATGCTAGTATGGTACCTAATACCTATAAGAAGGTCTTTGCGTATAATAAAATCTTTCGTTATTTCGTTCGTTCGTTCTTTCCGGAACCGGCGAGCATGTATGAAGAGAGTAATTGAATGTAGAGGAAGCGCGTGAGGTTTGTAAGGATACAAGCAAGCGGCGTTCCGTTGTCTCTGCCTACCCTGACGGGAAAAAGGCGTGAGTATATGTATGTATGTATGTGAAATCTTTCGTAATACAACGAAATACATAGTGATTTAATTAACATTATTATTAGTCAGTGCTATTGGCGCGCGGCGCCCAGTGGGTTGGTTCACCAAATTAAAATAAAATAATACCTAAATATATCCGCTTTTCTGTACACATGCAATCATGAAAACTAGGGGAGACATTGTCACATATAACGTTCAGATTAATTATAGCACGTAAGTGAAAATTACAAAAAAGAAGTATAATAACAATAATATTTGACAGAATGCACATAAAGCACGTTCATCGAAATAGTCAACAATTAGCTTCGGTAATTAATTCCCATTAAATATAATAATTATGATTGTTTACTACCTATGCGGAACAAACATTTTATTCGTCTAATGAGGGATAAAGTAATTACCATAATCTGATAGCCAGTGATGTATACGAGATGAGATGAAGGCTCAAGCTTTTTACGGCATAGGTCGAAGGACGTGACCCAAGATAATTCCCTAATCGGCAAATATGGAGAGATGTTTGCCAGGAGAAATATTTGCTAACACATTCCAGTTTATACTCTTTGCCTTTATATTAAGGATCAATTTGCCTTCTCAAGTAGATATCAATACAGTGAATATTTTTCGAACAAAACATCATGGTGCTTATAACAGATTTGGTACATTTGCGTTGAAGCTTATTTAATATAGATAAAAGCTGGTATACTGAATTATATTGCCGTAGATGTGAAAGGGAAGGATCTCTATTAAAGAAAAATATCCAGGATATAATTCGCATGTACCAATTAGAGAAAATAAAAGTAGGAAAAAAAGGCATAAAGAAAAATCTTTATAAATTTAAAAATACTTGAAGTTAGTTGTGTAATGTAGCCAGTGTTGAAAGCTCGGGTAACATTGTCAATTGCTGATAAACAAGACTTATTAATATGTCTTTTTTTTACTTCCATCATTGGTCGATTTAATCCGTTGAATGCAAATAAACCTACCACTGCTATCTCAAAACTTAAATTTATAATTGTAATTTTAATGCAGATACGTACTAAGTCATTTTAAACCGTATTAGGTCATTTTAAACTGCGTCTGTTTTGAGTGTGTTGCTACATCTGGGACATAACGAAATAATTCAAATTCCTGAGATTATACTCAAATTGTCTAGTTAACAGTATCTGGTGTCTACATGGGAGAAATAAAGTAAGTTTGTCGAACAAACTTATTTTATTTGCTCGAAAGAATCCACACAAGTACCTTACTATATCAAACACACATTCCATCAGCTAAATTAATATATAACGTAATACAGTGACCCTACTCACGTCAGTCGAATACAAAATGTCGGACTCTACTAAGCCATGGAGAATTTATTTTAGCAAAGCTAATATAAGTACTGCCAAAGCTGATTAGTCTAGAAGGCGGACCAAGGAAAAAGTCTTATATCAACTGTAGGAGGATGATGATGATATGAATTATCATAGAGGCAGCTCAGATAGGGATCAGATAGAGATAAGATAGAGATCACAGATAGTCGTGTTCTAGAGTGGAGACCGCGCCTTGGCAAACGTAGTGTAGGATTCCCTCCGGCTAGGTGGAGTGACGAATATACGCAAATTGGCTGGGAGCGGCTGGACACGAAAAGCCGAAAATCGGGCTCAGTGGCGTGCCATTGGAGAGGCCTGTATCCTGCAGTGGACTATTGCAGGATGATGATGATGAGATCGGGATGTGAGAAAGTTACGTTTTTGAGGCGTGAGAGGAAAAGCCTGATACCGTTATCTATATAATTTATCACTTGAGCTGCACTAAAGTGATAATTCTCGATGCAGAGAAGTTACTACTTACACGGAAATTGTGTGGGCGATTTGCTAAGCTTTATTATTAGATATAGATTACCTCTATTTATAAAATTATGGCATGTTGCGGTCGGCTGACCTGTCGTTTAAACTGTTCCCTAATCCAAAAGCTTTGGCACAAAGGTTACAAGAGAAATAAGACATTGCCGTGGGTTGTTGGGCGGCGGTGGCAGAAATTTCTATGTAAGTATTTATCGCGCCCTACTCCGCCGCGGCCTATGTCGCATCAGAGTAAAAGGTGCAATGGACGTAGAAATCACTGCCTATGCCACCCGCCGCTGCTATTCGTGAAAAAGCCACCAGTTTCGTTTCCACGGCTTGCAATAATAAGTATATGAGTCACATTGTTCCGAGTTACAGAGATTATTGTATTAAAGGAGCACTGAAATAAGTGGTGGTGCTAAAATCTCTATTAGCAATTTGAAAACAATCTAGACATATTCCAGATATATATACTTAACTTATACTGTTTTTTCGCTTTAACTTTGTAAAAACGACGTTGTAATTACGCAAACATAATTAAACGTCAAAATAAACTAAAAATAAAGCACTAACCGAAAGCTGGACTTAGTCACTTGTTGCTGCATATAAAATACAAACGACCTGAGGCTTTATCATAACGGTGTAGAGTTCAAAATGCTTAAGATTAAATGGTCAACATGTTGATTTGAGCAGTCAATGTTGGTAATCAAAACATCTTTAGCCCAATCGTCAATTTCTCGATTTAATGTGCTTCTAATTTACTGTCGGTAATAAAGCTATCGAAATGCTTAAGGCGGTTTCAGATTAGCGTATTTTTCTGCGCGTATACGGTCGTTTCAGCTTACGCGCTTACACGCGCGCTACATTACGGGCTTAAAAAAACCGGACTAGCGTAAACGGGCATATTTCGTCGTGTTCGCTCGAGACGGTAGTGACATCGTGTCAGTGTCAACAAGGATTCTGACAGCTTGCATATATACGAGGTTAGAAGCGCGTCAACGCTCGTACGAGTTGCGCGTGTGCCAAAAGGCGCGCCTATACGCGTCTACATGCGCTTCAAAAAACGAGCTTATAGGCGCCTATAAAACGCTAATTTGTAACCGCCCTTAGAGTGTTTATTAATAACCCATACATAGACAAAGTAGAATCAAAACTCTAAAGTAGTGTGAGTAGTATTGCACCTTGGATAATGGACTTGTCGACCAAGGAAGTACCGCATAGTCACAGAAATGTGTGCATAAAATAAATGTCTTGATGAAAATCAAAATCGTGACTGTGATTCTCATTAATAAACCGGTCAAGTGCGAGTCGGACTCGCACAGAGTTATCGAAATTTTTCCTATTTGCTATAATAGGTATGTACGTTGCTTTATGCCAGATTTCAAGATTCTAGATCGACAGGAAGTACCCTTTAGTTTTTTCCTTTATCTGTACTATAAGACATTGCTTCGTACCAAATTTCAAGATTCTGAGTTCACGGGAAGTACCCTGGAGGTTTTGATTCCCTTGCAAGTTTCGAAAATTTGCGGAAATTTGCAGCATAAATGTTTGTATCTTTTGATTGCGTTGGCTTAGAAGTTTGATTTTTTCACAGCTTCAAGGGACCGCAGATTTGACTATTTTATATAAATTTCAGTTAGATACCTCTACAAGTTTCTAAGAAAAAGGGTCTTGACAAACGGACGGACAACAAAGTGATCCTATAAGAGTTCCGTTTTTTCATTTCGAGGTACGGAACCCTAAAAATTGAATTTTATTCACATATTTGGCCCGAATTCAATTTAATTCCTATTTTATTGTATTTTCTTAATAGCACAGGCTGTCTCGTGTCCCGGGACTTTGAAAATGTCGAGACTTTGCAAACCCTAATCCCAGCCTACAGCCAAACTTCAATTCATCATAAGAAATGGACGCCGTTCTCCAAACGTTAATAGTGTACCACTAGCGCTCCACATTTGTAGTAAATCCCACAAATATATTTTATTTTTCCTTGCCGCAATGACGGGTTCCATATTACCATTCGGTCCATATTGCTCTACGGCTTCCACATTTATTATTGCATCACATAAAGGACAATTTTGGGTCACCGTCGCCGACATTTATAGGACATAAAGACACCCTTATAAACGTTATTGTCGCTTTTATAATCAAAATCAAATCTTGCCTGCTCGGGAATAATGTGCCTCCTTTCATATACAAAAGTGTGAAGGAATATGAACAAAATATTCATATTTATTTCGAAGTAAAAATCCTATGAGTGGGGAAAACAAAATACGCATTTCTTCGTAAATAAAATCTACCCATCCCTGCTCACAAACTTTTGACATTTATTTGGATTTCATACATCCATCGGATAAGTAGGACATTAGACTATCAGATTTAATATCCTGCGGAGGTCATACTGATATTCCTGAGACTGAAAATATCAATGTTAATTTCTATAACGAAAATGTTTGTTGTTAACAGTTGCTCAAGTCAGTAGACTCTACAAAAATATACGATATTTTTAATAACATCTTAAAGCATGACAATTTTTTTAAATATTCGATTCGAGTACAATTGAGATCACACTGGAAGAGGCCCTTCTATCCTTGGAAGCATCATGGAAGCAGGAAATAGCCATTCCATCATATACCTAATCTTGTAGTGCATTGGACTCGTCCTAATCGCTCTCTTGACATAAATGTTTGTTATAAAAAATCATTTCTAACACATAGTCATTCATAATAATAAATCGGTAGAAGTGTTCCATGTACTTTAAGCTTTCATCCACAAAATCAATAGGAATACGGTAAATTTCCAACCAATATTACGAGTTATCCAAAAAGTGGTAACGGTTATCATTGTTCATGTAATAAAACACACCATAAGTACACTATATTTCATCTATAGCACCCCTTCCCTAACCATTTCGATTACGATTCACCCTCGCGAGGTACTCAGTCCCCATGCCAAGCATGCGAATGACACGACAGCCACTTTAAAAAGAAAAAGAAAGATGTCTGAAATGCGTTCCGCATAACAAATTTAAAAAACATGGCGAAGTTTTACAACTTTTAAAACTTTTATTTCGTTCATAATTTTATTTAAATGTAAACATAACAGAGTGGTTTGTACTTTGTTAAAAATCCTTGACAAAAAAGACGCTGTTCAATTTAATTAAAAAGAATTAACACCAGACGAAACTTATTAAAGGCATATATTTTTTTCTTTTATAATATAATATGCTACCACATTCACACAACACCATCTAGTCCCAAACTAAGCCGAGCTTGTACTATAGGTACTAGATAATGGATAAACATACATATATACTTTTTTTTGTAAATACATACATATTATACATAGAAACACCCAGACCAAGACAAACATCCATGTTCATACACACAAATGTTTGACTTAAGCGGGAATCGAACCCGCAACCTTCGGCGTAGCAGTCGCTTACACTCCCGCTGCGCTAACCGGTCGTCAATATATCAAATCTGAATAATAATATCGTGTCATGCTCAAAAATAATTGAGACATAAATTATAAACAAAAGTTACAAGCTATTCGAAACCACATTAAGCCTG
This sequence comes from Euclidia mi, assembly GCA_944739405.2. NCBI lineage: Eukaryota > Metazoa > Arthropoda > Insecta > Lepidoptera > Erebidae > Euclidia > Euclidia mi. The sequence continues at coordinate 17,174,460 of OX123207.2, forward strand.
CTTCCCAAGGTGTGTGGTTTTGCGGACGTATTCGCACCGCACCTTTGAAGAGCACTCGTTTCACGAAGTAATTTCAAGGGTGCATTGCACGTCCGTTTACGGACAACGCACTGTTGGAAGTAGGCTTAAGAAATACTTTAAAATTACTACACGCATGGTGTAGAGATTGTATTGGCTTCCATCCATCACAAAATTTTGTGTGATCCATAAGCTGTGCCTGTTATTCAATGCTTGGGTATTATTTTGTCCGTTGATTATCTTTTTTTAAATCCTTCGCGACCTAGAGTTCAGACCCAGTGCGTTAGTTTTTTATTAATAAAAAATTGGAAGTTTATGATTTATGCTTTATTTTTAAGGCCTCAAACTGAGATGTATAATTAATGGTTCCTCATGACTTTTTTGGAAATTATTGATTGAAATAATGATTCATGGCATAATTAAAATATCAACACATTTATACAACAAAAGCAAAGTCGTGATTGTGTCAAGGAAAGGCGAAGCAATCGTACGTAAATAAGTGTCCGGCCACGATAATTAATCTGTCGCATCATATTAGTCGAGCAGCAAATTGAATCAGACGTTTATTGGTAAACATTGAAACAAAGAAAAACATAGCACAAGATTTTGTCGGGAAAAGAAAATTCATCTTATCTTATACTAATAATTACTAATCTTATACTAATATATAAAGCTGAAGAGTTGGTTTGTTTGGTTGAACGCGCTAATCTCAGGAACTAGGATTTGAAAAATTCTTTGAGTTTTAGATAGCCCATTAATCGAGGAAGGCTATAAGCAATATAAAATCACGCTATGAGCGACGGGAGCAGAGCAGTAGCCTTAAATAACGCAATAACGCGGGTGTAACCGCGGGCATCCTCTAGTAGGTATATTAAGCTGAAGAGTTTGTTTGTTTGAGTGAACGCGCTAATCTCAGGAACTACTGGTCCGATTTAAAAAAAGTATTTCAGTGTTAGATAGCCCTTCGAGGTAGGCTATAGGCTATATAACATCACGCTATGAGCGACGGGAGCAAAGCAGTAGCCTTAAAATAACAAGTAGCCAAAAACAGTACTAATATAAAAATGCGTAAGTGTGTTTGTTTGTCCTTCTTTCATTTCGCAACGGAGAGATATTATGGTATAACTTTTGGGAGGAGATTGTTAAGAGGCTGGACTTCAATACCGCGGTAGTTGACTTCCACGTAGGCCGGGCCGCAGGCGAACTCTAGTATTAATATAATTATCATCATCAGCCTGTATTAGTCTACTGCTGGACGTAGGCCTCTCCTATAGCGTCTTCAGCTCTCCTCAAAATCAATATTCTTTTCAAAATATGAATATTCCAATATTATAATGGTTGTCCGACTGCCTCCGTAGTCCAGTGGATAGCGTATGCGACTTCTGATCGGAGGTCCCGGGTTCGATTCCCGAATCGAGCAAAAGTGTTACTGGGTTTTTCCGAATTCTCAGTAGCAGCACGGAGTCTAGTGTTGTGCCCGGTAACGGCAATAGGCTCGCCCCCTATTACGTGGGACCTAAAAATTCATGGCGCAATGTGGGTGTAATGTTATTAATGTTACACCTCTGCCTACCCATACGGGGATACAGGCGTGAGTGTACATACATACATGCATAACGTCACGCCTTTTATCCCCGAAGGGGTAGGCAGAGGTGTATTTCTACACCCACTTTTCGCCAGATATACTTTAGTCCCACGTAATAAGGGGCGAGCCTATTGCCGTACCGGGCACATTTCCAGACTCCGTGCTGCCACTGAGAATTTCGTACCAGAAAAACTCAATAACACTGCCCGACCCAGGAATCGAACCCGGGACCTCCCGATCCCACGCGCTCATTTATGCCGCGAGACCAACGAGGCAGTCGTATAGGGTTTGATGTCGAGTTTTCCGTCTCTACGCAAAGATGGTATTTGCATCGTGTTATCCCTTAGTCGCCTCTTACGACACCCACGGGAAGATAGGGGGTGGTGACACTTGTATTCTATGCCGTCAACCACACGGCAAGGCGTGAGTGTGTAAAAATTTTTTTTTGTTTTTTTTATTGTGGCTTTTTTATCAAGATATCATTGGCGAATTTATCGTACTTCACGTTCGGACGAGGTGCGCTTTGGCGCATCGTTCAGCAAGTGATGCCAAGACGAAAAGTACCTTTCCACCTGCTCGAGTAGCCAAGTTGCAACCGAATCTTTGAAGATGCAAGTTGCGTGCCCTAAATGCTGTTAACTTTTTTTTTCTTTACGGTCATGGTTTTACATTAACAGCTAACTTGTTTTCGAAAATAAGAATAAGTACAGAGTTATCATTTACATTATGCGTTAAATATCTTAGTCATCGCGAGTAAGACCCGCTAAATAAACTTGTCTAATTGTTTCATACTGCTTAAGATACATATCTAGTCAATGATGTTACAAAAGTAAAAAGACGTAGATATGTTATAGGCGTACCAAAAGCAGGACGCTAAACATAAGCCAGTTGGCAAGTCTGACATATGTGTGTGTGACGTCGCGAGCCGGCGTCAAAGTGAAACTGACACATCTTGTCAACCGAAAATAAAATAAAATATGGAGTTATCGATGTGTGCGTTAGTGTACCGTTTCTACGGATTGATTACTACGTAGGTAACGTATCTACCTTTTTCTTGTAATATCATTGTATCTGGTAGTCTCGTCGAACTACTCAGTACCTACTTGTTTCCCATGTCCAAATGCCCATGAGTACGAACATGAACTCTGTAGTATATGTGCATCTAATGGGTCGCTAGCTCTCGCCACTCGTGAGTTTGATCTTTTGCATAAATACTGTCAATGGTAGGGGAGCCCATGAAGAGATTTCGGCATTTACCCGAGCGCCTCAGATATTGATAGCATCCATGAATGTGAATGTTAATCTGATATTTGCATAATGGAGGTACGATTTCAAATGTAAAAAAAAAGGAAATTAATCGAGCGTGTCAGATGTTAAGTAAACCTAAAAAAGGCTCTCATTGAATAATCTGATGATTTAGGTGTCACGCAAACTCGTGGCCATTATAAGAAAGTTGCAAATGTGAATGAGTGAATTCGCCGTTTTGAAATACTCAAGCACGTCAGATTAAGATCGCTTTATCGTAACGTCTTACGCTTACTCATTATCTGACGATTATCTAGATGGATTAAACAACGGCTGTTCTTAAACATTTTGAAAGTTTATAGCCTCCCCCCCCACCGGCGAAAAATTATACATTATTTACATTTTTATCTTCTTATCATCTAAGCTTTGCAACCCAATAGGTCTCTATGAAGCTCGAGTAAATCCCAATTTAGCATCGTGGGCCTCCCTACTACAAGAAAGCGATCGGAAACGAGGCGAAGCGAGCAAACCCTCTACATTAGTGATGGATATATTAGCATTCACATTAATTTTAGCATGTGAATTTTCATTTAGCATTTAGCATGTGAAATATCGTTGCGAAATTTCGTGAATTGTGAATTTATCGTTTCGTGCGCGATTCGGTTCGTTTATATTTTTTGCTAACGCGGGAAACGCGTTCTCTGTCTCGTCCACGGGAATACTCTATATATCTATTTCACCTGACACGACAAGTGAAATTATTAGCAAATGGTGCGAATGCGAATGATGTTGTTAAGCAATTATTATATTATTATCTTTGATTTACTCGTATTTAAGGTCGTATATTGAGTGAATGCGTGTGAATGTTTGTTTAGGTAATAATCATCTGTGTTTACACGCGTTTGGCGTGCTTCGTGTTCGTATTATGTCAAAGTTTAGTACGAATTGGCACATAATAGTGAGTTTTGTTTACGTATTTGATAAACTTTCTTTCGTCTAATATTTATTGTTGTACTACTTATAATTGATAATAATATGACCAAATTATATAAGTACTTACCTATAAATAATATTGGTACCTACCTACTAAATAATACACCACTTTCTATATTTTATTGTTAGTCCCAAATCTAGATAAAGTAGGTAATTAGTAAGTATGACAGAAGGTCCTTAAAGTTGTTAATGTTGTTATGTTTATATTATTCTTTTATTTTAATTGTGATCATTATCTTACTTAGGTACATAAAATACCTGTGCAAGAGTCTTTCTTAAGCGAACGCGCTTTTTAATTCGCATATTAATAAATTTCACACTTCACATGTAACATTATTATTAATCACCGTTATAATAAGCAAATAGCATAGCAATAGCATTTAGAATGTTAAGAGTTACGAATTCGCATGCTAATGAAATTAATGCGAAATCGCATTAATTGCCATCACTACTCTACATACTTACATGTTACTTGTTACTCAGCGCTCCGAGCGTGAAGTGCGGATATTAAATAAGGAATAGATACAAAGGGGTTTGGAATATAGTTGTGAATATAGGTAACGAGAAAGTTACAGCTTTGCTCTGGTATTATAGGTATAATAAGGCTATCCCTTTCGCCATTAGAATGGCCTTTAAGTATAATAAAAATATCAAAATACCATATAACACAAGGCAGCATATTTTACTCCAAGTGAATCCATAACAAGCAATTAATTGACGACGTAATTGACATGTTAAAATATATCATTAATATAAAGGATGAAGTAGAGATTGTTAGAAAGCATTAAAACAGTGTATTTTTTTTTCTCGAAAGTAACATTTGCCAGACCGGATTTAAAAAGCGTAAGGGACCATGAGTTTATTCTGAGAAAGAGGTCAAGTTCAATATAAGGACAGATAACACACAGGGCTAATATTATGCGTGTTAAAATGCGTTATTCGCATTTAGCGGCTCCGCATTTGTCAAAACATCCAATTCTGGGTGAGTAGAAACCCCAGAATATATCTATGGTAGAAAACATTTGCGTATTTCGATATATTATACCTAAAACATAGCTTTGTTGACTTGATAACTGTTCCCATGCTGATGAAATACTGTTTTTTAGATACTGCTAGAGGCAGGCAAGCCAGCATGGTTCTTACGAACTTCGCTTAGAGAAGCCTCAGCTAAGCCGCAGCCTGCCGTAAAATTGAAAAGTCTTCATTTACCAGCTGGTGCCTAACACACATTACATGTTCGAATGATACCTACAAAGGAGATATACCGTGCACATTGAACAAATAAAATGAATTCTCAAACATCTATTCTGCTGGCTATTATGGCTTCAAGTAAAATAAGATAAATCCCAATGAACGGAAAACGTCATTAAACGGTTCACGAGTGCAGTGCAATAGTTCGATAACAATAAAACGGATTGCGGGACACATTTCAACACAACTAGCACAAGGCTGAGTGCATTGAAGAGATGAATAAAACGCCTATTTTTAGCTGACGGCTGTAGAAATATGACTGATAAATACAGACTTGAGACTTCGATGGACTTGAATGGAGATGGGACACATTGTGAATGAAGATGCGACGTATAGTCTAAACCTATTGGTTTAAACTATACGTCACGTACTCGTTACTATTGTCACGAGGTATTTCGTCTGTTTTATAAATCGAAGATGTTTAGAAATTGTAGTGGCATTGGGTACCTAGATAGCATGCAAAGCTAGAAGAACCGCTGCCGTTGGAACAGAAAGTACAAAAGGCAGCAGTTAGGCGCCGCAAGGTGGACCGACGGTCTGGATAGGATTGCGGGAAGCAATTGGATGCGGACGGGTCAAAATCAGTTTGAGTGGAAATCCTTGGAGACATAACATAACATATTGAATAGGGGGCACGCCTATTGCCATCTACCGGGCACATTATTAAGCGAGCGACAATTAACGTTTTTAATCCTTTGAGAATGCCTATATTTAGAAATGACGTCGCTTGGCTTCAGATGATGATACTGATGATAATCTTTAAGGACTACCGTCGCGTCGTCTTACTCACGTTTTTATGTTATGCATTTATTACTAATAAATCGAAAACATACGTTTATGTACTTCTTTGTCACATACTTTAGCTTAGCCATGTACAAAATCGGTATGAATATTAGCAAACCGTTTTACTACACAACATTGTACAGCGATTTGACCGTAAAATTCAGGTTAGGTAAGTAAATGATTCGTTCATCCAACAAGGGTCGTACCATCGACTCAGAGGGCTTTCATCTATTAGGCCAAAGGTTAAGCATGGTTACGGTACCCGTATAACCTTCTTATTCGTTTCAATAACAATGTTCTGTAGCAAAAAACAGGGCCATGTACGTCCTTTGGTATATTAATTATAATTTGCAAAAATATTTTTAAAAGGGACTTATATGACATGTTCTAAAATCTTCATGTAGGTATTCTGTTTTCATTTGCTAGTGTTCAAACTCTTCTATTACTATCATATATCATCATCTTTCTTTTCAATTTTATTTTGACCAGAAAATAATATAATTTACTTCGACGCCACTAACCTAGTGGAAATATCAACAAACTGCCATATAGAGCGCATACGGTTTCAATCAATCGCGTACAACACTGACCATTTGCGGTTATGTGTTTTAATTATTAATATTTAAATTAATCCGTGCTTGCTGAGGCAAGTAAAAGCCGTCGGTCCCGGCATAAAGACCTTTGACAGTCGTTATGGGTAATCAGTGCTCTTAATATACAGAGTGTAAGGGACGGTGTACCGAAAACCGATACCAGTGATTCAGTACATGATACTAAGGCCATTGGCGGTCGAGTTTTCCGGAAAATTTTCATGAATCTTCCGTTTTTCTTTTCCATTTTTGCCATATAATTTAATGAAATAGTAGCTATAGTCGACCCGCATTAATATTTCTGTAAAATTCTAAGAATTAAACATGTACATGGCGCGTTTACTTTGATGTGACATCGGCCGCGGCGCGCGGCCGCAGCACAGTAAGCGCACCAGTACATCATGATCACTGCCGCTACCACCCGCCGCTGTAGGACCGTAACAGCTTATAGGGCGAGTTTCCGTGTCCCTATTTACATCGCAATTTTTTGGAAACTTGTCGAGTTCTTAGATTTTTCCGGAAAATGCGACCGCCCAGGGTCTCAGTATAATGTACTGAAACACTGGTATCAGTTTTCGGTACACCGTCCCTTACACCCGGTATACAGACAATGGTGACTGGTCTAAGCCATGGAACATCGCCATCCCTTTGGGTTGCAGAAGTTAGACTGCAGTCACTCTGTAGTGACCACAGTTTGACTTTACAGACCAAAGGATAAGCTAGAATTATTTAGCTAATCCCTTGGGTTGTTTACTAGCCAGATTTCTCAGAATATTAGTTTTTCTACAGAGAAAAGGAATATTCTGACAAATTTCGGGCTTTGAACATGAAAGTCTTGGATGGAACCGTGTTAACTGTAGGTCTGAGTTTGTAACTCAAGTATCAAATTTAAATTGTCCAATAATTAATAAATAATTATTCTCGCTTCATTCATTTAACGCAAATTTATTCAATTACACGCTAGTTGTAAACACACATTATGAATGACGTCATTCGTTTTTATTACTTCGGACAATCAAACTATTAAAATATAATTTATACGATTGTTAACTACTGCGACGTCATTTTATTAGAATATAATACAAAGTATCACTGTCACTCATGACAAACATGCTGCAGTTGCTTTAACACGTTCACTGTGTAGCCAAAATATTGGTGTCGACCTTCTACGTGTACACACACCCAAATTGTGGAAGGTTTGTCGCGTTAGATATAAATGTAATATAATACACCATATTTTTTATTACCTTAAAACCCAAAACCCCAAAAACCTAAAATTTTTGTGGGTAGTAGAGCCTTGCTGATTTCAGCATGAATGGGCCGGCTCGACCTGGAAAAGTACTACCCTCTCACAGAAAATCGACGTAAAGTAACAGTACCTAAACTGTTGCGTTTCGTTCGGTGAGTGAGAGTGCCGGAGGCCCTATTCCCTGTTCCTTTTCCCTCATCCCACTCCTCATCCTATCCCTTTTCTGTCTGTCGTCTGCTCGTTTGCCGCCTATTAACATAAAAAAAGGCGAATGACCCATCCATAGGTCATACACGTATGAGCTTTTTGTTGCATGCCCCAGCAACATGGCATGCACTTAGGAGCTCTTACTTCGATTCATGAGACATCGATGGGGCATCCACGCACGGCGAAATATTCAAAATGACCCATCGGTGGGTCATACACAGTGAACGTGTTAAGGTCTCTATCTACATACTACATATAACCGAACCGTTACGTGGACGAACCATGGTTCCTCCTGTACTTAGTCATTGTAGCCAGTCGCCGGCCAGGGCGCGGGCATGTTCATATTTTTTTTTATTTGTTCCTCGGAATATACCACGTATCTTTGTTTTGAACAACCGTACATATTGCACTTTTTCCACATCCCGGATATGACTCTGATATTTGTAAAGGGACCTTTAAAAAGCGACGCTTAATTGTTTGCCGACTAGCTGTGCCTCGCGCTCACGTTAAACCTATCTCGCAAAAGCGAACTCATTATTTACAGATTAATAAATTATACTGTCCGTTTGCAATATCAAAATGACAGATTTTTAATAAATGGACATGAAATTTTATGCGATACAACAGAAGAGAGTACGTTAAGCGCTTATTGAACGCACATTTCAGACACAAACAATCATTTGTATTACCTATATATTAATATCAGCATTTTGTATTACCTATATAAAAATACCAAAAGAATTTTCCTAAAGATAAAACACAATTTGAATAATAACGAGTAAGCTAAGCGAAATCTAACAATATATGTTCAAACACTTTTCAAATCTATACAAGAACACTACAATACACATCTTTTCAAAAGCTCAGCAGAAATTCACTCACAAAATACGTGACAAGCATTTCAAGTTTAAGTAGGTACATACTTCATCTTTTTCTTTTTTAAAAGGGTATTCGTGTACGGCAACGCGGAAAGGCCCGAGTTGGGTCAAATCTGGGGCAAATCGGGGACGAATTGGAAACAGATGCACTGCATCTGCTGTTTATTGCGCGTGAAGTGCAATGAGATGTGTTTGATTAAACATGTGGGATTGCGAATGTGTACATGTGCGGTAAAGAGATATAGTTGGAATGTTCTGGATTAAGATTCGATGATTTCGCGTTTACGTCGTTATTTATGTAACGCGTTCGGTGCATTACATAAATAACGACGTTTTATGGCTTGAGAAACAAATTTCAACATCATCAGCTCTGTCTAAAATTGTCCCACTGCTAATAAGGGTCCATCACGCTGGCCTAGTGTGGGTTGCAGACTTCACGTCTTTCAAGAAATTATAGAAAAATATTTAAGGCAGCGATAGCCTAGTGGAGATACCTACCAACAGACTACCATGCAGAGGGTATTGAGTTCAAATCCACAGCGCGCACCAATGACTTTTCGGAGTTATGTGCGTATTCAATTGTAAATACGAGCACGTTAAGCCGTCGGACTCGGTTGTCATAAAGATCTTTGACAGTTGTATAGGGTGTCAGTACCTTTGAATAAACTGACACTAGTCTAGAGCATGGAATATAGCTATCCCTTTGGGTTGCGGAGATCAGACAGGCAGTCGTTCAGTCAAATCCAGTTAGACTAGAAAGCGGACACCAGGTTATAACTGGGATAACGCTAGGAAGATGACTCTATACCATAACACATTACAGTGTGTTATGTTACTATAGTTCATGTATGAACTGTATAACGTTAACCGTTTTATACCCATTTGAAACCCATTCTGCGAAAATGACGCGGACGAAGAAGTTATTGTGAAAGGCTTTGTCAAAGTTGAAATTTCTCGAGAGTAGAAACCTTTTTTTACAACCATTATAGACGTGAAAGTTTGTAAGGATGGATATATGGATGAATCAATGTCTGTTGCTGCATTACCTGAAAACTACAGCGATTTTGATGAAACTTTACAGTGACAGGACAGCACACTGGCTTACTTTTGTCGAGGTAACTTACCGCCTGGATATAATTAATCTAAATATTTGAAAATATACTACATGACCTTTGCCTTTTCTTTCATTTGATCTATGTATGCCTGTCTGGGCCGACCTCTTCCTCTCTTGAATGAAAGAAAAGGCAAAGATCATGTTGTATAAGGAAGTCAAGGTATTGGCCGAAGACCGAAATATATGGCGTATACTCCACCGACAAGAGCACAGCTCTTAAATTGAAAAGAAGAAGAATTTGATAATATATAAGTAGGTCGAACACCTGGCATCCAGTGGTACGTCTATGTTAAACCCGTGAACCGCAAAAACTTAATCACGAGCTGACGACGTAGTGAGTACAGTGTGTCGCGATCGAATACATTGCGAGAGTGAAAACGGTGGTAGTGGTTGTGCGCGCAATAAGCGAGTAAGAAAGCGGGTAGACCGGTTCACTTGTTTATAACATTCATCCACCCGCAATACTTCAGTACATCTGTGAACATGGCGCTTGCAACAGTGCCGAAATATCGGTTACTCAAAACAAAGGTACGTGGTAAAAAGTAATATAAGTAGGTATGTTTATTGCTTATCTGCTTACCATATTGCAGCTTCTGCGGGTGAGAACTGTAGTATATTATTTTATTTATACACTGTTTTATAATTTGTATATTTGTAGCTCTCCTACACTACACAGAATGCGCAGCCAATAACTAACGTGTGTAAAAGTCGAGAGCTGCGCAGGCAAGCTATAAACGTATGCAACTAAAGATTGTAATTAATATTTTATTGATTATAAACCACATAGTATACCACATACATTAAAATTTAATGACTTATATAAATCTACTACGGAATTCCCGCAGCAACAGCACATTGTATTTGATATTTAACCATTACTGAACTTCTACGGAATTCATGCAGCTCACCCCACACATTGTATTTAAATTTAACCCGTAAGTAGCGAAGGAAGGGTGAGTATTTGATAAAATATTATTATTGTAAATCTATAAACGAGGTGTAATTATAATTATCATTCAAGCTAGTAATTAAAGCCCTATGCCACGAAATAAGGCCGTGTTTCAGACTCGCGAACTATTACCTAACACTTTAAAGAACAGTACAATAATACGAGTAAGGCAAACAGCTATAGGGGTTTATCTATAGGCGTCATAACAATAAAACTTCTATTCCGTCTCATTAAAATTCAAAGCGTTAATTATAAAATTTAAAAATAATTGTCATTGTGAAAAATTAATCAATACTATGCACGTGTGCAATTCATAATAATAAATATAAAATACACAAGCAACTCACAAGGACCGCCATCCTTCGCCGATCGGCGACGCAAACTGCGTCTATTCTCCTATCTTAAGACTTGACTGACAGTAAGTACCTACTGTATTGTCGAGCAATCACACTACAATCATGGGACAACGGCTTCGAAGTACACTCGTAAATCAATTGAGGTGTGAAGTGAATAAATTGTCACATATTTATTTGTATGACTGACTATTTGGTAGACACGTGATTGTGGGTGAAATAGATGTGTTCTATGGGTTAATCCCGATATGACACACTTCAGGGTACCTGCTGATGTATTAGATCTAATAATTGAGTAATATGATGCTTATTGTCAGCTCTAGAGATGTGCTACATGCATTGGTAAAACTTCAATCCATTCAAAAATATTATCGTACTGAATTACTGCCCTATACAGGCTATAGGTACATAAACTGTCCAACCGAATGGTCTACCTGATCTGAGGTCTACTCACTATGAAAAGGGTTAGGCCATAGTCCACAATGCTGGTCACATGCGGTTTGGCAGACTTCACATGTCTTACGGTAACATTATGGAGAACATTCAGATAACAATCTTCGTTAAGTCATTTACAATCATTAACAATTTAAAATATATCTTCAAAAGGCAGTGGTGCGCACGGGGTTTGAGCCTGTCGATCTCTCAACCAGGCTATCGCTGCCTTGAATTGAATTCAGTCGGTTAGAAAAGTATAAAAACTGGCAATCATTTCGTACTTCAATCTTCCGTAGGATGGGCAATCATTTCGTACTTCAATCTTCCTAAGGATGGGCAATCATTTCGTACTTCAATCTGCCGTAGGATGGACTTTCTCCTGTCGTAACTAGAACAAGCCGCTCCTAGTTTGTTCGTTTTGCATCTGTTGAATATGCGAGATAAGGGGACACAATAACGGTTTGTCCTTCAAATAGATCAAGCAGTCTTGCAAAACATAATGATTTCTCAAGTAAATGAGAAGTTTTGCTGTAAGCTTGAACTTACGGGCGGTTGCTCGCGTGCTCGCAGCTTCGCCAATCCCAATCTTTCAACATCTTTATTACCTAACTTGGGATGGAATATAATTATAGTGTCAGTACAAGTGATTTTATATGACTAGCGACCGCCCACACTGTCCGAAACTCTCAAAAGTTTTACTACCTTCATCATCAGTTCTGTATCTTAATATATATATATATATATATATATATATATATTTCTTGTGTGCGTGTGTATGTCACTGAACTCCTCCTAAACGACCGGACCGATCTTGATGAAATTTGTTGTGTGTGTTCAAGGGGACTTGAGAATGGTTTAGAGCCACAATTTAGTCCACTGGAAAATGTTTCTTTTTACTTAATTTTTAATAATAAGTCGTTGTGGATTTTGGAATGTTACACATTGGAATCGACGGGCTGCGCTGCTATCGCAGTGTGAAATCTTATATTAATAATTTCGTCAAGGAGTACATCGAAGCCTTGCCTGAATAATAAAACATAAAAAAATAAAGATTTCGAGTCGACAACATATATCCGCCAAATTCGGATTGTCGAGTATTTTGTTAAATTCTAATGGTTCTGACAGACAAATCACAGTCGCCATTATTGGCCACTCTAGCAAAACGTCACAGATACCGGATAACATTTTGAGTCTTTCTACTAAGTCTTGGTACTAAGTAGTTTGTATGTGTAAATACTTTTTGGTATTTAAGAAGTATCCGGCCGTTAAAGGAGATTTGTGTTACGCCGAACGTAGATGATATACTATAACTAGAGAACCCCGAATTTACGCGAGCGAAGCCGCGGGCAAAAGCTAGTTTTTATATAAAATCCTTCCTAAGTGCGTGTCTTTTCATGAGTCTAGCCACAGTAACATGTACGACCATCAGGAGTAGTTATTTTATATATGTAGGTATGTATATGATGATGAGGAGGAACAGGTTTCCTCCAATTTATAAGCTACAAAATCAAAGTCGATTCAATAAATCAGGATGATAAAGAACAAACTGACTCAAGTAGATTAGGAGATATTCGCCAACATTCTGTGCAGTCTGTTTACAAAGACCCCTGCCGAGCTAGAAGTAAAATCCCGTATCGCCGGAGGATTTCGCAAACGAGGACACACTGTAATTCATTCATGGGTTTGCTCTCTCATGCCGAAACATTGAGGCAAAATACGGTATTTTTCCTTTATTTTTAGTAAAGACGCTATGAAGACCCCTTACATAGATATTATAATGCAAATACATCACGAAAAACTAAAATATTCAATACGAAGAGAACCCTTTGTCCAGCAGCGGGACACTTTGATAGGCTGAAATAAAAATACACACAATATAATAATAATATAATAAAAATGTCCGTGTGGTGACGGATTAAGAATACGGATTGTCACCACCCGTATCATCCCATGGGTGCCGTAAGAGCCGACAGAGGGAGCATATTATGCATAAAACAGCACTGTAAGAGAAGGGAAACTTGATACAAACCCTATACCAACCCGTTTGGCAGCGAAAGCAGTTTAGAAGCCTGAAGGTGTCAAGGCGTCTGAAAGCCTCAATTTACTCGTTCTAGGTTTATACAAAAACATACAACATTATCAAGCTTCCTTCTTTTTGTTTGTTTTTAAGGTACTTAATTATTATCTACAGGTAAGTATATACAGCCTAAAGCTTAAGTTTCCCTAGTATGTTTTGGAATTTGGTACCTACTATAGGGCTTTCAAACTTTCGCGTATTTCCCACATGACTACTTGTCATACCATGACCGTGTTAACCATGTCGAAACAAGGAATATATTTCCCATTTCATGTAATATAATGTCGCTATCGAGAGCCACTACAAAAATATAAATAAGGATGAAAGTGATTCCATTATCCTAGCCCTATTTGATATCAAATCTGACCTATCTTTGGGGTCAAACCATAACATAATAGATATTCTGTTACTTTGACATTTAGTTTATTCTGTAACTTCTGCCTGTAGCTCCGCCTGCACGGATTATAGCCACCAAAAGCTTTTATTTGTGTCTATCCAAGAGCGAGACAAAACAGTCCAGGAGAATTATCATGGACCGTGTGGATTAATCATTGGCGTTGTCAAGCAGCGATAGCTGAGTGGAGAGACCGACAGACTGCTACGCAGAGGGTCTCGAGTTCAAATCTACGGCGCGCACCAATGACTTTTCGGAGTTAAGTGTGTATTAAATTGTTAATTATCGCTTGCTAATCGGTGAAGTAAAACCTCGTGACGAAACCTGCATGTCTGAGAGTTCTCCATAATGTTCTCGAAAGACATGTGAAGTCTGCCAACCCGCACTTGGCCACCGTGGTGGACTATGGCCTTACCCTTCTCATAGTGAGAAGAGGCCTATGTCCAGCAGTGGGACAGCATAATAGGCTGATGATGTCCCTAATGCTATTCATCAGGGTGGGCTTAGATCTACATAATACAATGGTGTGATGTTTTTTTTTTATGGTAATAGCCGGCAAACGAGCAGACGGATCGCCTGATGGTAAGCAATTACCGCCGCCCATGGACACAAGCAACACCACAGAAGCCACAAGTTTGTTGCCGCCCCTTGGGGTTGGGAAAAGGGATAGGATGAGGAGTGGGATGAGGAAGAAGGAATAGGGGATAGGGCCTCCGGCACTCTCACTCACCGAACGAAACGCAACAGTTTAGGTACTGTTACTTTACGTCGATTTTCTGTGAGAGGGTAGTACTTCCCGGTCGAACCGGCCCATTCATGCTGAAATCAGCAAGGCTCTACTACCTTAAAATTCTTAGATGACGAGTTTAGAATTTCGATAGAAGTGCCAAAATTCTGGGCACGGCCACAATGCCCCCTTGCTCTATTCGCCTATTTCATGAATAGATATATACGTAAATACGTGTCTATCTAATAGATGTCCGTCAAATTAATCTAGCACACGTGTACAAAACAAACATAATATTGACTACAATATGTCGTATAGAATGTCAATCGCACGTGAGAGGCTCGTTTATCGTCACGCGACCGCCTGTGTGTAGGACACCTTATCTATATATACTAAATGGGGCCTAGGTTGTAGGTGAATATGATAAATCGTTTTTTGTGAAAATCCTGGTAAGTTTGTAAGTTGTAGGGTCCCGGGCCCAAATAGAGACCGTATTAGCAATCCGTTTGTCTGTCAGTGAGCTTAAGAACTGTATAGGTAAGACGGCCGGTTGGCGTAGTGGGAGTGTAAGCGACTGCTACGTCGAAGGTCGCAGGTTCGATTCCCGCTCAAGTCAAACATTTGTGTGCATGAACATGGATGTTTGTCTTGGTCTGGGTGTTTCTATATATAATATGTATGTATTTACGAAAAAAGAACGTATATATATGTATGTTTATCCATTGTCTAGTACCCATAGTACAAGCTCTGCTTAGTTTGGGACTAGATGGTGTTGTGTGAATGTGGTAGAATATTATATTATTATATTATTACGAGGGTCAAACTGAAAGTTCTTAGAACTGGCCACTTATAAACAATATAATAAAAAAAATATTCTAAAATTTGAAAATAGAACTCTTTGTCAATATTACTGAGTATATATTTCATTCATTTGTCATTTGTTTTACGATTTGGCGGCAAATTGAAAATTGTCTGTGTCATGTCAACATGAATTTAACACGAGAAAATTTTCGTGCAATGATTTTTTATGACTTTCGATGTCATTTAAGTCAACAAGAAAGTTATGATAGACTACGATTGGCCTTTCACGATGAAGCCCCATCTCGTGCGACTGTTTACAACTGGTTTAATGAGTTTAAACGTGGTCGCACTAATCTCACTGATGATGTACGTGAGGGACGGCCTTCTACGGCGACGACTGAAAATAACATCTGTGTTGTGCGGCGTATGATAGAGACTGACAAAAGAGTGACCTATCAGCAGATTCGGACAAGCTTAGGCATCGGTATGAGTCAAGTGCACAAAATCCTCCACGAACATTTAGCGGTCAGGAAGCTTTGCGCCCGGTGGATACCTCATAATTTGACTAAGGCTCAAAAACTCCATCGTGTGGATTGGTGCCGTAAAATGATTGAAAGATTTAACGGAGGTGACTCAAATGCTGTGTTCGACATACTAACAGGTGACGAAAGCTGGATTTACTGTTATGATCCTGAAACCAAAAGACAATCTGCTCAGTGGGTGTTTCCTTTCGAGGAGTTGCCAACTAAAGTGAAGAGAGATCGAAGTGCGGGAAAAAAAATGGTGGCCTCGTTCTTTGGAAGGATAGGTCATTTCGCAACAATTGTGTTAGAGGATCAAAAAACAGTTTCTGCAGAATGGTACCAATTGTTTGCCACTTGTCTTGGAAAAAGTTCGAGAGAAACGACCTCGCAGTAGGATCCTCCTTCACCACGACAACGCCTCGTCGCACACCGCCAAGCGAACGATCGACTATTTGGCGACATCAAACGTTGAATTACTGGGTCACCCGCCGTATAGCCCCGACCTTGCGCCTTGTGATTTTTATTTATTTCCAAAAATTAAAGGAAAGCGGTTTATGAATGCTGAAGAAGCGGTGGCTGCGTATCGCGATGCCATTGAAGAGACCCCTAAGGACGAGTGGGCAAAGTGCTTTTCCCAGTGGTTCCATCGCATGCAGCGGTGTATTGACGTCAATGGACAATATTTTGAAAAGATATAATAAAACTAATAACTGGCTAATGTAATCAGTTTTTGATTTTCTAAGAACTTTCAGTTTGACCCTCGTATTACTATAGCTGGAGAGTTTAAAATATTATAGAGCACGTATTACTATATTTCCTTTAACAAAATTAACACATTGCATTATATCTTGTTTGGTGGTAGTGAATACTTCGGATGCGAGGCCAATTGTTACGTAAGCCATCATCATCGTCCTAGCGTTATCCCAGTTACATCCAAGACTTCTCGTCTTCGGGCCCAGGGTCCTTTTAATGGTCTAACCAGATTTGACAGGCTATCCAGCTTTTCTACACAGCGACTGCCATCTTCCATGGTGTAAGCCAGTATCAGTTTTTTTGAGCGTAGTGACTCCCCGTAACAACTATATATATATATATATATATATATATATATATATATATATATATATATATATATATATATATATATATATATATATATATATATATATATATATATATATATATATAGTTGTATTTATTGCTATGATGAGCTACAGGTCTATCTAAGTAAGCAATAATCGTGCCTCATTAACTTGTTTGTTTCTGCAATTGTGTCGTTGATTAAATAGTAGAGCAAAGAAAAGCAAAGGATGGCAATACATTCGTCGCATTCACTAAGCTGGCCAAATACAGCGGTATAGATACTGTTACTTTATGCCTATATACTTGCAAATTATCGGGTAATTGTATCAAATCTGGAAAAACTAGATCGTGGATGTTTGCATGCGTACGATGTAGTTTAGGATGGTTTGGCTCTGCGCTCGTGCTACCCATTAGCACAGTATAAATAAGTATGCATTATTAGATTGTGCCATCCTCCAATCAGGTGGAATCAGTATCCACGCGACACATCATTCAAATCTGTACATACGTGCACCCGCACTGATTTGCCGGCACAAAACTCGTATATTGAGCTGTGTAGTTAAGACAGAATTCTGCATCTGCAAGATTATAGGCTCATGAGGTGTAGGCAGCTGGTACAAGTACGTGTGTCTATAGAACTGACCGATTGCCTGATTGGCTTACGATTTCCTCCTACTTATTTTTTCGTAGCAAGTATTCGGTAGTTCTGTATTCACTGCACCTAGTACGAGTACTAGCAGCGATGATTCGGATTAGGGACTAGGGCTCAGGTAGTCCTATTCACACGACATTTTTCTCATAGTAAAATCTCAAATCGTGTGCCAACTATACGCCCCTTTCTAAATGTCATAGGTATTACGCAATGTTTCCAATTTACCGATTATCTTACAACCTAATACGATATAAACGAAAATCTCAAATAATGTGCCAATTATCCGCCTCTTTCTAAAATTGATATAGATATTTCCCTATTTTCCCATTTGTCCGTTTATCCTGCAACGTAATACATATCCAACAGGCGTTTTGCTATTGTGTGAGGCATATTAATGACGGACGTGTGCGGGGTGCATGTGTTTGTGACGGCTACGAGAATAGCTGATTGGTTTGAAGTGATCCAATTTCGAATCAATTCAAATTTTGTTTTAAATTTGGAATAATGGAATGATATTTAAGTACATTGTGAATGGGTATGTGAATGTGTGTGTGGGATGCGTAATTGTGTTAGTATTATTGAGATGCACACACGCACTTATAGGTAAAATGCTTTATGATAGTACAACCGTTCAATTATACTACGATGCCTTAGTACGTTTGCATTTTTATTTTCCGTGTGGTGACGGATTAATAAAACAAAGATGCTACTAAGGAAAATACACGAAGTATCTATGGATAGAGAGGGAAAACCTCAAACCCTCTACTAACGGTCAGCGTAGAATAGTAAACTAAAGTCCTCCTGTAGACTTACAATGCTCTTATGACGCAAATAAGGAGGGATATATGTCCAGCACTGCACTACAAAAGGCTGTAGAATGACCCTAATTTTAGTGATTCACGAATAATACAGAATAATGGTAAAAAGTAAGGAATTGTATACCATTATTCTGTATGCATAATATGTGAAAAATGTCTTAATAATAATAGGCCTAAGAAGCTTTCATTTACGTTGCGATAAATCTTGTCACAAACTTTGAATAAAGAAGGCAGCGTCTAATTACTGGAACACAAAGTGCAATAATTAAATTAAATTAAGGGTAATGTTGATTTCACTAGTTTAGGCTACACTTATTTGTCCTACACTTATTTGTCCAAAAGAGTTCATATTGAACTCTCCTTCTTGAGTCTTTCTCCTCATGACTGAGGGTCGTGATTCCCCTGCTGGCATGCAACTATTTGCTTCACAATGTTTCGCAATTTATTGTGTCTGTCCTTGGCGTCATGGAGAGTGTCGTGCAGTTTGGTGTTCCAAGGCCGTGCGGACCTGATCAGACCATCTTATGGGACTGCGTCCTCTTGGGCGCTTGCCGTTCACTTTTCCAGTGACCATAAGTTATTCCAAGATGTCACCCTTTTTTCCGAGCAATATGGCCAAATAATTCCAGAATCCTCCGCAAATAGTAGAAAGCCTTGTTTTGATACCTAGTACCTGAAGTATGGATTAATTGGTTCGGAAAGCAGTCCACAGAATCTGAAGCATTCTTTTCCAATACCACATCTCAAAGGCGTCTATGTAATTGCGATCGGCTTTCTTCAACGTCCAAGTCTCCGATCCGTAGCCAAAGATGGAGAATACTAGGGAGTTCACTAGCTGAATCTTTGTCTCTCGAGAAATGTTACGATCGCTCCATATCCTCTGCAGTTGAGACATTGCGTGTTTGGCCATGCCGATGCGCCTTCTAATCTCCTTTTCACATTAGCCGGTGTTGCTAATGTTAGTGCCCAGATAAATAAAATCGTTCACCCTTTCGAACGACAAGGCGCCTGTCATTTGGAGAGAATTGGCGCGGTCCACTACCATCAGTTTCGTTTTGGAATGGTTTATCTTGAGACCCAGTTCCAGGCCTATCCAGATTTCATATTGAACTACTCATCCCCTTATCCTCTTTTTTTGTACGAAGGAGAGTGAGACAATAAGGAAAGAAAATAGGTCATGGCGAACCTTAGGAAGACGACGAAGCTATAATTTGACCATTATTTTGTATAAGAAAGAGGATATATAAAACATTTAAACTACAATAAGATTTCACATACCATACAGAGCACAGTATAATCACAGTATAAAGACATACAGTAGTTTGACGCCTTTGATCTCGTAGAAAAAGCCGACAACGTCTAGACAAGGGTAAGTAGGTTAGGGCTGCCACATGTAAACAATACCTACTTATTCAAACACCGTCTATTTATTTTAGAAAAGTATAACAATTGCTACACTACATGAATAATATAGTGTAAATCACTTATCTATACATATAAATAAAATTGGAGGGTCTGTTTGTAATATTAAAATAACCGCTTTTTACTAAATGCATATGGATGTATACACGGTACATACACCGAAATGACATTTTTTACAATTTTTGTCTGTCTGTCTGTTTGTTCTCGCTAATCTCTGGAACGGCTGGACCTATTTTGACGGGACCCTCACTGGCCTAATGTACCAAGGAGTAACTTATGCTAAAAATTAACCGGGTACGCGAAGAAGTTCCCTCAGGACGCGGGTGAAACCGTGGGAAACAGCTAGTTAATTATAATACAATAATTAACGATAAATAATTATTATAAAACAGATTTGCATATAAAGTGTCAGTCAGCACCTATTTCATCCCGCAGGTGTCGTGGGAGGCGGTTAAGAATATAAAGCATTTTTCGTACAAACCAAGTTAAAATAAAGCGATTGACATAGCGGTAGTTTAATGGATGGGTAACCTTGGGATCAGCTTGCAGAGCCTATGTTATCGATATGAAGTATTTTGCAGATTTTTTTCGTGCAAACTACGTTAAGGTAAAGCAATAGACATCACGGTAATTTTATGGATGGGTGACCGGGCTGTGAGATTACGGAGAACATGTGTGGGGTTTATAAAAGGGGGCCAAAAATAGGTTATTTTTGAGCAAGGATGCGCCGTTACCAAGATACATAATAATATGTGATAGGTACTAACCTAATGCGAAGGTACTAGGTACTTATTGAATGAAATTAAAATCACACCAAAATCGAATGTTACCTTACAACACATATTTTCTTACGTCTGCCATGTTGTTTACGTACAATAATTGCTACTTTATTCTGTGATTTGGCCAGATATGAGATATTGTAAAAAGTTAGTAGATTAGTAGGAATGTGCACATTATTTTAAGTGGTTATAGGTACATACATTTCAAAATAATATAAATAATTATAGTTAATGAAGTTTTCTTTTTTGGTAGGTATAAGTAAATTGATGAAATCGCAGATTTTTTAAATCCTTATTTATGTATTTAAATCTTTAAACAGCATAAAGAATTTCAATGTCTCACAGCACAAGTCGTATGCACCATCATAATTAATATTCATAAGCAAATAAATAAGTAACGAACAAAAAACAAGCACGTGCCAGCCCCGAAAAACATGTACCTAGTTACGAACTAAGGCGATATACGTAACTAGGTACCGCTCTTCCCGCGTCTCACCTCTTGGCCCCCGCACGATTGACCCGTCTAGACGCGTTCGTCGAACGACTGTATGGATTATTTGACTGTGGTATAATTATTCCAAAATCGGTAATGACCGTGATTTCTAGCGTGAGAAATTCACTGCACTTTATAAATAAATAGCCTAAAGGGTCACTACTCTATTCATCTATAATAGGATACGATAATCCGACGTGAAGTGCGTGTGTGTCAATTTCCTGTCACGACAAGCGATCGTTTCCTATTATTAATTCTTAAGTCGCCTATATCCTGTCTAGATATGGACTAAAGAGTGTTATTGGCTGTCAGGACGAAGAGCTAATGGTGCACGTTTTATTAATTTTATTCCGGATTTTGCTGCATCTCTCTCTCTCTCTCTCTCTCTCTCTCTCTGAGAAAGAAAGCACTACGCGTTTGGACTGACAGATATTTTGATGAACTTTGATGACTTGTTACGGTAATTTTAAGCATCTGACTATAGAATTCCTGGATCCTAATTATTTACGATCGTCACGTCCTACCAGAGTCGAGTACGCTTGAAGAATTATATGAAGGAAAGCCAAACACCATGTAAGTGGCCGAGTATTGGGCCACTATCTAAAGTTTTGCCATTGACACGATAAGCAAGTCTATAAAAGTCCAAATCTGGATCTATGTCTGGTGTTCTATTTAGGCCTTCATTGTAATTAAGCCTTATAATATACTAGACGACGCCAGCAGCTACGCCTGCATTTTTTTTAAATTTACCCGTTTTGGCCGATCCCGTGGGAATTTCGGGAAATCCCTTCTTAGTGCACCCCTACGGTCCCCGAGGAACATACATGCCAAAATTCAGCTTCCTGCGCCCAATAGTTTCGGCTGTAGCGTGTCTGTCAGTCAGTAAGTAACGCAAGCATTTTATATATTAAGATTATTGATTTCCTCCAAAACATTTAATTTATCTCCTTCACTGTTCAGGTTAAGCCCCTAGACTACCCCGGACACTTGTTGCGTCAAAGTGTGTCTGTCTAATCTTTACTTGAAGTCGCTACATCCGGCTATCGCAATGTCATTTGACAGATCAAAGTGATTGAACTTCTGACCTGAGTAGAATCAATTTGTTATTTATATCTCGCGAGATAACTTGTTCTCTAAAGTGTCTGAAAATATAAATAGGTTACAATTATATATTAGCTCTATCCGCAAAGCGGCGATAGCCCAGTGAGTGGTGTACGTAACGGAATGCCGAGACGATGGTCTCGGGTTCGATCCCCAGTTACCCCGGCCACACACCTCTGACTTTTCAAGGTCATGTGTGTATTCAAAATGTTAATTATAGCTCGCTTTACAATGTGCCCGGTAGATTGCAATAGGCTCGCCCCCTCTATTACATTGGGACCGAAACATAACTGGCGAAGTGTGGGTGTGTGTCTCCTCTGCCTACCCCTTCGAGGATAAAAGGCGTGAAGTTATGCTAAAATAGAGGATACCCGCATATTTTTTCGTCTCTGTCCAATCCCGTAGGAATTTCGGAAAATCTTTTCTTAGGGATTCCCTACGGTCCGCAAGGAATATATTATTATATGGCATATTTGAGCTTCCTTCCTATGCCCAATAGGTTTGGCTGTGCGTTGTCTGCCAGCAACGGAAGAACTTTATTTATACAGACAGATAGAAGACACTTTAAAAATTGTATGTTTAAGTATCTTGATCCTTTCAAATCTGGAGTACGTTAAACTGACAATGTCAACAACTAGGTATGACCCGTGATAACCCTCTTCAAATAAATTAAATAACCGACACCGACTATGCTGTGGACATTCTTTTTTTAAAAGACGATTCGGATTAAGTAAAAATCTTCAGCCGTTTTTTTTTGCGTACACCTACTCATTAGTCAGTAAAAATTAAGGCGTCTTACTAACGAGAATTAAAATTTCTATTAATCACACTGATGTGTGGTGACGGATTAAGAATACGGAATGTCACCACCAAATATCATTCCATGGGTGTCGTAAGAGCCGACAGAGGGAGCATATGATGCAGAGAACAGCACTGTAAGAGAAGGAAAACTTGATACAAACCCTATACCAACCCCTTTGGCCAGCGTGGTATAGTAGTCCAATTCCTCATTTCAAAGGAGAGGCCTAGTCCAGCAGTGGGCTGTTAAAGGCTACTAATGATGACACTGGTGTGACCACGAATCGAACTTCCAAAACTAAAGTACAAGTTACTTGGGTTTTTGATCTACATTGACCACAGGCATATTTTTTCTTCCAGATTACAGGCAACTTATCACATTTAATACCACTAAGGAACACTCTAGCGAAGTAGATTGCTGATTAATAGTTTTCGGCTTCGAACTCTGGCCTCGCACCATTGATTCGAAGCTACGTGCGTTATAAAGATAAATTATAATCCACTTGAGCGAACAACCTATTGGGCGCAGAATAATCTTGGTAAGTTTTGCTACAGTTTTTTGATATGTTAACTTTTAAAGTTTAGATGATAGCACTCATGTATTCGAGCAAAGCAAACAGCGATAGCTGAGTGGAGAGACCGACAGACTGCTACGCACAGGGTTCGAATCCACGGCACGCACCAATGACTGTGCGTATTAAATTGTTAATTATCGCTTGCTAATCGGTGAAGGAAAACATCATGAGGAAACCTGCATGTCTGAGAGTTCTCCATAATGTTCTCGAAAGACATGTGAAGTCTGCCAACCCGCACTTGGCCAGCGTGGTGGACTATGGCCTTACCCTTCTCATAGTGAGAAGAGGCCCGTGCCCAGCAGTGGAACAGTATAAAGGGCTGATGATGACTCGTGTATTCAGCATTCTGATTGCCTAAGCAAGTGGCGTTTTATTTGCAACCGCTATTATTGAATAACAAAGTTATAAAAAAAAAATTTACCTAGGTTTGGGATAACTTTGGATATCGTTAGGCAAGTTGAAATTAGGAGCGAGAAAGATCTTGTCCATGGCAAAAGATATTTGATAATAGTATAAAGCAGTGATAGCCTAGTGGAGAGACCGACAGACTGCTACGCAGAGGGTCCGGATTGGAATCCACGGCACATACCAATGACTTTTCGGAGTTATGTGCGTATTAAGTTGTTAATTATCGCTTGCTAAACGGTGAAGGAAAACATCGTGAGGAAACCTGCATGTCTGAGAGTTCTCCATAATGTTCTCGAAAGACATGTGAAGTCTACCAACCCGCACTTGGACAGCGGGGTGGACTATGGCCTTACCCTTCTTATAGTGAGAAGAGGCCCGTGCCCAGCAGTGGGACAGTATATATACAGGGCTGATGACGATAAAGCCCTCTCATCCATTATTATTTCGCTTTTCTTCTATAGGTGTTGCAAGAGTGACTAGTGATCCATACCTCGAAGCAAGTTATTTTTTAATTAAAATGCAAGTTTACCCTCGTTAAGTTGAGGTCAAAAATAAGCAGTTCCTGAGATTCAACATTTAGCCCTTTTTCAAATGTCTGTTTGTCATAAAAATACATTAATATTGGAATACAGAATAACTATCCACTTCTGATGGTTACAGCTGTTTTGTTTAATACGATCGATGCGCTATCGATCGTATCAAATGAATGATAATTATCTACAGCCTATGGTAATTGGCAGCAGTATGCTCATTTCTCACGAAACAGTTGTTCGCAATCCACTGCTGGACACAGCCTTCTCGTAATCTGCGTAACAATAGCATTGTGAATCAAAAGGAGGATTTTACATATTGTATGCTGGCTAGATACAGAGTTTTCCGTATCTTCCCAGAGATACCCTTTGATTCGTGTAGTTTCCTTAGTCGCGTGAAAGATACCCTCAGAATGAAATGAGGTTGTGACTGACACATATGCCAAAGAGCTCAGATATGTATTTACATAGAGGCGCATTTCCTATGAGCGCTCTGAAGACAAACTTTCTGTGACCCAAATTGGCGCTTGGCGGCGTGGCAGTCGCGCTATGAGAGTCGTGTCTCGACGAAGGCAAGGGAGACGAACGTTCCTCCTGTGTATCTTAACTAGCAAGAGAGACGGAGAACGACGCCAGCGCTGCCAACGGCGCCAACTACGAAGTAAACTGGAGACAGTCTCCACTTGAAATCGGCACACGAAATCCTTAAGAACTGCGCTTCTATGTAAATCTGTATTCATTGCTTATTTCGTTATTTTATTTGGTAAATTTCGTGTGGTGACGGATTCAGAATACGGAATGTCACCACCCCATATCATCCCATGGGTGTCGTACGAGCCGACAGAGGGAGCATATTATGCAGAGAACAGCATTGTAAGAGAAGGAAAACTTGATACAAACCCTATACCAACCCGTTTGGCCAGCGTGGTATAGTAGGCCAATTCCTACTTTCAAAGGAGAGGCCTAGTCCAGCAGTGGACTGTCAAAGGCTGATGATGATTCATTGCTTATGCCGCCACCACACACACAACTGAACTTTTAAACCCGAACCCCAAAATGGGTAAAACATGTAGCCCGAGTTTATTTATTTTTCGAACATTTACGCAGGAGGAACAACGGGGACATTGGGGCAAGAAATATTTTATTGTACTTCAGGTCATATAATGCAATTGAAATTCAACTAAGTCATGTGTTAGTGTGTCTGTGTTCATGACGCGAGTTGTATCGAGCCGGCCATGTGCATCCATATTGTGATATGGGCTTACCGTATGTCGTTCAATTATAAATGGATGATTTAATGTTGTAATTAAAACGTGATTGGCAGTTTCAGCTTACAAGCTTCGGCACGCGATTAAAATGGATTAACATACAGTCATACTCACGCCTTTTTCCCGTCGGGGTACCCAAAGACAATAAAATGCATTAACTTCGCTTTAAATTATTTTATTTTAAAATGGTCAAACCAGATATTTAAATCGTTAGATGTGCCCTGCATCAATGAATACAGATTTACATAGAAGTGCAGTTCTTAAGGATTTCGTGTGCCGATTCCAAGTGGGGACTGTCTCCAGTGTAGTTCGTAGTTGGCGCCGTTGGCGGCGCTGGCGTCGTTCTCCATCTCTCTTGCTCTCGTAGTTAAGATACACAGGAGGAACGTTTGTCTCTCTTGCTCTCGTAGAGACAGCTGTCACAGCGCGACTGCCACGCCGCCAAGCGGCAATTTGGGTCACAGAA
Source organism: Euclidia mi (assembly GCA_944739405.2). Lineage (NCBI taxonomy): Eukaryota > Metazoa > Arthropoda > Insecta > Lepidoptera > Erebidae > Euclidia > Euclidia mi. Next base: position 17,201,026 of record OX123207.2, read on the forward strand.
AGTTTTTTCTTCAGAGCATCCATAGGAAATGCGCCTGCAATATCTGAGCTCTTTACCTGCGCTTCCAAAAACTGTCACCGATCTAGGTAAGTCTATCTGACAATACCCGCGCAGAAGTCAGTACGCAAATAACTACGATGAGAAGAGTGAAGTAACTCTTCCCAAATGTCACGGTTTCGTTAGCCATATGTATGGTATGCGCATACAATGCACATGTAGGGATTTAAATTTCTGGTCTATAAACTTGTTCAAAGTCGTCTCTGCAGTACGTTTCTTTTACATTAACTAGTAAAAGATAAATTTTACCCATTGACATGTCTGAGATTTGAGATTTAGGTATTTGGCAAAATATAAATAAAACATTGTGTATGTACTGAAAAATACAGTCCAGGCTCTACAATTCCATAACATCATTAATCTCCTGCATTCCTCTCAGAATAACATCGTAATAATGTCACGTGAATTCAGTCACATTGGTCTGCCACTGGCCTTATCTTAACATTGTCCAGATGTAGCAACTATTCACGCGTGCGCATCAAGTGACTGCGAAACGCCCATATAAAGTTCCTGCGTTGCGTAGTTCATCACGGCAAATTGGTATAAATAGTTACTTTGTTTATCAAATGGTACCTATATCGCTAAGGTAAGTTAAGTGCGTATTAAATTGTTAATTATCGCTTGCTTATCGGTGAAGGAAAACATCGTGAGGAAACCTGCATGTCCGAGAGTTCAACCCGCACTTGGCCAGCGTGGTGGACTATGGCCTTAACCTTCTCATAGTGAGAAGAGGCCCATGGCCAGCAGTGGGACAGTATAAAGGGCTGATGATGATGATCGTCCGTGTGGTGACGGATTAAGAATACGGAATGTCACCACCCCATATCATCCCATGGGTGTCGTAAGAGCCGACAGAGGGAGCATATTATGCAGAAAACAGCACTGTAAGAGAAGGAAAACTTGATACAAACCCTATACCAACCCGTTTGGCCAGCGTGGTATAGTAGGCCAATTCCTCCTTTCAAAGGAGAGGCCTAGTCCAGCAGTGGACTGTTAAAGGCTGATGATGATGATGATGATATCGCTATCCCTTTGTGTAGCTGAGATCAGAGGGCAGTCACTCTGCGGTACAGCTTCTGTCAACTCTGGTTGGATTAGTGCGTGGATCCCGGGATCTAAGGTAGGTCTTGGATACAACTGGGATAACGCTACGAGGTTGATGATGAGTTACTTTCTTTACCTATACACATGTATTCGTTTATTATTTATTTGCAAGTCTTAAGCACTATAAATAGAATTACTTTTTCCGTGGATGGCCCAATTATAAAAGAAGTTTCTAAGCTTTGTAACATCACAATGCAACGCAAAGCTAAACGCTCCGAGTTGTCTCTCGCTTTGCGTAATATCCAATACCACAGAAATAAATTTATTTCTGTGCCCAATACAAATACAAACACAGATCAATTATTTACCTGTATACGGGGCTACATTATATAAAATTATTCCGTTGTGACTGTAGACAGACAACACACATCCGAAACTACGAGGCGCAAGACACTGTGGGCAAGTATGTATGTTCCTTGAAGAGTGTAGAGGAGATGAGGAGTACTAAAAGAGTATTTTAGGAAATTCCTCACCTAAATTGGTAGAAGGTCATGCGCAACCGGAGCCGCAGGCGAAGTCTACTATCTAATAATAAAAAAGCCATTGAGACCCGCTTCATAAATAACATAATATCAAAAAACGATAGACATCACGGATATTGCTACTGATGTAAACAAATGTCCAACAAATTACTCTCACATTACACTCCGTGGGTAATTCACACGATGCGGCTGACTTCCGTGACCTAACTGACGATAGCGGTGATAACCTAACACCGGACTAATTTTGTGTACGATTAGGTATTGTAAACATATACATACATTGGCACAAGACTGTGCATTCCCAGTCTATCGGTATACGTATCTGTAGTAATATAATAAAGCTGAAGAGCTTGTTAGGTTGAATGCGCTTATACGCAGGAACTACTAGTTCGATTTAAATAATATTTTTTGTATTGGATAGCCCATCTATCTAGGAAGACTCTAGGGTATATGACATCACTCTATGAGAAACGGGAGCGGAGCAGTAGCCCTAAAGAAAGCGAGTGTAACCGCAGGCTCATTTAGCAACATTTAAATTGGAAGGGCATAGGCGGACAAATCAGCAAGTACAGCTAGACTGATATAAAGATGATTAAGATTTCCGAAAAGTTTGATTCGAAAACGCTCTCTCCAGACTTGCTTGTCGCAAACAATCTCAAGCCAAGTCTAGGTGAGTTTTAAAATCAAATTTAAAAATTACGGCCTCGAAATAATTACGCCCCAGATTTGGCAGATAGTTTTCTGCAACAGAAAGGTCGCCAAGATTTGCTGCATTATTACTTACTTTCATAGCGCTCATCCGTGTCATAAAGAATACAAAGAGACACTACTCCCGTTTCATTCCTAGGGTGTCGCAAAGGCGACTACAGAATAGGTATACACAAGGGAAATTCTATCTTGGATAAGAGAACGGCAATTGGACATTAAACCAGATACTAACCAGTTTGGCCAGCGTAGTATATAAGCCAGCATTGTCTCACATTACTTTTGTGACGCTAATTATAATATGCCTATCTCCAACAGAAGAAACTCTGTATGATTATCATCGTACTAGCTTTATCCCGGTTGCACACGCCTAGGCACGGCTCCTTGGCGTGTGGCTTTAAGACTTTTCGTCTTGGAGCCTGAGGTCCGCTTAATAGTTTAAACAGATATGACAGAATATCAGCTGTTCCACACAGCTACTGCCTGTCTGTCATCCAGAGAGTCAGAGATAGCTAAATTTCATGGTTTAGACTAGTAGGTATCAGTTCATTCATAGGTACCGAATCCTATTAAAGACTGTCAAAGATCTTCATGACAGCCGGGACAAACGGCCTAACGAGCTCTCCGAGGCACGTGGCAAGCGATAATTTACAATTCAGTAAAATCTGTATAATGATGTTGTTAATAGGAAAACCCATATTATATAGAAGCATGACGCACGGTTACACATTTTTACCACTAGCAACATTTAAAAGCAAAACATATTATATTACAATAACCTTCTGCTGTACTAGTAGAAAACTGTTTATAAAACATTGTTCGTGTAAGACGTGTGTGTAGAAGAGTTTTCGTGCCCAAAGTGTACGCATAGTTAATTGCGTTAACAGTAATTACTTGCGATGACAGTTATTGGCAGTTACCCAAATAGTGTAATTACTTATTAGTCTCTAAGCTTACCTAAAATAATAAATACTGCCTTGGTCAGCAGTCGATAACTCTGCGGCTAGATAAGAGATAATTCTGGCGTTATGAAGATTTTCTGCGTTGTAGGAGTAACAACGGACACATGATGTGGTATAACTAAGACACAAGAAATGGACACAGAACACCAGTCAAACACAGGCTACTGTTTGTCAAAAATCGTCTAAGAGTCTTAAATCCAAATTTTTTTTTTTTTTTGGTAATAGACGGCAAACGAGCAGACGGATTGCCTGATGGTAAGCAATTACCGCCGCCCATGGACACAAGCAACACCACAGGAGTCACAAGTGCGTTGTCGCCCCTTGGGATTGGGAAAAGTAATAGGATGAGGAGTGGGATGAGGGAGAAGGAATAGGGGATAGGGCCTCCGGAACTCTCACTCACCGAACGAAACGCAACAGTTTAGGTACTGTAACTTTACGTCGATTTTCTGTGAGAGGGTAGTACTTCCCCGGTCGAGCCGGCCCATTCATGCTGAAATCAGCAAGGCTCTACTACCTGTAAATATTTCCGTACTAATATTGTAAGGTTAAGGATTTTAGAGGCTGCTTTTACCGCAATACCAGGCAACTACGTGAGCTAATAAAATTCTAGTATGAAGTATTATCGGCTATGAAAGTTTGTATGAATTTAACACACAGCCATATTTATCTAGTTTTTTTAATTCTAAAGCTGCCTAAAATCGCATACCTACCACGCTTGCAAAACCGCAGGCAAAAGTGATTTGGCCCAATTTTAAGAATACAACAGGCTACATGCCGGTACATTAATATCAATTGGTAATAATATATGTATGTATATTATAGTCTATAGCATTAGTATCTAAAAATACATGTTAGCCCTATAAATACATTGAAGGTTTTGGCACGAGACCGAGGTAATACAATAATAAATTATGATACAATCAATAAGGTATCTAAATGACGATATTTAGTAATGAAGAGAGTCCAAATGACTGCTAGCCCCCTGCGTACAATCTTTGGTTTAAATCCACATTGCGCATCAATGAATTTTCGAAGCGCGAAGTCATAATTATACAGATTAGGTACATTGATAATTATCGCTTGTTAACCGGTAAAAGAAAACATGGCGTGGAAACCTGCCTGCCTGAGAGCTCTCCATAGCGTTTTCAAAGACATGCGGATACTGCCAACCAGCACTTAGCGAGCGTGGTAGACTAAGGTCTTATCCTTCTTATAACGAGAGGAGAGCTGTGCACAGTAAAGGTACTCTCTTGCAACAAGGTTAGTGATGATAGGCCATGCTACTAACGGTAGGTAAGAAAATTGTTGTTGTTGCACCCAGACCATAGGTATAGTAACTGCTACAAGAACAATAGATATAACAAAACGCCTTATATTTTCAAACTAATCGATAAAACATAAATAAAACAGGATGAGATCATAATGACGGCACTTGAGCTAATGGGAGCGGCGGTTGAAGTCATTGGATACGCTTTTATTGGCTTAATAATATCAACCCTATACAAATCATATATAGGGCATACGCTGCCCTGAATAATAGTAGGTATAACGGTTGTTTCAGATTTGACAATTGGAGCCGGATTGATGCCGTATGAGAGCGTCTGGCTGCAGTTCGCCAGTAACTATTTTATCTGAAAGTGTTCTTTGACGACATGGCTGCTTGAGTGACCAAATCAGCCACCTTGATGATTAAGCTGCGCCATGTGTTATGGCCGTTGTGGGTTCGATCCCCAAAGATTACCGTTTTTGGATGTGTTTTGTGTCTATTGCATTTTTGTAAGGTACTCCGCGATACAGGATCATCTATTATTTCAGGTGGTACCTATATTATAAAAAGAAAAGCTGATTAAGATAAAGCTTAGCTTAGTAAGATTCAGAAGGCTACCTTATGAAGAAAACTCAACAGCAGATTTGTTTTCTACGTCAAGAATTCGGCAACTACAGACTTGTGAAAATTTATGCTGCTATTAAGCCGTACTTTATTACATCCAACACACTTTCCGAAAAAACAATAATTCACATAAAATTTCCCTCTATCTTTTGCTTGCACCGAAGTTTAGATCTCATGTAGTAGGACCCAAAAATGAAACCAAAATATATACGTAATGCTCGTCGAATAAAAAAGGGGTTCACCATGTTTTGTGGTCATCGCAATATTCGTGTTACGGCTCTATTGATAATGCTAACGCTGCGTTGTGACAAAGACGGAAAGACAACACTTATGTTTTGTCTGCCCTATTTTTTTATTATAACCTTGCCATTATAGGACCACAACTGATGTGGCATTGAAGAAAAGTCTTGTAGAGCGTAATATGTGTTCAAAAACTACAGATTTATTAATACCACAATTTCATATGTAACACGTTACATCTTAGTATATCTATTATACAGCAAACTAAAGAGTTAAAATGTTGCCACAAAAACCCAATATAGAGGAGTATATTAAAGCGCCAGCATTACTTTATGATCAAATCTAAGGCAAATGATTTATAAGCAAATTTAGGAATGTTTAGACTAATCAAAATATCAGGTAGAGACCTCCATCTTATTTGACGTTTCACTGACATTTTAAGCCCAGGGTCACTGATTATGCATATCAGCCAATCTAACTTCGCAATCTAAAATCGCAGACTGAATTTTAAAACACTGATGTACTTATATATAAATATTTATATGCTTCCTTAGAAAAGTGATAGGAATGATGCCCACATCGTCATGTCCGTCCATAGGTACTAGAACTTTACTTTGACTAATGTTATGTCTCACATCACACGTCACGTCAAAAAATAGGTAATATTTCAAATAAATGTTGACGGCATTAAAGTTCATGTATAGAAAAGCAGATTATTTTCTTATATTTGCGATATCGGCAGAACCTCTACAATGTTTAATCAAATTTATTAGTAAAACTAGAGGACGCCAGCGGCTTCGCCTGCATTTTTTTTAATTTACCCGTTTTGGCCGATCCCGTGGGAATTTCGGGAAATCCCTTCTTAGTGCACCCCTACGGTCCCCAAGGAACATACATGCCAAATTTCAGCTTCCTGCTACCAACAGTTTCGGCTGTAGCGTGTCTGTCAGTCAGTCAGTAACGCAAGGATTTTATATATATTAAGATTATGGGATCTAATTAGTTTTTACTAACTAACGACTAGTAGCCAATTAGAGTAAACATATTTTTGTGGAGGTCCAATTAATATTGTTGTGGCGTCATCTCAGACTCAGAACGCTAAGGGTAACTACGCAACCCGATATTGCCATGCCCCGACCCACACTTGGCCAGTTTTAAATTATGGAGATTGGTGAATGCAAAACTAACTCAACTACTCTGAATCGATTTATAACTTAGTCACGTAAACTTTGACTTAATTAAAGAAAGTTTCAAATAACGCAAACAGTTTGTAGTTATCCCTCTGTTTCTTTGAGGGCAAGAACAGCGTTTCAGTCAAACAGTAATTTGCAGCTCAAAGAAAGTCCCTCACATTTTTAAATATAATGTTTTAGCGCTAGAATTTATTCTTTAAAAAAGTCTACCTATTGTAACACGTTGCATGCCTATTTCTAAGTTCAGGACAAACTTTTAAATCCACGTTATGAGTTAGATGAGTTGTACAACTCAGTATAGTGACTATGAAAGTGTGAATGTGAGACAAAAATGCATTTCACTCAAAACACCACCAGCTGATATTTCTCAGCAATTTCTACGCTAGAATTACGCAACCAACAAACAATTATTAAAGAATATTCTACGCTATATAGCATCACGTCAGACAAGCAAAGGATATAAGTCATACAAGTAGGCTTAGAAATAAAAAAAAATATAGTGGTCCGGCACAATCTATACTAATATAATAAAGCGGAAGAATTTGTTTGTTTGTTTGTCTGTTTATTTGTTTGTTTGTTTGTTTGAACGCGCTAATCTCAGGAACTACCGGTCAGATCTGAAAAATTCTTTTTGTATACGATAGCCCAGTTATTCCGGAAAGCTATAGGCTATATAACATAACGCTTCGACCATTTGGGGCCGGGCAAAAGGCTAAAAAGGCTAAAAGATAATTCCGGCTAATCTCAGGAACTAGCAGTCGGATTTTAAAAATTGTTATTGCCTATGATAGCCCAATTATTCCGAAAGGCTATGGGCTATATAAAATTACGCCAAAACTTTTAGGGGCCAGACAAACATAATAAAATGGTCAAACGAGAAGGGGAGAGTTGGGTCAAAGGCAAAAAAAGGCTAAACGAATAGGATACAATCTCTATGGGTATCGTTTTCGAGATTTTTGGGACGCTGATTAATAATATGAAATGTATTTAGTGATCCAAGATGGCGGACGGGAAATCAAAGATGGCGGATGAGAAAATTGTAAAAATCGATATGGGTATCGCCTTCGATATTTTAAGGGGTGAGGAATCGAAATACATCTATTTCGTGATCAAAGATGGCGCATGGGAAAATTTAAAAAAATCTATATTGGTACCGTCTGCGATGTTTAAAGGAATTGGGAATCCAAATACAACATCTGTTTCGTGATTCAAGATGGTGGATGGGAAATCAAAGATGGCGGATGAGAAAATTTAAAAAATCAATATGGGTATCGTCTCTGATGTTCAAAGGGATGGGGAATCCAAATACAACATCTATTTCGTGATTCAAGATGGCGCATGGGAAATCAAAGATGGCGGATGAGAAAGTTTTAAAAATCAATATGAGTATTGCCTTCGATATTTTAAGGGGTGGGGAATCGAAATACAACATCTATTTCGTGATCAAAGATGGCGGATGGGAAATCAAAGATGGCGGGTGGGAAAATTAAAAAAAATCAATATTGGTATCGTCTGCGATGTTAAAAGGGATGGAGAATCCAAATACAACATCTGTTTCGTGATTCAAGATGGTGGATGGGAAATCAAAGATGGCAGATGGGAACAATTTAAAAAATCAATACGGGTATTATCTCTGATGATTTAAGGGATGTAGAATCCAAATACAACATCTATTTCATGATCAAAAATGGCGGATAGGAAATCAAAGATGGCGGATAGGAAATGAAAGATGGCGGACGGGATTTTTTTTAAAGTCGATATGGGTATCGTCTCCGATATTTTAAGGAATGGGGAATTCAAAAACACCACCTATTTCGTGATCAGAGATGGCGAATGGGAAATTAAAAAAAAAAACAATATGGGTATCCTCTCCGATGTTTAAAGGGATGGAAAATCCAAATACAACATCTATTTCGTGATCAAAGATGGCGGATGGGAAATCAAAGATGGCGGATGGGAAATTTAAAAAAAATCAATATGGGTATCGTCTCCGATGTTAAAAGGGATGGGGAATCCAAATACAACATCTGTTTCGTGTTTCAAGATGGTGGATGGGAAATCAAAGATGGCGGATGGGAAAAATTTAATAAATCAATATGGGTATCGTCTCTGGTGGTTTAAGGGATGGAGAATCCAAATACAAACTCTATTTCGTGATCAAAGATGGCGGATAGGAAATCAAAGATGGCGGACGGGATTTTTTTAAAGTCAATGTGGGTATCGTCTCCGATATTTTAAGGAATGGGGAGTTCAAAAACACCATCTATTTCGTGATCAAAGATGGCGGATGGGATTTCTTTTTTAAATCATTATGGGTATCGTCTCCGATGTTTAAAGGGCTGGGGAATCCAAATACAACATCTATTTCGTGATTTAAGATGGCGGATGGGAAATCAAAGATGTAGGATGAAAAAAAATTTAAAAATCAAGAAGGGTATCGTCTCTGATGATTTAAGGGATGGTGAATCCAAATACAACATCTATTTCGTGATCAAAGATGGTGGATAGGAAATCAAAGATGGCGGACGGGATTTTTTTTAAAGTCGATATGGGTATCGTCTCCGATATTTTAAGGAATGGGGAATTCAATATTATATAAAAATCTATGTTTGTTTGTTCATCATTTATAGACTCTGAAATGATAAGAGATTAAGCGCTAAGTCAATGGTAACTTTGGAAAAGGGGTTTGGAAAAAAGGGAATCAAATAGAAACTCCTAAAAAGGCGATACGGAGTTCGCTGGGTCAGCTAGTTACAAATAAAACTAAAATAACAAGCAAAATAGATGTATTAAACTTATAGACTGAGTCTGTCAGACAACCCTTAGCCACAACTACTGGGCACAAGAACCTGAAATTTGGAAATTTGGATATAATATATATATACAGGGTGTCACAAGACCCATCACCACGCCGAAGTCTACGCGTTTTGGACATCATGCCAAGTCATACTAACTAAAAATAAAAACTGGGAAACGACATTTTTTTTTTAATTTTCACTTTTTCAAGCCGCTATAAAAATGCACGCGTGTAACTTTCGAAATACCTACTAATCTTTGGGTGCATAGGACATCTATAGAACGGGTTAGCGGGGTAAATGCATCGATTTGGACCTAATTTTCAAGCAAAAGAGTTTCTTTGGCATCGCACCAAAAATCTACAACAAGTTACTTGACACAATAAAAAATATACCCCTTATAAAATTCAAAAAAATGCTACATCAAATTCTAATAAGAAAAATTTTATTATTCAGTGAATGACTTTCTAAATGATGTATCTTAAGGTTAATGAACTTTAATTTTTTTGTAATTCTCATTATGCCAATTTGTTTAATAATTATTATTAAATCATTTAACAGCTAAATAAATCAATTTAACAGCTAAATAAAATAGACGACCAACTTCGTACATTTAACGAGATTGTTCATCAACAAATTTCGTCATCTGTCTTGTCTATCTGTCTGGCTTCACATACGTTGTTTATCTATATACCTATTTTTCAAGCATTCGTTTGCGGTATCGTAAATAAGCAGCTAACTACTTACGCATTTATAAAATTTGTATGAATATTAATAAGTAGATTTGCGTAAATGTGGCGAGTCGTGAATTGGGACTTATCAACTGACAATCAACGATGAAAATTTAATTGTTGTACGTTGAATTGAAAGATGCAATCAATCCAATGTCATTTTACTGGGTAACATAGGATTGATTGCACGGTTGGCGCAGTGGATTACATGGACATATCGCCACTGACCGTGTGTAGCATGACCCGGGTTCAATGCACGACACAGTATGTTGGGTGATCCAAAAATTGTTGTGGCGTGTCTGATTGTCTTTTAATACAGTTTTTTTTTCTAATGAGAGAGTAATCTGTTGTCAAAATGTGCCTTTTAAAATATGTGGACTTTAGCTTCTGTGCAAGCATCTGCGATCATGGCGCCTGCAACAGTATCAATATATCGGATATTCAAAACAAATCCGCGTGCTACATATCTCGAGAATATGTACCTTATGTTAATACAGCGAAAGTTGAAATTTCTATAACATTTTTATCTGCGTAGCGGCAAAGACGCAGACTGAAGCTACTGTTATTGTTCAAACATGGCTACCGTTTTAAAAAGCGATGTTTAGACTACAACCGAATCTATTACGTCAGCTCATGTAACAAAAGATTAGTTCAGAAGATGATCTAATTCAAGACGTATCAAACTGTTTGTATATATGTGTACGCTTTGTTACGCAACGTAAGAACGTTTACGGTCAAGTTCGAGGTCACAAGTTGTCATACAATAGAGTTGATGTAGTGCTTTATGTAGAGCAGGCGTAGGGTTTGTTGCGTAATTCTAGCGTAGAGATTGCTGGGAAATAGCAGCTGGTGGTGTTTGGAGTGAAATGCATTTTTGTCTCACATTCACACTTTCACAGTCACTATACTGAGTTGTACATTGTACAACTCATCTAACTCATTGGATTTAAAAGTTGTCCTGAACTTAGAAACAGGTATGCAACGTGTTTAAATAGGTAGATTTTTTTAGAATAAATTCTAGCTATAACATTCTATTTTAAAATGTAAATGGACTTTCTTTGAGCTGCAAATTACTGTTTGACTGAAACGCTGTTCTTGCCCTCAAAGAAACAGAGGGTTAACTACAAACTGTTTGCGCTATTTGAAACTTTCTTTAATTAAGTCAAAGTTTACGTGACTAACTTATAAATCGATTCAGAGTAGTTGAGTTAGTTTTGTATTCGCCAATCTCCATAATTTAAAACAGGCCAAGTGCGTGTCGGGACATGTCAATGTCGGGTTGCGTAGTTACCCTTAGCCTTCTAAGAAAAATGACGCCACAACAATATTAATTGGACGTCCACAAAAATATGTTTACTCTAATTGGCTTCGAGTCGTTAATTAGTAAAAACTAATTAGATCCCATATCTTTTCTAATAAATTTGACACTGCCGATATTGCGAAGATAGGAAAATAACCTGCTTTTCTATACATGAACTTTAATCTTCTCAATTTTTTTTGAAATATTACCTATTTTTGACGTGACGTGTGATGTGAGACATAACATTAGTCAAAGTAAAGTTCTAGTACCTATGGGCGGACATGACGATATGGACAACATTCCTATCACTTTTCTAAGGAAGCATAAAAATATTTATATACTAGAGGACGCCAGCAGCTACGCCTGCAATTTTTTTAAATTTACCCGTTTTGGCCGATCCCGTGGGAATTTCGGTCAATCCCTTCTTAGTGCACCCTACGGTCCCCAAGGAACATACGTGCCAAATTTCAGCTTCCTGCGCCCAATAGATTCGGCTGTAGCGTGTCTGCCAGTCAGTCAGTAACGCAAGGATTTTAAATATTAAGAAGATATATACGTACATCAGTGTTTTAAAATTCAGTCTGCGATTTTAGATTGCGAAGTTAGATTGGCCGATATGCATAATCAGGGACCCTGGGCTTAAAATGTCAGTGAAACGTCAAGTAAGATGGAGGTCTCTACCTGATATTTTGATTAGTCTCAACATTCCTAAATTTGCTTATAAATCTTTTACCTTAGATTTGATCATAAAGGAATGCTGGCGCGATAATATACTCCGCTATATTGGGTTTTCGTGGCAACATTTTAACTCTTTAGTTTGCTGTATAATAGATAAATTGTCCGTGTGGTGACGGATTAAGAATACGGAATGTTACCACCCCATATCATCCCATGGGTGTCGTAAGAGCCGACAGAGGGAGCATATTATGCAGAGAACAGCACTGTAAGAGAAGGAAAACTTGATACAAACCCTATACCAACCCGTTTGGCCAGCGTGGTATAGTAGGCCAATCCCTCCTCTCAAAGGAGAGGCCTAGTCCAGCACTGGACTGTTTAAGGGCTGTTGATGAATGATAATAGATATACTAAGATGTTACATATGAAATAGTGGTATTAATAAATTTGTAGTTTTTGAACACATATTACGCTCTTAGGGTTCTATCAGACAGAGAGCGGTCACGCGGTCAAGCGTTCAAGCGGTCAGTTTTGCGTTCTTTGTGTTATATTACGTTACATAGACCGCGTGACCGCTCTCTGTCTGATAGGACCCTATGTAACGTAATATAACACAAAGAACGCAAAAGTGACCGCTTGAATGCTCGACTGCGTGACCGCTCTCTGTCTGATAGAACCGTAAAAGTTTTCTTCAATGCCAGCATCCGTTGTGGTCCTATAATAGCAAGTTTATAATCAAAGAATAGGGCAGACAAAACATAAGTGTTGTCTTTCCGTCTTTGTCACAACGCAGCGTTAGCATTATCAATAGAGCCATAACACGAATATTGCGATGACCACAAAACATGGTGAACCCCTTTTTTATTCGACGAGTATTAGGTATATATTTAAGTTTCATTTTTGAGTCCTACTACCCTTAAGATATTCTTAATATATAAAATCCATGCGTTACTTACTGACTGTTCTCTAGTTATGACATTTTAATTATTACTTATTTGTATGTCCAATGACAAGGCATGGAGCGCTATGTTTTATTTTAAGATCTTTATAATGTGTATACCCATGTTTAACAAATAAAAACATCTGATTTCTGATTTCTGATTACAAAACTTCCATAGTAACTTTGAGCCTCAATATCTCCTGAACCAGTAATTTCCCAGGTATGATGCTGAAGCAAAAAATGTTCGTAATGATTGGTACAATATGGGGTTTCAGTTTTCGTTAAGGGTCTTTTTACACCCTGTATATATTCCAAATTTCATATAATAAATAACATAAATTATGTCCCTTGAGAAGTGCAGCACTGAGAGAGGAGGCAATATCTCTGCCTACTCTCTTATTTCTCCCCAGTTTAAAACTGTGGATCTGGTTTTTTTATATATAATAATAGGCGGCAAACGAAAAACAAAACCGTTTGCAAAACCGTTGGCATAAGTTATTTAGTCCAATTTTAAGAATACCACAAGATACATGCCGATACATTAATATCAATTGGTAATAATATATGTATGTGTATAGCATTAGTATCTAAAAATATATGTTAGTCCTATAAATACATTGAAGGTTTTGGCACGAACCCGAGGTAATACAATAATAAATTATGATACAATCAATAAGGTATCTAAATGACGATATTTAGTAATGAAGAGAGTCCAAATGACTGCTACGCCCCCTGCGTAGAATCTTTGGTTTAAATCCACATTGCGCATCAATGAATTTTCGAAGCGCAAAGTTAGAATTATACAGATTAGGTACGTTGATAATTATCGCTTGTTAACCGGTAAAGGAAAACATCGCGAGAAAACATGCCTGCCTGAGAGCTCTTCATAGCGTTTTCAAAGACATGCGGATACTGCCAACCAGCACTTAGCCAGCGTGGTGGCGTAAGGTCTTATCCTTCTTATAACGAGAGGAGAGCTATGCCCAGTAAAGGTACATATTATAAACAAGGCTAGTGATGATAGGCCATACAACTAAATTGTTGTTGTTACACCCAAACCATAGGTATAGTAACTGCTACAAGAACAATATAACAAAACGCCATATATTTTCAAACTAATCGATAGAACATAAATAAAACAGGATGAGATCATAATGACGGCACTTCAGCTAATGGGAGCGGCGGTTGAAGTCATTGGATACGCTTTTATTGGCTTAATATCAACCCTATACAAATCATATATAGGGCATACGCTGCCCTAAATAATAGTAGGTATATCGGTTGTTTCAGATTTGACAATTGGAGCCGGATTGATGCCGTATGAGAGCCGTCTGGCTGCAGTTCGCCAGTAACTATTTATAGTCTCACGCCTGTATCCCCGAAGAGGTAGGCAGAGGTGTAATATTACACCCACATTTCGCCATGAATTTTGTAGGTCCCACGTAAAAGGGGGCGAGCCTATTGCCGTACCGGGCACATTACCAGACACCGTGCTGCTACTGAGAATTTCCTAACGGGAAATCCTAATAACACTTTGCCCGACCCGGGAATCAAACCTGAGACCTCCCAATTATCACAGTTATGCCGCGAGCGAGACCAACCAGGTAGTCATTTTTCTTTTCGAGGCAGACACTGTTTTATCTGAAAGAATTATTTGACAACATGGCTGCTTGAGTGACCAAATCAGCCACCTTGATGATTGAGCTGCGCCATGTGTTTTGGCTGTTGTGGG